>VWZP01004609.1:680502-707094 GCA_013396995.1 Dicaeum eximium | reverse complement strand
AAAAAAAAAAAAAAAAAAAGAAGGGAAAAAAGCAGACCCCAACCCTCAAAATAAGCAGGGATTGACGGCCACGTGAGGAATTAAAACAGCTCCGTGTTTGCGATTAACCCTGACCCTGGTGCGAGCGTTCACACCCACAGCGCGACCTGGGGCCGCAGCCTCGGGCACCGACCGAGGCACCGGAGGCGGCCCCGCCGCATTGTCCCCATTGTCCCGTACCCTGCCAAGGGCGGCTGGGACCGGAACGGCAGCGGGACCGGGACTGGGATTGAACGGCATCAGGAGCGGGATGGAACGGGAGCGGGACTGGGATTGGGATTGTACGGGAGCGGGAACGGGACCGGGAGTAGGATCGGGGCCGGGCCGTGGCCGGGGNGCCGGGGCCGGGGCCGGGGGCGGGGCTCCCTCCCAGTGCCCGCCCCTCTGAGCCAGGACCGCACAAACGGCGCCCGCCCCTCGCGGCGCTGTCAGTCACTGCCCCCGCCCAATCAGCGAGCGGCGCCGGCCCCGCGCAGCCAATGGGCGCAGGGCCGTGCGGCGGGGGCGGGGCGCGGGCATGGCGGATCTGAGCGGCGGCAGCGAGGCCGTGCCCGTGGCGCTGTGGCCGCCCGGGGAGGCCCCGCCGGCCTTCCAGGTACCGGGGACACCGGGGACACCGGGGGAGAGCGGGCAGGGACACCTGCACCTTCCCCTGCAGGCCCCTCCGGCCGGCCTTGGGCACCGCCAGCCATGCTGCAGCCCAGCTGCTCCGGCAGCCTGTGCCGGGCCTCCCGCCCTGCCAGGGAAGGATTTATCCCTAATAGCTCATCTAAACTCGCTGTCTTTCAGTTTGTGTCTGTTCCTACTTGTCCTGTCACTCCAGGATGCCTAGGAATTTGCTTCAGTGGTATTAGAGAGTCTTTACAACGCAGATTGGAGAAGCTTGTAATAAGCCTGGGGGAAAAATTGAGGTGTGATCCCCGCAGACCCAAATCTCCCTGAATTGTGTGGTGTGCTCGTATTTTACCGAAATGGGAAAGGCTGCGGTGGTTGAGGGACATGAAACTTAGTTTTGAGTAGAGCCGAGTGACCGAAAAGGTGATGCTTATTAAAAAAAGAAACTTGCGAAGGCAGTGCCATCTTTGACAACAGCCTGAACTTGCCAGGTCCGAGCTGCTGTGCGATGGAATATTCAGTGATAATCGCACATCCTCCAGCTTCTAAATAAAGCTGAACGCTGAGAGCGGAGTGAAAACACACCCGTGGCTGTCCCTGCAGCCTGGATCCCAAACGGAGCAGTTTCTGTCGGGTTTTGTTCTGCAGCACTCCGTGCTTCTATAACCATCCACCTGCTGGGGGCATCCGTGTAATTTTGATTTTCTACCGGGATTAGGAGGAAGCGTGAATGCAACAAGTTGTAGAGATAAATTGAAAGTATCATCATTTTAAACATAATTGTTCATTTGTAATTCTGTGGCTTAGAAGAGTTATAGATTAACCTTAGAAGTAATTTATTGAGCATTTTGAAGTCTGAGGACAATTGCTTTAAGAATAGCTTGATAATTCTGCAAGTAAATACATCCATAAATAAAGATATTTAGTACATCTATAAATGGAAATTGTACATAGTAGAGTCAATCTAATGAGCTGATTTTTATCTGCTATGCATTTTTTGTAGCCAGAAAAATTCAGGCACTAACAAGACTATCAGTTGGGTTTTGGTCTATATGGAATATCTGATTTATATTCTTTTAAACATTTCAGACAAGTTTGAGTTGGAAGTTTCCAGACAAGCGAAGCATTCATGATTTGCATTCTGGGATCAGCTATTTACAGACACAAACTTTTAAAATTCTGGTTTCAAGCACTGCTTGAATCGGAAAGACAGAAATCAGAAAGATAAAAACTTTCACAGACTCAAGAGGGTTTGATTGGCAGCCTTAAAAGAAGGTTAAGTTAACATAAAAATAAAATAGACAGACATTAAGCAAAAAAATCATAAACTTAGATTTCTATAGTTGTAAGTAAACATATACCTTAAACTGTATTAAATAAGGTAATGAAGAGTTTATAATGTAATAATGTGATTCTATAGAGTAAGCTAAGAGTTTAGATGTTGTAATAGAGGTATACATGTGTACATGTAATAAAACCCCATTAAAGTAGCTGCACTGCAGTAGAAATAAATAAAAATGATAAGTCAGAAAAACAAAATAAACTCTCGTAGCAACATTCTGTTAAGTTAGAAAGTATTATATAAGGTATTTATATGCTTTATTATATAAAGTATTATATATTGCCTTGTAAGGAAGAACTTGTGACTATCTGAAACCATAACCTCACTCTGATCATGCCAAGCCTCTAGGACTGATGTTTATGTGAGCAATGAGTCGTTCCTAGCCCAGCCTTAGCCCCATCTGAGCCCCCTTTTCCTGCCGCTCTCTGCAGTACAGCCCCGAGAGCGTGGCCGGAGCGGACGGACAGCTGGACCCCACTGAAGTGACCATCCCGGGCTGCTCCTGCCGCCGCAGCTCCTGCGCCGCGCCCCAGTGCCCCTGCCTGAGCAGGGGGCACGGCTGCAGCGGGCCGCAGGAGCAGCAGGAGCAGCGGGAGCTGCCCTTCTCCAGCCCCGTGTTCGAGTGCAACAGCCTGTGCAGCTGCGGGGAGGGCTGCCCCAGCCGGCTGGTGCAGCGCGGGCTGCGCCTGCGGCTGCAGGTGTTCCGCACGGCCAGCAAGGGCTGGGGGGTGCGCGCGCTGCAGCCCGTCCCCGGCGGCACCTTCGTCTGTGAGTACGCCGGGGAGGTGCTGGGCTTCGCCGAGGCGCAGAGGAGGATCCGGGCCCAGGCTCCGCAGGACCCCAACTACATCATGGCACTGAGGGAGCACCTGCACGACGGGCGCGTCCTGGAGACCTTCGTGGATCCCACCCGCATCGGGAACGTGGGCAGGTTCCTGAACCACTCCTGCGAGCCCAACCTGCTCATGGTGCCGGTCAGAGTTGACTCCATGGTGCCCAGACTGGCGCTTTTTGCGGCCGCTGATATTTCTGCTGGAGAGGAGCTTTCATATGATTACTCGGGAAGATTCCGTAATTTCCCAGCAGCTAGCAGAGAACACAAACCTCTGGAGGAAGAGAACAGCCTGAGAAAACCTTGCTACTGTGGCTCCCGCACGTGTGCTTCCTTCTTACCTTGGGACAGCTCCCTCTTTTCCACACCAGCAAGTTCTCCATAGCCTTTCAGCCTTTAACACACCTAAAAACACTCTTTTCTCTAGCAGTTAAATCAAATTCGCTCTGTTCCAACAAGGAAGCACGTGTGGGTTTGAGGAGCAGCAAAGAGACAGGGTTTGGAGAAGTAATTTTATGCAAAACCTTTTCAAGGATTTTCAAGGTGGATAGTACAAAGGATTATTGGAGCTTTGAGATGTTCCAAAATCAGTGACTAAGCCAGGCCTGGTGTTTTTGTCTGGTTTTCCTGTGACAGCTTGCTGTATATCAAAGCAGCTCTCTCAGTTTGTACCCTTCAGAAAGAATTTGTACACTTCAGCACTTGTACAGGGACAGAACGTGGTAACAGCAAGAAAAGTCACTGACAGTGGCACGAGACAATGACACCATGAACCATGACTCTTGCATGAAAGGGATTATGTTCTTAAAATCCATTAAATTATTGTTTTAAAATTACTTGCTGTAAATTTTTTTGTTGTTGCACAAAGCATGGTAACTACTAATTATTGATGTAAAAGGAAAGAGTAGATTTAGTGCTTGGTGTGTCCCTTCTCCAGCTGCAGTGCCATGTAGCTGCATGCCCAAAGCAGCTGTGACTGACTGGCTGTTTCACTCCCATTTAGCTTGGTTGCAGTGGTGCAGGACAGCAGTCTCTGAAGAGCTCAACATCCCATTTTTTTAATCACCTCAGCCTCGAGGCTGCTCCCATCAGATCTGTGCAAGCACAACAAGCAGCACACCTGTAACTTGCCTCAGTTAGGGTTCTTGCTGCCGCAGCAGAGAAGCTCCCTGGGTCCCATACCTTGGAATGCACAGGGTTCCAGGGCACAGCCTGGACTGCAAGCTCTCTTGTGTAGAAGAGAGTTTTATCAGGTTTTCTCCCTGAAAAGACCTCATGCCAGCCCCTTTCAGACCACGGGGCTGGGAGCAATGATCCAATCCACTTCCTGTTTCCCTCCTGAGCAAAGCTTCAAGCTGAGTGTTAGAGCATCTGCACTCCTCGTTTTCAGGATGACATCATGGCTCCTTACCTTCCTGTTATGAGCATGCACTTGGCATGATTTTCAGTAGTTAAGGAAGTGCAGATTAAAAAAAAGTCCAACCCCCTTTGGCAGTATCTGGTCCTTGATCACAGCCTTAGGGCAGGAGCACAGCTGAGCCCTCTGTCCCTGCAATCTGAGCCCTCAGCCCACACCAGTGCTGCAGCTCCTGGCCACTGACCCCATCCCAGGTATCTGCTTAGAGAGAGCAAACTTCCCAGCACAGAACAGGAACAGTGATGGACTGCTCAAAACAGCCACACTGGAGGCCTTGCAAAAACAAAATAATTGTTAATTGAGTTCTAAACCATCCTGACAGTTGTTAATGGCCTTTTTCCATACAGCACGTGCACTATTCACCGTGCCTTGGCACTGCAGCTGCCTGGGGGAGTGGACCAAAGTCCTACTGAAAAAATTCCCTGTCAAGAAACTAGAAAAGAAATAGACCCTTTGTTGTATCAGCTGAATTTGTGTTCACTTTCCCCTTCAGGCTCCTTTCAGCTTCAGAGCCCCAGTCTGCCCCCTCAGCTCAGTGTGCTCTTCCACAGTGAATCCAGTCAAACAGCCCCAGGGCTCTGAGCTTCCTCTCATCCTCCCTGCTCCCTTCTTCTCTGACTGCAATAATGATTATCAATATCTCAATACTGTGCCACATCATGCTGTGTTCTGGAATAGATCTTTCTGCTTGCCGGGCTTACCTGGAGCCCACTGGAGGCTGGTGTTGGGTGAAGGACTCTCCAGGCATTCCCCTGTGTCATCTTTTTAACATAGAACCAGTGCAGAAGGAGCTGGCAGGTGATGGATTTGCACTGAACTCAAACCCCATTATCTACAGCAAAGACAGCACTGGCAAGGACTAGCACCAGTGCCAAGGCTTTTGTTAATCCACTGTTACATTCAGATCCCAAAACGAGGTTGCTTTCAATTGATCCTATTTCCCTTCTTACTTGCTAAAATTCCTCTCCTTTTCAGTGCGAAGTTTTATTTTCAACAAAACAGTTTAGTCCTTAGGGCTCACAGTTCCATCTGCCATCACTTCGTGACTTTTATTCAAGTGGAATCATTCATTAGCTTCAGTTTCTAATGAGGCCAGTATTGCATTTTCCAAGTCCTTAAAATAAGCCTACATTGCATCCAAGAAATTCAAAGGAAATAGTGTTTTTCCATCAATAAAAGTCTTCGGCATAAACAAATGCTTGATATTTTATTCAAATATGTACAGGATTTCTAATCGTCATCCCCCTGAGGATCATCACCCTCAGCATAAGGCACTTCCTAAAGAGCAGCAAATATCTCCCCATGAGGAGCCCATTTCTGGACATGATTTTCACTGCAAGTGGAATGTAACAAAGGCTGAGCTGCCTGTGGGGAGAGCTGTCATCTCCCAGCCCTCATTCTTGACCCCTTCATTGTCTCTCAAAGCTGCCTAGAATTTCCTAACTGCCTAGAGTTTCTTTTAAAGCTGTCTAGAAGTTTTATAAAGTCTTTGCTTATTGCATTTGAGTGTAGAAGCTCTACATAAATAAAACTCATTAATAAAAATCTTGTCTAAAGAGGAGCTGCTGTAGTTGACAAGGTGGTGATCAGTCAAGGGTTGGACTCAGTAATTCTGGAGGTCTTTTCCAGCCTAATTCTGGGATTAAGTAACTTTGAAAACATGATTGGCATGTTTCTGCTCAGTTTTGTTCCAGCTGAATCCAAAAGACTCTGGTCAGGATTTAAATCCAGGCCAGGTCGCTCATGAACACGAAGGTTCTCCAAGCGCTCTTGAGTCGTGCTGGTTTTTCTTCCCTCAGCAGGAACTTCAAGCAAGGATTTTCCCTTGTGTGTCACCAGCAAGGGACACTGCTCACGTTCGCTCTCCCTGGAGTGGGAGCAGCCCCTCCTGAGCCCGAGGAGCAGCCCAGGTGAGCGCGGCTCAGCGCGGCCCCGGGGCATCGGCGGCGCAGCGGAAGCCCAGGTTGGACGCGGAGCTGTCGGGGGTGTTCTGGCTCCGAGCTGCACAGCGGTACCTGTAGCAATAGGACTGCACAGCAACACACAAAGGGAGCTTCTTAGCACAGCTGGGGCTCCTCAGGCAACAGCTTGTTACATTAACAGATTCATTAGTTAGATTAGTACAGCAAAACGTTGCTATCGCTGCGGGACAGATCAGTGAAGTGCTATGGATGGAAATCGCTGCGATAGAAATGGGGAGTCCCACACAGACACCAGCTGACACAAAAACTAGACTGAATGGCAAAGTGGCTGATAAAGTGTCAGCCAGTAATCTCTCCTGCTCTGGGAAAAAGCCAAATCAAGCATTCAGCTTCCCCTCAGAGGCTGAGCTGTGTACCCATGTGCTAACGCCCCACTGGAACAGACAGGTACCTGGAAACATTTCCCTGAATGAGATGCCAGATTTTTGGGATGGGATGTACAAAGGTGCAGCTTCAGGCTCTGTCAGTTCTGAGAGGGAGAAGAGCACCAGCACACAAAGATCAGTCTGAGCAGTCAGGCACCTAATAAAGAGCCCTTGTACTAACAGTAGTCAGTGGTTTTTGTCTTGCTACACAGCCTAGTTTTATCACCTACAAAAAAAGACTAGGGCAGACTAGAATCTTCACAAACCTTCAAAATGGGTCATGTTCTTCATCACTCAAGAGCCTATTCCAGTGTTAATTTAATCAAAACTGCTAATTAATATCTGACATTGATTTCACCTAAGAAGGAAATCAGTGTAGAAAATGGGATCTCACTGTAGAAAATTTCAGCTAATTATGAGTGATTTGCCAGCCACAGGCTTTGCAAGGGAAGAAGAGGAGGACAGCTTTAATGAAACAGGAGATGTACAATGAGGGCTTTTAAGCACTGCATGAGCAGAGTTTAAAACATGATTTTGTGTCATGAACAGCCATCACTCTGTGGTGACGTCCTGGCAGTTCTGAAGGATTTTTAGGTATGCCACTAACTCAGCTGAAACACTTCATCTCCCAGCCAGCTCTGCAAACACCTGATATAGAACCGTGGAATTATAAAAGGATCTGGGATTGAAGGGCCCTTAAAGCTTATCCAGTCCCAACCCCCTGCCCTGGGCAGGAACACCTTTCCCTAGACCAGGTTACTCAGAACTCCATATTCTGGATCAAAAGCTATTCTAAAACCTAAAAAACAAAGTTACATCCATGCTTTCTACTCTGACAACTATCACTCACGCTCTATGATGAAAACAGCATTAGAAGCCTACACCAGTTTTAAAATCTGCATTAAAAACCCATACTGACTAAAAAAACTTACTTGTTTTAATCCCAAGCTAAGCAAAAAGAGGTCCTTAGGAACATCAGGTGTTGCTCTTCATAAATCCCATTAAACCCCTTGACAAGCATCCAGACTGCCAGAAAACTCTGTCAGAGGATCATGGTCAAGTGCTTTCAGAGGGAAGAGGAAGGAAGGTGAAAAGGAAGGATGGAAGATGAAAACAGCACATTACCTTATGGCACATGTAGGATCCACCCTTCTTCACTCTGTCTGTGCCCGAGGACGGCCCTTTCTGGGGAGGGGAGGACACTGGTCAGTACTCAGGAATAACTGCTAGGGACAGGGAGTAAGCAGATGGAGAAGGAGCAATCATAAATATTCCAGGCACAAATGTCAGTGGTGTCTGAACCAGACAGCTTGCAATAATTGGAAACAGATTATTTCAATTGAAAATTGAAATAATAATTCTGCCCTACAGGATTTGCAGGTGACAGTAACTGTGCTCCCTCCCCACTGCTGCACATATTTAACATTCCAGTTGCTGCCCACTGATAATGCCTGGGAACAGGGAGGTTCCTCAAGAGGATTTCACCAGGAAGGAAATGAGCTCCAGCTTTCCTCAGTGAGCACCCTGGGACCAGTCTGGTCACACCTGGCATGGATCCCACTCTGCTGCCCTGTCTCAAGGGGTACAGTTGTCTCCCACCCAGGTCTGAATTACTGGGGTGATGTTCTAGAAGAATCTACCCCAGAAGAGCATTCCTAACTGACCATAAATCCCAGGGACTGTCAGAAAACCTTGAGAGTTGATGTTGATACTCCAGAAGCTCCTGCCTGCACCCCCCAAGTTTGATTGCTTTGTGTGGAAGTTCACCACATAAACGACAGCAGCTTCATGTTTATAGCCAAAATGTCTATGTGTAAAAATAATTTGGCCTATCACTGCATTTAATGGCACCCAAATCCTCAGGGAAAGCCATACCCTGAGGCAGCATCTGCTCATTGCAGGCCAGGTGCTCCTGCACAGCACAGCCCTGCTCCTACTGCAAGGCCTCTGGACACTGTGCTCACAGCACCTGCATGTGGATGCACAGCCCCTGCTCTGAGTGAGATCAGCCTCTCACCAGCACAGTCCTCACCCAGCCTGGTAATCTCATTTTAAGGGAAGCCAGGAGAAAAATGACCTAAAAAAAGTTCCACGGGAACAAAGCAGAACAATGGGGCTGTGGAGCAGGATTTCCCCTAAAAGCTGCAGTGCTGAGCAGCAATCTGTGCAACTGGCTCCAAAGACACTTTTATGAACTAAGAGGAACATTTTTGGTTAGGGTTAGAAAGCCCTAAATCTGTCATGTGTCAGCAAGTACAAAGGGCTGACCTGTACTGAGCAATGTGTCAACCAAAGGCTCCAAAGTGCATCTTTTTATTAACTACAAATATCTTCCACCAGGCAAAAATTGGGCATCAAAGCTTATCTGGTAACAAAAAAAAAAAAGAACTTAAATTGACCCCCACAGCCTCTGAAGGAGGATTACAGCCCTGAAACACTTCACCACCTGCAGAAATCTGCTGTAGTGTCCTCCATTAATATATTCTACTACAAAACATCATTCCCTTATTTAAAATCACTGAAAGTAAAGAGTTTATCATGAAACTGGCAAATATGTCAGAAAATGAGAAAATGAACAGACATCATGAGCATTTGCAGTGTTAATATTTGCTTGTGCACATATCTCACTTATGGATGGAGCAAACTGCCTTGGCTGTGCTTCCCCTCAGTAAAAGCTAATCACAGCCCAGCAATTAAGGTCACATTTGATTAAAACAAGCAAATCTCTGTTCTATCAAACCCCATTGTTTTATGGCCTGACCTGGAGAAGTGCACCAGCTGGTACTGAAGGGGAAGGACATTGGCTGCTGGTGCAAAGGGCCAGAGCTGGCCAGACTTTGATCCCAGATTTAAACCCCAGAGTTTACTGTAAATTAACAAGGTTATTCTGTACTAGAACACTGCAACAGCCATATTCCACTCTGATTACAGAAGTGCTTGTGCATTCCATTACCAAAGCTCATAAAAGTAGGATTTTCTTTCAAAAGTTAGAAAAAAAAAAAAAGCAGAAGCTTTTTTTGTTAATGAAAATAAAGTTGTATTTCTTTCATGACATCAAACAAATGCTTTCTGATGGTGCATGGTGATTTTCAGTGCACAGCCACATGGTTACTCTGTTTTGAGAGAAATCAGTTTTCAAACAGAGAACTGCAGCTCACACAAAAAAATCAGAGCCAGAAGTCACCACAAAATAACCCCTAAAGGCACTGTGGCTTGACTGACCTCACACACACATTTGGCCCTCTCTGCTAAAGGATCAGTTACATTTTTAGGGAGGAAATTGTTCCCTGTCAGGGTGGGCAGGCCTGGCACAGGTGCCCAGAGCAGCTGGGGCTGCCCCTGGATCCCTGGCAGTGCCCAAGGCCAGGCTGGACACTGGGGCTGGAGCAGCCTGGGACAGTGGGAGGTGTCCCTGCCATGGCTTTAGGGGTGGCACTGGATGGGATTTAAGGTCCCTCCCAACCCAAACCAGTCTGGGATTCTGTGACTGCAGTGAGGCACCTTCATTACAATTATTTGAGACACTTTGGTGTTGATGATGCCAAGACAGCAGCAATTCCCTGCTGGATTAAGGTGATGGTGGGGAACAACTGTCCTGTCAATTCTGCTCTGTTAAACTCCAAGAGTTTGCTGAAGTTCTAAACCCAGACACTTCAGGAAGTATTTAAAAATTAGGTGTTAACAATGAGGCTTTTAGGAGTTTTTCAGCTGCAAACTGATTGTCAGAATCCAGTGTCTGAGGCAGAGCACTTCAAAGTGAATTCCAAAGGGCTTTTCTGGTTAAATGGGTAAGGAAACTGAATCTCCTCATGTGAAAAGGTGTCCCAAAATAGCCAGGCTGCAGTTATCTTCTGAGACATTAGAACTGATTAGCACCAGATCTATCAGAGCCCAGCTCTTCAGTCTCTGCAGAGCACAAGGCAGTGTAACCTAAATATAGGATGTGTTCTCTGGGCTGAAAAGACTGAATTCTTCCAGAGGGTCAGAGCTCAGACAAAGTTTTTAAACATATTTAGTTTAACACCCAAAATCTTCAAAGCAGCTTTCTAGTACTGGAGAGATCTGGGCTATGCTGGGGATTGGCTACAAGGAGTGGATGGAATTCTGCAGATTCTTGGGGGGGTTTCATAATTGATTGTCTTGCCTTGACAAATAATTACCAGGAGTAAAAATAAACCTGAAAGTGCTTTGTAAGTTATAAGCAAATAAAAACCACTGTATTTGGTGGGGTTTTGAGTGACAAACTATGTGGCCTTACTTGTCATATTCATAAATCATGGGATTTACTCATCCTGGGTAACTGGGAGAGGAGCAGATCTAACACTGGAACTGGAATATGCTGAGACAGAGCAGCAGTGACCCCACACATCTCACCCTGCAGGAGCCTCCATCTGCCTGCCACAAAGGAAAACAAAAATTCACCTATCAGAGCCTGGTAACTTCTCCTAAACCTCAGTTTTATCACATGTTCAGTTTAAAACAAACTACCAGAAACCAGAAAGATAATTCATGATGGTTTGTTCTCTGCCTGGGAGGGGGAAAGTAAGTACAGCCTGTAGCATTATAAATGAACTAAAAACCTTCCTTTTTTTAAAGAAGCCATTCAATAAATTCCTGGTTTCTATAATATGAGGCCAGCTTGGAAGTATTCAGTGGCTAACCAGGTGTGGAGAACTCACCCAACACCACCAAAATTGCACCAGGGCACTGTAAGTGCAGCGTGGATGAGCTGTGCTGTGACGCTCCCCATGCCCCACCCACAGCCCAGCCCAGGAGCACAGAGCAGCAGGGATCCTGCTCACACAGGGGACTCTGTGGGGTGCCAAGCCAACACTCACAGGGTTGTGGAGGTCCTGGGGGGAGTGGTGCACAGCCCACCAGTCCGATGTCCACTCCCAGGCGTTGCCCACCATGTTGTAGAGGCCGTAAGCGTTGGGGGGAAAGGCAGAGACCTGCACGGGACAGGGAACACAGCTCTGTAAGCACAGCTCACAAAACAGGCCTTGGACCTCACACTGCCTGCCCAAGGGGCACCTTGAGGAGCCCCAAAAGCAGAGGGCAGACCAGCAGGGCAGAACTGGAACACTTGTACAGCCTGCATTTCAGTCAAACAGGATGGAGGGCTGCCATCACCTGTGTCCCCAGCACCCTTTTCCAGTGTGACACAGCAGCTCCTGGCTGGTTTTGGACACTGACCCTCTCCAGACAGGCACTGTTTGACCAGCAGACACACTGGCATTAGTGACTTGACCCCACTCACAGCTCCCAGATTCCCCTCCCACCAAGGAAAAGCCAGGGTGGCTGCCAAGCCTCCTGCCTGTGCAGACTCCTCTTCTGGTGAAACTTTTGGATTACTTAACTACCATTAAATAATTCATTCACATTCTTGATTGCCTTTAAAATTCCACTCTGGTTGTTATACTAGACAGGCTCAACCATTCCCCAAAAGGGAAGTTTAATTTCTTTTAAATTATTGTTTGATTTTTGAGTTCATGAAACTGTGAGGCCAGAAGTTGAGGCAGAAAGTATTTCAGCTTCTGACTACAAACTGGCTGGGAAGGGGGAAAAGAGGTCATCTTGAGAGGAACTAGAAGTTCAAATGAAAGTAATCTTTACTTTTCAATTAGCTTGTAAGAGAGTCCCTTGATAATGCTCAAGCCTGCAGTGAAATTTAATGTAACTTAACATCTAAAATGAAAGCACACAGGGATGGAAAACAGCCATGGCTCATCCTGCTCAAGACAGATCTTAATTTTAGGAAGATTAAGATCATTTCCACATGCTGGATTGTCTTTGAGACACACTTACAGGTGCAGTGCCCTTGTACCCATCCTCTGCTGTGTTACTGCTGGGGAATTCTCCCTGCCAGATATTGGCATAGTGTTGCCCTTTGGGCTGCAGTTTGTTGCCCCATGGGAAGAGCCTGGGGAAAGACAAACAGAGCAGCTGTCAAACACTTTCAATTAAAAGTCAGTGTTATACAGAATCCCAGACTGCTGTGGGTTGGAAGGGACCCTAAAGCCCACCCAGTGCCACCCCTAAAGCCATGGCAGGGACACCTCCCACTGTCCCAGGCTGCTCCAGCCCCAGTGTCCAGCCTGGCCTTGGGCACTGCCAGGGATCCAGGGGCAGCCACAGCTGCTCTGGGCACCTGTGCCAGGGCTGCCCACCCTTGCAATACCTTTTTCCTAATACTCCATGTAAACCCCCCCTCCTTAAGTTTAAAGCCATTCCCTGTGTCCTGTCCCTCCATTCCCAGTCCCCAGTCCCTCTCCAGCTCTCCTGGAGCCCCTTTAGGCCCTGCAAGGGCTCTGAGCTCTCCCAGGTGAGCACTCCCAGCTCTCCCAGCCTGGCTGCAGAGCAGTTCTGAGGGTAACAAACCCCTCCCAAGCCCTCCTTATGTGGCAAAGCCCAGCTCCAGCCCCTGCTCAGGGCCAGCCCTGGGACAGGTACCTGTTCTCAAGGCCCCCTCGACAGCTGTACTCCCACTCAGCCTCCGTGGGTAAACGCTTCCCTGCCCACGTGCAGAAGGCCAGGGCATCATTCCACGACACATGAAGGACTGGATGGTCCATTCTGGAAATAAATTAACAAGACAGGCTCCTCAGAGCACCAGGCAGACTCAGGGCTGCACAGCACAATGTGACACCCAGACAGGGGCACACAGGACTGACGAGTTACAGCTGGACCAGGTGACTGCAGGAAAGAAGTTACTTAAGGAAAGGCAGCAAAATGCTGGAAGGGAAATGCAGCCATCAGAGGGAAACAAGGAAGAGAAAATAATGAACTTCTGTTTGTCTCATGTTGCTCCCACCTCCAGCTCTCCAGTTATTTATGGTTTGTGGTTTCTGAAGTGCAGCACCCAGGAGGCAGCAGAGAACTGTCCATACCTTGCCCTCTGGGGGAACCTGGGGCTTCAGAGCCCAAGGAAAGCACTGAAAACCTGCAGTATATCACCACTGCCAAAGCAGCCTGGCAAGGGCCATCTCAGCCAGCAGCCAGGATAATGCACATTGTAATTTAATGGTGATTGTTCTTCACTCCTCTGTGGCTCTCCTTGTGCTCTGGGTCCTGTCCTTGCTGCCAGCTGTGGAGTTTTGAAGGAGAAGTGACACGAGGAAGAGTCTTACCAACATCAGCTTTTGCAGCACCCTGTCCAGGAAACTGAACTGCAGAAATTTAGCTGGAAGGTGATTTTCCTTGGGTGCTTTGAGCAGTCCACAGTTTACACAAGAGCTCCCATCTTTAATGGGGTTTGGTTCCAGGACTGACATTAAAATCCTTGTCTCTTTTTCCAGAAAAAGACACAAAAAATGCCCAGGCATTCTTGCAGAAGGATCCTCCCCATCCAAGCCTCCAATAGACCAAGATGCTTCCAGAGCTGAGGGTCCAGGAGAGAGAAGAACTTCCTATAAACTTCTCCTTCCTGCCCCATTTAAGAATCCCACTGTAATCCATGGGGCCACTTGCACGTGGCAGGTCCCCAGCAGCTGGGCCAGGCCAGGTTTGCACCACCCCTGCACAAGCCCAGAATTTTGTGGCAGGTTTCCAGCTCCTGTCTGCTGGCTCTGACCTCAATTCCTGGCTCCCCCTAACAACGCCTCCAGCTATTATCTCTATTTTTGCCTCAGATAATTCCTTCCTTGCCCTTGGAGAACAGACAACTCGTTACTGAGCACTTCAGCCATCAATGATGGTGCACTAACAAAGTCCTGTCCTTAGGGGACTCAAAAACCTACTAGATCTAGGCTAGAGAGTCTGATTTGATTTCAAAATGCTGTCAGAAACTTTCATTAGTTGATGAAGTGCTAACTTCATTGACACCTGCCTAGTGAGAGGAGCAGTTGCAATCCCAAATGAAGACAGTAATTTGATTTTCTAGGCCTAAAATTTATCCCACTTCAGAATGGAAAGCGATCATATGAAGACAAGCGTCAGCAATTTTCAGGGTTTGTGCAGGCAAAGCGTGGCACTAACTGTCAGACAAAGCAGAGTTTTCCAAAGCATTGAGAGGTTCTAGACAGTCACAACTGATTTTTCACAGAGTCAGAACACAGGAAAAAAAGCACAAAACTCCTCAGTCTTCTGTTGCCAGAGAAAGAGGTTTCCAAATCCCACATGGAAGAATTCACACTGCCCAGACTCCTGCAGTGTGCACACAGTGAGGATTGATTCTTCCTCCCCAAACCAGGTCTGCACTGGAGTTTGTGACCCTTGCAAGATCTGCTGTGTTGCACAAATGTGAACAGCAAACACTGAGGCTCAATCAGCTGGTCCTGGCAGACCTTTGTGCACTCCACCACTGGCCACGGCCATGGAATGCTGCATGCTGCACACCAGAAGGTGGCAAAGTCCCAGAAGCAGCAGCAAAGAGATGAGTAAATAAATGCAGCCCCATTGCTGGTGGGAGCCCCAGTTTCATGCTGGAATGGGTGTTCTTGGCTCACCTGCTGGAGATGCTGGAGTCAGGGCCCTCAGGGTGCTTCCAGCTGGCTCCTTTCACAGGCAACCACCAGGGAGCAGCTGCCACCTGCAAAGGGACAAGAGCAGCAGGGAAGGACACTTCAATTCCCAGCTAAGGGATTTGCTGAAAAACCACCAGATCCCTGCCACCCCAAACCAGTCTGTGCCTGTATGAATTCCACCTCCTGCCTGACTTCAGTCTGATACAATCTGTAGAGAGGGAAAAAAAATTTACCATTTTGGCCTAAAGAGCATTTCACCCTAATTATTTGCTCCCTGGACTCGGTGTTTTGACATCACTGAAACAACCCCCAATGATGCCCTTTGGCTGGGGGTCAAACACACATCTTGCAACACATTTGCTTTCCTGGTCATTAACCCACTAAGCTGATTTTGAATTATTTGCTCTCAGCTTCCAGAAGGTGGAGACAGAAGAACCACACAAGGGAAGTGAAGCATGAAACCTTTCTCTTTTTTTCTCCCCCAGCTGGTTTGCTGGGAAACATCATACAGCCAAAATCCTCTGTAGCAATGCAGACATTGAGTAGCTCTCTCAAACCAGAAGTCCCAAATTTGGTGCTTCAATGCCCAGAAGTTTTTCCTGGAAGACATTCTTTAAGGATTTCTTCTCTAAGGCTTACTTCAAAGCAGAGGAGCTCATACTTAACTGTTCTGCTCTGATTCATGTTCACATAGAAATACTTATTTTAATAGTGAGGCCTTCACTGAGGCAAAAAAGGAACATTTATGCCACCCATCAACAGTGGGTTTATTCCAGCAGCTTCCAAAATACTCCTACTGCAGAGATAATTTTTATAAAGAACAAAAATCAAAGGAAATAAGCCTGGAATGCTTTAGGAGGTGAACAACCCAGAGGCTGGTTAGTCCTAGACCAACATTGTCAAGTGTTATTCACAGAGGTAGGAAAGGGGCCAAGAGTGTTAACTTTAACTCACCAAACCTTCAGAGCAAAGTCCAAAAAGCCACTGCAAGCTGGTATTGAGGACACCCAAAATCAGTCTGGCCAAACAACTTTACCAGCAGCTTTAGGGGGAAGCTGCATCCTTCGACAGAACAAGTAATTACACGTGTGTGGGAGAAAAGGTTCTCTGTGTCACACAGAAACTGCTGAGAAAACTCTGGTCCAAACTACACATGGAATCCCTCACTTGGATATTTCAGTAGTGCCCAGGCACACATTACCCTGGGTCTAGAGCACCTCATCAGGCTGTGCTCTGACACCCCTGACAGCCTTTCCCTCCTTCCCTCTAGCACACACAGATTTGGCCTGCAGCACATCTGGGCATCTAAAAGCTCCCTGTAAATCCACAGCAACCCTGGACTAAAGCTGCAGAGCTGCTGCTCCAGCTCAGCTGCAGAGCCCCCAGCTTCTGGGAGCCCTGGGGAAGGGCTGTGAATGCCTGAGGAGGCTGCAGGGCTCCTCCAGGCTGGGAAGGTGCTCACCCAGGGTGTGGGCACCCCCTTCCCAAGGGGACACCCCAGTGTTAAGCACCAAAGAATCTCCCAGAAGGTCCCTGCTGGTGACCCAGACATTCTGTCCCCTGCTGTCCCCCTCAGTGGGACCCCAGGCAATGACAGCTTTGGCAGACCCTCTCTGCCCTCCCCATCAACAGTGCCCACCCCAGTTCTGGCTCAGGGTCTAACAAAGGACATTCTCACCCCAAGCAGAGCCACTACCCCTGGCAAACAGCATGAGAAATACCTGATATCCCATGGCGAACTGCAGCTCTGTTACTGAGCCTTCAAACCCCAAAATGAGACCTTCCTGCAGATACTCTGCTCTACTCTCACAGCACTAAAGCTTCAGAGCAACTGATACAACAGTCAAGAGGTTTAAAACTAGTCTGATTTAACCAATTCCTTGCCCATATTAAGGTTTGACCTTTAAACTATACTGAAAATAGGACAGAAATACAAAATTAGCATTTTACAGCTATTTAAGGAAAAGAAAAGAGCAGAATCACTTGCTAAAGCTAAAATCTGAAAGATCACAAGAAAGATTTCGACAGTTTCTAAGCACAACACATTTTTGTAAATTAAACTGCTGGGTTTTAGATAAAAACATCTCTGCAGGAGACTGCAAAGATTTACACTTTAGACTACTTTAATTTTGGAAAACATTTTTGTGATGCAAAAGAAAAAGCAGATGCTTTCAATCAGGCTGGTTTATTTTAACCCAAGGAAAATGTCTCTCCACAGGAGAGCACTGCGTGTGCACAGCTCCCAGTTGTGGCTCTGCTGAGCTGAGCACCAAATGGCTGCCAGGCTCTGCAGAGCACCCAGAGCTCCAGGGCAGTCCCACATCCAGTGCTGGGACAGGGAAAACACGGAGGGAGCACGGAGAGCCTGCAAGAATTACCTGGAGACTCCTCTAAGGCAGCCCTTGGCTCTGCTGAACACACCCCGAGCTGCTCCTTCCAGAAATCTCCTACCTGAAATCTACACTTCTCTCACAGAACTTCTCACAAGTCTTTAAAGCTTTTAATTGCTCTAAATCTAATTAGCAGAAGAGCTAATGAGACAGATATTACAACATCACAGTTAATACAGCCAAGTCCTCCCTTGCCAATAATGAGCTTAGTTACTTTCATAACACTTCACGTTCTGCTTCCCTCCGGAACATGTTCTGAGCACTGGCAACAGATTCCTGCTGTCAAAATAGCAGCAGATGCTGCTGAATACATTTTGCATCAGAGGACAATCCCCTTCCTTTTGGTTAATTCTTGCAGCACATCACCTGTCCCAGGTTACCCACACCTGCCCTGCAATCCTCACACCCTTGTGCTCAGGGAAACGCTTCCAGAGCAGAGCAGAGGCACAAAGGCTTGTTTTGGTCTGACCCAGCTGGAAACGGGGATTACCCAGCTCTCCCCTCCAGGATTAAACCTGAAGAACTCACTGTTCTGCTTCTTGCAGACTCAGAGTACTGTGGAAGGAGAGCCCAGTGTGATAATGCTGGGAAGAGCTCGAGCAACGTGCAGAGCTGAAGCCTCAACTCCCCCTGACAGCCCACAGAGAACTCTCCTCCTCAGTATTCCATTTTCCTTTCCAAGTAGGCTGGGACAGCCTAACTTTAATTGCTCCATTACCTCACAATGCCAAGATTATTAAACTACTTCACAATTACCTTGAGGAAAATTCCTTCCTAAATCTATTTAGGAAAAGAAATTAGAGTGGGGAACATCACCAAGTGAGTTTCATTGTCAGCAGTACCATGTTGCTGCTGCTGCAGTAGGGGAATACCCCTAAAAACCACCCCAAAGCCACTCTGCCCATAGCCATAAAAGCATTTCTTAGTCTTGCACTAAAATGTCACAGGCCACGTTCAAGAAAAACAACCCCCACTTGAGGGGCAAATCTCAAATTCAAATCAGATTTATGTACTCGAAAAATTACCAAAAATAAACTCAAGAGTAGCTCATCTTGGCTCAGATTCCAACATTTCCATCAAGCAGCAAGTCCCCTGAAATAACAAAGCTGTAGATTTGAACCTTAAGGCAGGCCCACAAGATGATGACAAATTGATGCTGCTGTTCAGACATGGGGCACCAAACATCTTTTTGTGTGCTACAGCATTCTAATGCTATTTTAACGTAGCAAAGCCTTACACCAGGTCAGGATAAACAGCTGGGAAAAAACCAAAAGTGACTGCAGAGGAAGAACTTCAGAATTACCTGTGTGAGAAGAGATTTTGAGTGAAAAGTAGCCCAAGCCTGGAAACCACTTTACGAATAATTTATTAAGTGGTGAGGTCTTAGAAAACCACTCCAGTTCAGAAGCTGACTTAATAGGTTACCACTTGTTTGAATCAGATGGTGTTAAGCTCTGTACATCTTTAATATGCAAAACGATCTTGGTAGCATTGGTAGGACGTGAGAAAAAATTTGTTATTCAGTAAAGAACATGATTTTTGGATGAGGTTTTATTTTATCCATGTAAGGCAGATCCACATAAATCTCTGACAGTTTCTCCTCCTCTAAGCCAGATCCTAAAGCTCGAGCACTGATTAATGAACTACTGAAGAAAGAGGAAGACAGAAAATGGAACATTTTTAGGAGGGTGAGAAGTTTAAGAAATAAAAATAATTACTGTGCAATGGATCCACTTCATTGTCCCTGCAGAGAACAAACCTGCTGTAATTATGGACAAGGACTGAGGCAGGATTGGGAAATTCTGCCACATGCAAACCCAAACTCACAGCTGGCAGAGGATTTGTCCAGCAAGTAACTCACACCTGCACCAGGGGCTGGACTAGAGATCTCCAGAGGTCCCTTCAAGCCCAGCCAGCCTGGGATTCTGTGAATACCTGATCTTGCCAGCTCCTGCAATTCCCATGCTATTTATTCTATCAATTAAAAGTCCCAGCTCCCCCAAAGCTCTAATTACAGAAGAATCTGTTCTCACTCTTAATTTCTAATGTTAACGGCCTCCTTCATGAGCTCAGGAACAGAAGCAACAAGGGGTTTTGTTTAATATTGAATATTGATATTATCTCCCTTAAAATCCAGTATTTTACAGCAGTGTGAAACTGCACACCAAAGAAATGCAGCAGCTTTAAAATATATTTAATTTTACTTTGTAAGCCATCAGCTACAAAAAATATTTCAGACTTGATTGGAAACCAACACTTTTATGAAGGGACCTTTTCTTTGCATAAGGAAGGGTCACCGAACTTCAGTTCAGACAGTGTAAAACTTTCCAGCCCTGTCAATCCTCCAAGAAAAACAACCACAAATATGTGATGCTAAAATCCAGTCAGATTCATTAAGTGCAAGTTTTGGATTCATAAGAAGCTTCTTTTGAGGAACTGATATTGCTGGTGAAGGCAGACACCTCTGGAAGTCTAATTTCCAGCCAACATCTAAATCTGCACTCCAACTGGTGTTTTTTTTCCAATAACCAAGTGCACATGAGCTGTAAGGAAACGAGATGTGCACGGATTTATCCCAGCCTGAGGCACAAACCACACCCTGCTCTAACGCTGCAGTTGTCATAAACACAGGCTAATATTCCTGGCAATTCCCAGGGAGAATTCCAGCTCATCCTTCTTTATCCCAGCAGTGGGAGTAGAGCACAAAAGCCCACAGTTCAGTAGCTCCATCTTCCAGCTCCTTGCAGGGAGTAGCTGAAGCTCTGGGGGCTGCAAGAACAGCTCAGCCTGCCCACACTGGCACTGCTGGCTCACCTGCAACCAGGGCTCCTCTCAGCAGCAGCTTGAGATGTGCAGCTGAAATCAGAATGTTTCCATTTGGGGTTATTAGGAAATGGGCAAACTGCACAGCTCCAGGCCACTGCAGAGATTTCCATACAAACAGGGATGAAAGTAGCATCCCACAGTTCTGGGTTGGCCAGAACTTAGTGTTTGCTTGAGCTGCCAGTGAGCCAATTCCATTGCATTCCAAACCCAAAATTCCATACCCTTACAGACAAAGGCAGCACACACATTTGTATGCTCTCAGGCTCTTCAGTGCAGAATTTATCTGGCCTTGAAGCAAAAATTAATGTTTCTGCCTTCCATGAGCCAAGAGTACCAATGTCCCCACTACTCCCTAGAGAGCAAAGACTGAGGCTGCACTCCTGTTTTCCCTCCTGGTTCCCTTTTCTGTGGTACCTGGACAGCAAGGAAAACTCCTGCAGGGATGGCAAGAGGTCTCAAATGCCCTCAGAATGAAATGGAATTATGGAAGGGTTTGGGTTGGAAGGGACCTTGTATTTTATCCAGTGCCACCCCTAAAGCCATGGCCGGGACACCTCCCACTGTCCCAGGCTGCTCCAGCCCCAGTGTCCAGCCTGGCCTTGGGCACTGCCAGGGATCCAGGGGCAGCCACAGCTGCTCTGGGCACCTGTGCCAGGGCCTCACACCCTCCCAGGGAGGAATTCCTGCCCGGTATCCCATCTAGCCCTGGCAGTGGGAGCCATTCCCCTTGTGCTGTCCCTCCAGGCCCTTTCCAAAGTCCTCCTCCATCTCTTCTGGAGCCCCTTTAGGCACTGGCAGGGGCTTTCAGCTCTCCCCAGAGCCTTCCCTTCTCCAGGCTGCACGTGAAGAATTTCAGATGTGAAGCTCTCATAATTTGGTAAGCCCACACAAATAATTTCAGCTTCAAAGGACCTTCTACCCTCACCCTACAAAATCCTTTTCCAGTTGAAGGAGCCCTCTCCAGTTCTATCAGTGACACCCTCATCTAGCACAGCACTAAACCCTCCCTCTCTGCCACGTGACCACCACAAACTTGGAGGCCAAAACTAAAACCTGAGTTCCCAGAAATCTGCAACAATTCCATCATTGGCTGCTACACCCCTTTTTACTGCTTCCCTTCCAGAGGCTGAGGCCAGCCCACATTCCTGTCAGTGGCTATCTGGGAGCCCACCTCACCTCCAGGAAAGGCACACCCAGAGCTCCAACAATCACCCTGAGTGCTCAGCTGGGTCACTCCTGCAGCAGCCCCAGCTCTGCCCTCAGCCACTGCAGGCTCTGATAAATCTGCTTTAAGAACTGGAGAACACAAAGTGGCCAAACAGAGCAAAACCCCCAACAGACACAGACATTTATGTTAGAAATTATTTAGTTTGCTACTTTCACCTTTCCCCAGTAATTTCACTGTGTGTGAGATACTGCTTTAAAAAAATTACATTTCTGTTGCTCTTCCCCTATATTCACATTTGCATTTCACATCCCTGTGCTTCACCTGGAGAAAATCCTTGTCAAAACACTCCTGAGCCACTGAGGCAAAGGAAAAGGACAATCCTTTCTCCCACTGGTTGGGTGGAGGGATTTTCAGTGCCAGGAACCCACCAATATTTAAATCTTATTTCTGCTTTTCATCTGATAGTTATGATTGAAGAAGGTGACTTTCAACAGCAAGTTTACTTTGAACAACTCCAGAAAACCTTCATGAAGCAGCAGCCAAAAAAGACCCAAAAATTTGGGCTCCATACCAGGCCTCTGGCACAACACTTGTCCTGTGAGCACTGCAGCCAACACTTGGAAATTTGGCTGACACGCTCAGGAAAGTGGCTCCCAACACTCTGTGTTTACAAAATTGCCAAGGCTGAGCTTGCAGCAGCATTCTTGGGGTTTGTTTGCTTTAAAACACAGAACCTGATTTAGGGATTTCAGCAACACAGAACTACACAGGAAAAGGAATTTCTCCAATACTGCCTGTTGGGAAGATGGATGAGCCATTCATTTTTTTATTTGTAATTTTTTAATTATTTTTATGAAGGCAGAACAAATCCATGGATGGATTTAGCATCAGCTATACTGGTGGTGGGAATTGCAATTTAGCCTTATCTCTCCCAGTGCACAAATGTTAGTCCTGAATTAAGAGATTACAAAGTGCACTTGTAATCTTCCTTCCCTGGCAGGAGGAACCCAAATCCCACGTTCTTTGCCAGCCCCTCACAGCACACACTCACACAGGGCTTCCTGAAACCTCCCATCTCTCAGGCTGCCCCTTGAAAACAAAAATTAAACCATTTCCCATCAGAGCTGAGGATAATTCTGACAGGAGGGGACCTCAGGAGGGGATTTTGTCCAAACCTGTGCTCAGAGCAGATCAACTCCTGCAGGAGATGACAGGACACAATCTGCTTATCTGCCAAGAGCTGCAAAGGGGACTGGCCTGTTAAGGAGGAGGTAAATGAAGCCTGAAGAAGGCTCAGCAACACATTCACAACAGAAAAAGGGAGGGCAGGGAAGATTTACTGCAGAACTTTGTTTTAAACCAATATTCACTTTCACTCAACAGGAAAACTGGATCAGCTCCAGAGGAGTCAGCCTCTGCCAGCATCACTGTGGTGCCCAGGGGGATGAGGGGAGCTGGAAAAGCAGCAAATGAACACAGGATCTTCTACAGAGGAGGAAAAATCATCAACTCCAGCCATTCACAGCATCAGGAATCTTACAGACTCAGCCTGAACTTCCCAGGCACGAGGCAAAAAGAAACAACAAGGGGTTGATAGCAACTTTTGCTAATCAGGAATTGATGGTTTTAATTGTTTTTTAAAGAAGGATAAAACAGATTGCAAATCCTCCCCACTTTAGTCCATGATTCCAGGCCAAACACCTCTCCATAATTCCCATTTTTGCACCTGGCTTTGGGGACACCATAGAGTTCAGCTTTCCCTGCTGTGATTGCCCACAGAGCCCAGGGACTGCTCAGGGACTTTTCCCCTGCTGTGCTACTCACTGCTTGGTGGATGTCAGCCTTCACTGCTTCACTCAGCATCCCCTCAAAGACAAAAGAGTCACCAAACTTCTCTGCCTGTGGAAAGAACAAAGGATTCAACCATTATGTCATCAAAGGAATGCTATTCTGAGAACCTCACTCAACATTTACAGCTTTGCTTTATGAAGGATAAGAAAATTCAGAGAATCATTAAGGTGGGAAAAAACCTCCAAGACCATCAAGTCCAACTGTTGACCAAATAAATTCTAATAGTGAATTTGAGCTCTCTTTCAAGGAAGCTGTTTTGGAACAGAAAATAAGGGATTTTTTTTTCTCTGGATGTTGTTTTTGTACAGCAGCCACTGGGCAGATGGCAGCTCACTGAGCTTCTGCACATGTTTTTACTTTTATCAATTAAAAATGCAGTTCTGATTGTCCCAACTGCTTTCAAATCTACAGTCATCAATCTAATATGAAAGGGCATATTTCATTCCTCTTATTTTTCCTTTAGGAATCACAATAAAAGACTTGAGCCTTGTCACCTACTGCTCCATCATCACCAGTACCACATTTTAAAGTGCTGCTGCAACAATAAACAGTTAAAAGTAACTCAATCATTATATCTAGGCATTATATCAATCCAAAAGAATAAAAAATACAAATTCAATCAAGCACAGTACATTATAACAAGAGAAAAAAGCAGGGAGGTGTGAGTGGAGCACTCAGCTACAGCAGCTGAGCCATGGAGTCTGAAACAGACCCCACGAGATGCAGCTCTGCCTGCCAGAGCCCCAGCAACATCTGGATAACACTCTCAGGCACAGGGTGGGATTGTGGGGTGTCTGTACAGAGCCAGGGGTTGGACCTGGTGATCCCTGTGGTCCCTTCTAACTGAGGATATTCTCATTCCACATTTAAGCCACCACACACGTGCTCATCCCAGCAGCTGTTTGCAACCAGCCAGCTTTGTTCCAACTCAAAACAGTGAAACCACCTTGTTTTCATCATTATCCAGCTCACAAACAGACAAAAGAAGCTCTTCATCCAACCAGAGGATCCTGCCTTCCAAATGAGAAGCAGCTCACCAAGTGAATTCAGCCAAGTGCCTCCTTTGAGGCCTGCTCATTACTGAGGCTTTCATTTCCCTCAAAGGGCTGGGAGAGCTCTGTCACAGCTGGGTACAGCAGTCACCTGCCAGGAGGGAGCTGAGCTTCAGGCACAGGAGCCAGCACATTCTTAGTCCACTGTTCCCAGGATCAGGCACACAATTACCACTGCAGGTGTTTGCCATGTCCCCTCCTGAGGCACAGGGCTCTCTGTCACCAGCCAGGAGCTGTGCTCAGCCAGCCTGCAGAGTCCTTGGCCATCTCAGTTTGTTAAATCCCTTCTCCAGGTTTCTCTAGAATAAGGAAAATCTAACCTGGTTGGACTGGTACGAAGAGCTCCAGGACCCAAATGTCAAAAAAAAACCCCAAAAACCATGCAGAGACGTGCTGTCATCAGCCAGGCTGCAGGACAGATGTGAGTTCAGTGACAATTATTAAACACAACAACAAACACTTGACTGCCCTTTCAGCCCAGGACAGCAAGACCAGACTATTCCTTCTCCCCGCTACTTCCAACAGAAATATTGGAGTACGTAAATCCCAAACAAGCATGGTGACACCCCCCAAAAAGCAAAGCCTGGGTTTCCAGCTGGGGTTTCCTCAGGCTGACAGGAGCCTGGCTGCCCTGGTGCCTCACCTCAGTGATGTAGCCCGTGGAATTCACAAAGCTCTGGAACTCCTGGTTGCTGACCTCGAACTGGTCCATGTAGAAGCTGTCAATGCGGACTCTGCGGGCAGGCCCCTCTCCATCCTGCTGGATCTCAGGCTCCTGGGTGCCCATGGTGAACACCCCTGCTGGAATCAGCACCATCTGCACAGCAAACACACCCAGAGCGTTGGGACATCACACACTGAGAGCCCCATGCTGGTTTTACTGCTCCTGCAAGCAGCATTTTGGCCAGCCCATCTGGGGAAACAGCAAACTGAGCTGAAACTGGGAACAAATCCCCATGTTTGACATGAAGTCTGGGTCATGCTTGTGCTGTCATGAGGAGAACCACGTTGTGTTTCCTGTGTTACACCCTGCTGTTATTTCTGCAGTTACACCAGTGCCAGGGCAGCATAGGAGCACGAAATGAGTCCACAGCAGCTCCCCAGCACCTCTCCTGGCCCTTCAGGGCTGGGGAATGAGTATTTGGCACCACCTTACTCATCCCATTTCAGTGTTTCTTCTCCACTGTGCACCTCTCCTGCTTGGGTCTCTCCCAGCAACCCCTAAAATTCACACAACCTGCAGCTGGCCCATAAAAACTGCTACAAACAGCTTCTCCTTCAGCCTGCCCTCATCTGAAGCTGGCTGTGTCCTCATAACTTTGTCTACTCAGAAGAATCTGAGCTCTTACAGCTCGTCTCAAACTGACTCCATAAAAGGGCTCCAGGATAAATTTGCTTACATTTTTTAGGACTTAGGAAATGACAACGTGGTGCAAAGTCGCACCACTTCCTCCCTTCCAATCTCTCTTCAACCCTCAGTAGCTGAAACAACTCCCTGAAGAGGCTTCCAAGCCAAGCTCAGAGCTCACTGGGCTAAAACCATGTGCAAAATTAACTCCTGCTCTCCCCCAGTTCTAAAAACCATGCTAGAAATAAATAAACGTGTTTGTGAGTGATGCAGAGGCCAAATCTTCTCTCACTTTTATGCAGCTAAAGATATTTTCTAGCTGAGCATCATCAAGTTATGTTGTGAGCATAACTTAAAACCAGCAGTAATTAGCTTTTATTACCGACTGCCGGAGCTGCATAAAGGCTCAGAGGATTTTTTCATCCTCCAGACCCACAGTGAGGTACTCAAGGTTTGTCTCACAAAATACCCACGGGTGACACAGATGCCCAGCACAACGGGGATTATTCAAGTCCCACTCTTTAAATATTCCCCGGTCTGTGCAGGGCTGCCGGAGTCAGAGCTGCTGGTGTTCGTCCTTCCCTCAGCGAGCTCCCCATCCTGCTGGACACGGGCTTGTCAGGCTGCTGCAGCTCCCGGCAGCGAGCAGAGGCACTGGAGCGCAGCCCCTCATGTTTTGTGTTCTCTCCCGAGCGCCACAAGCAGCACCCGCGCCCAAACCCATTTTCTCAGGGCTTCGGCCCACCCGCCAATTATTTCATTTAAGTTTCTCCACAGCAGTTCCCCGGCCGCTCCGTTATCCCGGAGGAGGCCGTGCTCAGCCGGGGCCCCCGCCCGTCCCCTCAGGTGGCCGAGCCCCCGCCCGGCCCGGCCCGGCCCGTCCCCTCAGGTGGCCGAGCC
>VWZP01004609.1:667431-680204 GCA_013396995.1 Dicaeum eximium | reverse complement strand
CCCAGCGCTCCGCCCGCTGCCCGCCGCCACCGCCGCCGAGTAGCGCCGCGCCGCCGCCTCCCGCCCGTCCCCGGCAGCCCGGCCGGCGCTGCAGCCGCAGTCCCCGGTGCCGGGGGTCCCGGCGGCCGCCGCGATTCCCATTGCCGTGGCCACGGCCAGCAGCAGCAGCGGGAGGCGGCAGCGGCACGGCCGGGTGGGCGCGGCCATGTTGGCGGCGGGGCCACGTGCCGTGCGGTCACGTGACCGGGCGCGTCTTAAAGGAGCCGCGCCTCGCCCTGAGGGAACCGTGAGGGGCGGGACCGGGGCGAGGCCGGGGCTGTCCCTTCGTGTCCCCTCCCTGTGCCCTCCCTGTCCCCGTCTGTGGATATTCTCACTTCAGTCGAAGAAAGTCCAGAAATAATTTCTCCCAGACTCGGCCTAGGAAACGGAGGGAAAAGAATTAAAACATAATTATCTTATCCCTTGCGCCTGGCGTTGTGCGGGATGGTTACAAGTAGGTGTTGTTCCCTTCTTGGCCAACAGTGCGAGAGGAGTCTCCTAAAGAGCGGTCAGGTGTTAGGTTCACGATGCTTTCTATAATGATTTTCTATTAATAAATGCCTTTTATTCCTTCTGAACCATGCAGTCCCTGTGCCATCTCTGTCCTCTGTCCCACCCTGTGACCCCTGTCCCCACGGTTCCTGTGCAGACAGTGAAGGCTCTGAGTCAAGGGTTAACCTGAGAATTTAGGGGAGCTGGAGGATCAGGTAGAAGAGTGATCCTGTACCCTAGTTGTAACAAGATGTTAGGTCAGTTTTGACAAGGGACAGATGAGATATTCTGAGGAAGCCAAGGATCCTGTATTTTGGTTACAGTATAACGAGAGACAAATGAGGTATTCTGAAGAAGCAGAAACCACGCAATAGGAACAATTAAGTAAACTCAAACCGAGATTAATTGACCAGGGAATCTAGCCAACTGACCAGAAGTAAAAAGGTCATTATGAGGAAGAGTGTTGACTTCATCCAAAAAGACCCCTCCTCTAATTCAAATCCCACCTACTCAATTAAAAGAGAGCTACTGCGCAGCCGTAATGATCATTTAACTAATTATAATATGAAGCGGGATAGGTAATTATTATGTATTAGGCGTTCTTGGAAATTGCATGAATATATAAATCATTACTAAGATAAATAGAAGTTCAAATTCTGTGATTCTTGGCACATGCCTTTTGGGGATTACCCCACATGTGCCCAGCGCTGTAATAAAACTATACCCTCTTTGCAACTTTAATTAGTTGAAGAGTCGTCTGTCCGTGCTTCAGCTCAGGGGCAGCGCTCTGCTGAGGCCTCTGGGCCGCCAAACACCGAGAGGGGAACTCAGCATAAATCCACATAAATACCTCCAATGCCCCCGGAATCCCACCCGTCCATAAAACACCTCAAATGTCCTCACAGCCATCTCGTAAGCAGGGCCAAGAGCGTGGTTCCAGGCCTTTCCTCGTGCTTTGGGATTCTTCCTCTCTGTCAGGGAACTCGCAATTCCTGTGGGCTCCTTCATTTTCCCCGCAGTTCCTTGTAGTTGTTGAAGATTCTGTAAAATCGTTACTTTCTTGTGGGAGCTTCTGTTCAGAGCTGTCGACAGAAGGGATCTTCTGCATCATTCCCTACGCTGAAATAAATCTTTACTCATCTTTGCTCATTAATTCAAAATGCTCAATATAGTTTTTGCTTATACTTGCAGCGAAGAGAAGCACGAGCGAAGGGGGGGTTTTATTGTTTGCAGTGTGTGAGTGCTGAAAGGAGCTGCACTCGAATTTGTTTGCTCTGTGAAGTTTTACTGTGTGTAAAATGGCAGCGCTGGGAGGCCTTGCAGGGATGAATTCCAATTATCCATCATTGGTCCCTTTTGCCCTGTGACCTGCTCCAGAAAAGCATCAGAGTGCAGGAAAACAAATGAATGCAAACTTAATTATACAACCAACCCTTGCTGCTTTTGGGTCAGAAAATGGAAATATTCCTTTTGCATTGACACAGAGGTCTTTGCCCTTTGATAAGGAATGAATAGCCATGAAAATGAGAGTTAAATCCAAATTATTTTCTCCTGCTAAATATTTCCCAACACAATTCACTGAAGCAAGAGCAAAATGCAGGCATCCAAATTCTACAGACTTCTAGAACTGAAAAGAGTCTGCCAGGATAACCCCCCTTATGAAAGCCCTGGGATTCTGGCTGTGTGGTGCTGGAATTCAGGAAAATCATCTGATTTCCAGCGAGCTGGGACAGCTCTCTGGTGTATCCTGCCCACTCGTTCTCATGGCTCGTTTTCCTGGAATTCTTGTGTGCATCATTTGTGTAGCTCCATCAGGAGGGTTCATATTCCTTACTCTCCCCGGAGAACAGATGAAATAATTACAGTTTGCTTCTGAGCAACATCCAGCTTCCAGTCTGAGAGCCTGAGGACTTTGGAGAACTTTTGCTGCTGTGGATCATTTTGTGCTCAGCCATGCAGGCTTTAGTTTTTCTCCGTCCTCACACTGAGTCCCCACACTTCTGATCTTGCTGTTATTGAAATGTGATGGGAATCAGAGATTTTTCCAGCACTTCACTGAGAGGCTGAGGTGTTCTAGCATTTGTCAGGAGTGCTTTTCATCCCTGAGTGCTGGCATGGATCTCCCTAAGGACAGGGAACTTGTGGGATCATCTTGCCCATTGTGAATACCAGCCATGAGCAAGAGGAGACAGATTGATCCTCAGAGTCCTGGAAAATCTTCTGCTCTCATTTTTCTTCCAGGGCTCTTGAGCTGCAGCTGAGCCAACAGCAGAGACAAAACCTGTGCAAAGCCACCCCACAAGGCTGGAGCTGCAATGTTTTCAAAACAACCCAGGGAAGCCAATGGCTAGTTGCAAATTTGTCAGCATAAAACAAGACAATAGAAATAAAAAGCAAATAAAAGACTTAACTTTAACATCTTTTATCAATGCTGAATTTCCGTAATTGCTAAAAATAAAGTAGGAGTGGAGCAGAATAAGGTTTGAAAAGGAGAAAAAAGAACAAAGTACTCCAGTAGCAAAAAATAAAAATCCCTCACAAGTTGTTTTCCTGTGACTGAAACCACATGTGAAATTGGGCCAAACATTCACAGTACAGCTCCTAGGGCTGAAGTGATACCTACCAAGTAGTGTTTTTTCACTATTTCCTCTCTGAATTCTTGAGTTCATTCCCCCGACCCTCTGGGGGTGTGTGGGCTCCAAGCCCAGCCCTTATGTGCTGCTGAGTGAACAGAACTCTGTTCCCATCTCAGGGCTGCCTCCCGTAGTTCCCATTGTCAGGAAAGATTCCTTTAAGGGAGTAGCTCTGCTCCTTCCCAAGGTGACCTTTTCCACACCCATGCTGCCCTACAATTTCACCTCTTTTCAATGCTGTAAGATTATAGGAACCCCATGAACTCACTGTGTCTGCAGCAGCATCCCAGAGCAAGTTCCTAAAGACAAATGGAGACATTTTCCTCCATTGGAAACTTCCATGATTATCTTGTCTTTGCCAGCACCCCTTTAAATCTAGCAAGTTCTTCACAGAGCTTGGTCAGTATTTTTGGCTGAAGGTACAAAAATGGAAGAGGGGCCATCAGTGCATGTAATGAATGGACAAGGGGGAATGGATTCCAGCTGACAGAGAATAGGTTTAGACTGGATATTAGGAAGAAATTGCTCCGTGTGAGGGTGCGGAGGCCCTGGCACAGGATGCCCAGAGAATCTGTGGCTGCCCCATTCCTGGAAGTGTCCAAGACCAGGTTGGACAGGGCTTGGAGCAACTCAGACCATTCTGGGATTCTATGAGCTCCTCAGCCTTTGAGGAGCTGACCAAGACCCAGAATCAAACATAGTCCATAAGAGAAAAAGTGGCCTTTGGTGTTTGGTATTTGGGAGAGGCGTGTCTCCAGAGGGGCAGACTCTGTTCCCTCCCTGGGCAGCCCATTCCCGTGCTCTCCCCCAGTGCTGCTGCTCGGATTTAGCCCTCAGTGCTGGAGCTGCTCCAAGGCACGCTGTTTGCAGAGCTGCTCAAGGTGCTCAGCAGGCAAAGCTCAGCCCCTGGTGCTGGTGACAGCCCTTCTGTCACTGCCTTGGAGCCGCTGCAGCCACTCACGGCCTCCGCCTGCTGAACCCATCCAGAGATTACATTTGATTACACAAGAATTCATTAGGATTATCTAATGATATTAGGCACCACTGCTCTGCCAAATTCCTGATGAGTAATGGCTTGTAGTATTGCAGCCGTGTAGGAAACCCATAAAACTGTTCTCTGACCTTCGCTTCAGTTCCTGAGTCACGGGCTTCAGCTTCTGCATATCCCCGCTCCAGAGCCACAGCTACAACTCTGGAGGTATTTTTAATGGAGAGCCCGTGCAGGGGAGGTGAAGTTCATTTCCAACTGGCTAATCTGGGCTTGTTCCCATTCATCAGCGTTATCCTGCTGCTGTAGAAGGGAAACAAGTGAGGAGCTGGGCACCTTTCCTACCTGTTACCCACGGCAGCAGGTGGCTGTGGGTGAGAGTGAGCTGAGGGAAACGTTTCCTTCACCTAAATCCCAGATAAAGCGATACAGATGTCCTGCAGGCAATCATTGCACCCACCTCTGGACGGCTCTGGGTGCTGCCAGCCAGCCTCAGAGGGCAGGAAAATTAGGGTGTAACTGTGGGAAATAACCTTGGCTAATATTTAGGGACAAAAAAAAATCACATAATGCAATAAATAAATTAAATATTACTATCTTTTATTTGCTGCTGGTCATTCTGGCCGAAGTTGTGCTGTCCCGTTAGTGATACCCCCGTGCTGTAATTTTAGTGAAGAGGAACTCCAGGGACTCTCTGTTTGCAGAGTTTGGAGTCGTTTCCTGCGGAAGAGCCGTGACTCTGCTCCGCCAGGGGCTCGCACCTGAGCCACGGCAGAGGTGACAGCACCTGTGCACGCAGGTGCTCACCTCAGCCGTCACCTCCCCGCTATTCTGCGCCCCCCAAGCCGCGCTGACACCTTTTTACTCAGTGTTTACTGCGTGGTTACTCTCCCCGGCCGGTTTCCTCGCAGCCCCTGTGCCCGGTACCGCCGCCCGCTCCAGAGCTCTGTGCGGAGCCCCCCGGAGCAAAACATATCCGCATATCCCCCCAGCCGGGGGGTTCACCCCGTCACTGACCAGGGATCCATTCCCATCACTGACCGGGAATCCATCCCCATCACTGACCAGGGATCCATCCCCATCACTGACCAGAGATCCATCCCCATCACTGACCGCACAGACCGGGGGGGTTCATCCCCATCACTGATCGGGGATCCATCCCCACCACTGACCCCATGGACAGAGGGGTCCATTCCCCATCACTGACCGCACAGATCGGGGGGTCCATTCCCATCACTGACCGGGGATCCATCCCCATCACTGACCCCATGGACAGAGGGGTCCATTCCCCATCACTGACCGCACAGATCGGGGGGTCCATTCCCATCACTGACCGGGGATCCATCCCCATCACTGACCCCATGGACAGAGGGGTCCATTCCCCATCACTGACCGCACAGATCGGGGGGTCCATTCCCATCACTGACCGGGGGGTCCATCCCCATCACTGACCGCACGGACCGGGGATCCATCCCCATCACGAGCGGGGATCCATCCCCATCACTGACCAGAGATCCATCCCCATCACTGACCAGGGATCCATCCCCATCACTGACCAGAGATCCATCCCCATCACTGACCGCACAGACCGGGGGGGTTCATCCCCATCACTGATCGGGGATCCATCCCCACCACTGACCCCATGGACAGAGGGGTCCATTCCCCATCACTGACCGCACAGATCGGGGGGTCCATTCCCATCACTGACCGGGGATCCATCCCCATCACTGACCAGAGATCCATCCCCATCACTGACCAGGGATCCATCCCCATCACTGACCCCATGGACAGAGGGGTCCATTCCCCATCACTGACCGCACAGATCGGGGGGTCCATTCCCATCACTGACCGGGGGTTCCATCCCCATCACTGAGCGCACGGACCCGGGGGTCCATCCCCATCACTGACAGCACGGACGCGGGAGATGCTCCGCTGCCCGCTGCCCGCTGCCCCCGCGCGGCGCGGAGCACGCTGGGAGCTGTAGTCCCGCGGGCCGTCCCCCCGCGGCGGCGCGGCGGCGGCAGGACTCGCTTACCCAGCGTGCCCCGAGGGTATTTAAGGCGCGGCGGCGGGTGCGGAGCGCAGTGACCATGTGGACGCGCAGCTGAGGCGGCGGCGGGCGCAGCCTCCGGGAGCGGGACCGGGACCGGGGGCGCCGCCGGAATGGGGCTACCGAGCCGTCCGTAGCCCGCCCCGCCGCCTCCGCAGCCAGGTACGGCCGGGACAGAGCGGGCACGGCCGGGCGGGCGGGGAGGGAGGCGCTGAGTGACCGCCGGGGCAGCCCCGTCCCGCAGCCCGAGGGATGCAGGCACGGCCGGGGATGCAGCCCGTTGCTAGGCGGGGATAGCCGGGAATGCAGCCCGCTGCTGTGCAGGGATGCGTTCCCGAGCTCGGCGGGGATGCCCGGCCGCTGTGCCCTCGCAGGAGCGGGCAGGGACCCCTCCGCCCTCCCGGCGGGTCCCGCAGCGCCGCCGGACCGGGGTCCCGTCCCCGGGAGCACCGCGGGCTCGGCGCTGGGGATGCGCGGCCGCTCCAACTTTCCCAGTGTTTTTGCCCCCTTGCTCGGGGCTCGGCTGCGAGGGATGTTTGGCGTTATGTAAACACTTGTGAGCGCCGATGGGGACTTGGCTATGGGCGAGCTTCCTCTTAAATGGTCAAAAAGCGGGCAGCTGTGGGTGGATGATTCGGAGGGTCCCGGTGACTGGCCTGACAGGCCAAATATTTGGCTGTTTCCTGGACTACAATAACTGGACTTCGGCGGGGGAAGGGGTGGGGGCACATGTGCATTCCCATGCGTGTACGTGGGATGTGCCCTGATCCCGAGCGGCTTCGCGCCCTCCTGCCTGGGTCCTGCGGGCTGCTCGGGCTGTGCCCGGCTCCCTGCGCCTCCTCCTGTGCGGGCTCCGGGGGCTTTTCCCCGCAGGAAAATGCTCCGTGCAGCGGGACCAGCCGGGGCCGGCTCAGCCTTTCCCTTCCCTGCCCCAGGTGGGTTCGCTCTGCCTCCCCGGAGTTTGTCTACAAAAGACTCCAACAGGTGAAAGGGTTGAGTTGGATTTATCGCCGGGCAGCGGTTCTGTGCCTGCTCAGCCACAGATGGATTGGGCTGCGGTCCTGCCGCTCGCAAATCAGGAAGGGAGAACGTGGCTAATACAATCCAGATCTTTGCCTGATGAAGATTTAGTGACTGCAAGGCATGAGGGAGCCGTTTGTTTTATTTATTAGTGAGGCTCGGTACCTGTGCACGTGTTTTGTTTTTTAAAGTGTGTTTAGTTATTTGCCTTTGAGGCTGTTTTCGTGGGCTCAGAAATGTGCTTGGTATCCCAGGATTTCCAGACCTGTTGATCCAGAGGATTGGCTGCCTGGCAGCCCAGGCCAGAGGCCCTCGGTGGAGCTGTTTTCCTTGCAGGGCTCAGCTGTGGCAGTGCGGGGTGCCATGTGAGGCCAATATCCCTTCCCTTAGTGTTCCTCTGTGGCCAAGTTAATGGGCTACCAGGCACTGCATTTCTCGTTGGTTTCTTTTCTGTACCTTAATTTACACCAATTTCCTCAGACAGCGAGTATTCCATGGTGTAAATGCCTGGTGGTTCTGCTGATGGAAGTGCCTGAAGCAGTGGCAGCAGTGCAGCGTGGCTGGAGCAGAGCTTTGGCTGCCCAGCACTGGCTGCTCAGTGAGTGCAGAAAGCTGGTGCCATCCATCAGGCCAGAAATTCAGGGTTAACAAACTCGGTGAAACAAACGTGATAATTGACTGCTGTGGGACAGAGCAGCTCGAGCTGATGTGAAGCTGTAGTGTGCCTAAACCAAAAAAGGAATTGCTGTGAAAATAAACCCCCAGTTCCAGTGTGTTTCAAAACAAGCTGATGCTGAGCTGATTATTTCTAATGTTTTCTTTAAGCCGCCTCTTGTTTGTCAATAACAGGGATTTTTCTTATTAAAATACCTTATTTCCCCAAGATTAAAGTGTTTGTTTAGATGAGGGTTTTTTCACCCATCTGCTTGTTTTGCAGTGTTGATTAAGCCTTGAAAATAGTTTCCTCTTACAGGGTTTCATAAATTAGGAAGTAAACAGACAGGAGTAACTTTGGTTTGCCTTTGCAACTGTGGGGTGGAGCTTAGCTCGGGGAAATGGTTTTGATGAGATGTGCTAATCCTGAACACCATCGTTGAAGGGTGGAGGAGGCCTTAGTGAAGAGCACAGGAGGGGGAGCATTTGGTTTGTTTCTTCGATGGTGGTTGGTGGAGCTGCAGGTTTGGATGAGTGGAGCTTTCCTGGGACTGATGAACAGGGTGGGGAGGGCATGTGAGGGACGGTTGGGATATCTGGGTGTAAGTGAGAAGTGTAATTTTGGGAGGAATTCTTCACTGAAAGGGCTGTCAGGATTTGGCAGGCACTGCCCATGTGGAGTCCCCATCCCTGGAGGTGTCCAAACAACACTTGGATGTGGCACTCAGTGCTCTGGGCTGGGGACAAGGGGAGGATTTGGCACAGCTTGGACTCGATGATCCTGGAAGTCTTTTCCAACCTCAGTGGTTCTGTAACATGATCTTACCCACAGCACCATCAATCCCCTGATGTGCCCTCAACAAAGCTGTTTTGGTGTGGCATAGTCTAGAAAATGCACAGATTGAGTTAAAGAGAAGTAATAATCTCAAGTCCTGGCAGCTCACAAGTGAGGCTGTTGCAGCTCAGAGGGAGCATTGCAGCCACCATGTCCTGCTGTTTTGTGGTGGGAGGTCTTGCTCTGATTTTGTAGTAACTCCTCTGGTGAACACAGCACTGAGTGGCCCTGTGGCAAGCAGGAGAACAGGGCACCTGCAGGGGTGTGGCAGGTTTGGGTGAATTTTGGGGATCCGGCTCCTGCAGTGCTGTGTGTGTGCCAGAGAAAAGGGAACAGTCCCAGGGGCTGGTCAAATTGGGGTGGTCCAGGAGTCTGTTCTAGAAGCAGAAGCTCGTTATGGCTGCTGCTCATCAGGTGAGCTGGTCTCTCCTGGTTAATTGATCAAATGGACAGCCTTGAGGTGGAACTTCTTGTTCAGTGCTGTCAGGCAGGATTAAAGCAGATCCCAGATATCCTGAGCCCTTGTCTGGTACCTGCCCTTCAGTTGGAGCCATCAGAAGAGCAGGTGCTGCTTGTTCTGATGAGCTCTTGGAGCAGGTGTAGCTGCTCTTGGCCACCTGGGCTCGAGATCAGTGCCACGTGAGCTGTCCCAGCGCTGGTGTGGCATCAGGACCAGGGCAGTGCCTGTCCCTGTGCTGGGCACTGCTGGGGGAGCTCTGGGACCCTCAGTGCAGGAAAACATTGAGGGGCTGGAGCATGTGCAGAGATGGGAATGGAAGGAGAAGGATGAGGAGCACCTGGGAAGGGGCTGAGCCTGGAGAGAAGGAGGCTCAGGGGGGACCTTGTGGCTCTGCACAGCTCCTGCCAGGAGGGGACAGCCAGGGGGGTCAGGCTCTGCTCCCAGGGAGCAGGGACAGGAGGAGAGGGAACGGCCCCAGGCTGGGCCAGGAGGGGCTCAGGTTCAATATCAGCAAAAATAACTTCACTTGAAAGAGTAGTCAAGCACTGAAATGGGCTGCCTGGGGAAGCAGTAGGGTTCCCATCGCTGGAGGTGTTCAAAGATTGAGCAGATGTGGCTCTTCCTGACGTAGTTGGGTGGGCACAGTGCTATCAGTTGAACTCAGTACCTGGGAGGTCTTTGCCAAGGTCTGTGATCCTGTGATCCTGGCTGGTTTGCTGGCTGTGGTGGTTCCCAAGTGCACAGCAAACCCTTTGCAATAGCTGATGTGCCAACTTGCAGAGTGTACCGGGAGTCTTTGAGACATTATTACCCCATAAATATGAGATAGTTGTAGTTGTAGGATTGTCTTAAAGCCAGGAGGAATCTCAGGCTCCCGTGGGAGGTGGGATGAGGGTAGTGGCTCTGTAGTAGCTGGTAGACGAGCTGCTGGCTCGCCCGTGGGTGAGTGTGAGGGAAGGCAACCTCCCCAAAGCAGCTTATGGAGACCAAAGGCTTTAGAGGCAGAAAATCATGTACTGCTAGAAGGTTATGTAAATGTAACATCTCTGTCACAATGAGACCGTGGTGTAAATCCTGATTCCTAAAAATCTGCCTTACTGGATGTCCCAAATTAGTTTCTTCTGCTAAGATAGCAACAAACTGAAGGTGCTTGGGTGGCCTGGAGCCTTTTTTTGTGCTGTTTGTGTGTGATGATGCTCAAGGGGTGTCAAAAGCTGCCCAGTTTGATCCAGTGGCCTGTGCTGGGTGGGGCCAGGTGCTGCTTTACAGGCTGGAAGAGCAGCAGAGTGTCCCTGTGCTGCAGGGCCGGGTGCTGGCTGTGTCCATGGCTGTTCCAAGGGATTCCTGTGCTCTTCTGCCCAGCCTCTCCTGGAGGCAGGATGGCAGGATGCCAAAACTGCACGAGCTTTGATCTGGCTGGGTGTTCGTGTCTAATTCCTGCTCCCCATGGACACTACAGAAGCACTACAGCGATTATGGCCTCGTGCTCTGTCTTGGCACGGGCAGGCAGTGCCTGGGGATGGAGGCAGATCCCTCTTTCCAGGGTGCAGCAGCTCCCTGTTAGGTTGGCATCCAGAGACTGCTTGTGTGGCTCTTCCTTGTGCTGTATCTGTTGAGAAAGTACATTTCCAGGTCTTCAGGGCAGTTGTGGTTTATGGGATCAAATTTGCTTAGAGAAGCCGTGGCTACTTCATCTCTGGAAGTGTCCAAGGCTGGGCTGGACAGGGCTTGGAGCAGCCTGGGGTAGTGGAAAGTGTCCCTGCCCATGGCAGGGGCTGCAATGAGATCATCTTCAAGGTTCCTTCCAACCCAAACCACTCTGGGATTCTTTTCTGTGCAAAAGATGAAGATGAAACGGCAACTACAGGAACTGTAATTCAAGTGAGGAAAGCTGCAACATTCAGCTGTGGATGCTGAACTCAGAGCAGTTTCATTTTCATGCTTGTGGTTTTGGTTAAGCTTGTCAAAACTTGGATCAGAACTTCCTAGCAGCGTTCTGTGGAGAATAAAATGTCAGTTGGTATCTGAGCAAGTTAACCCTCTGGAGAGAAAATGGGTTGGAAATGTGCATGGAAGTCGGTGTTACGTGGGGGTTTGTGGCTCGTGGCAATGTAACTGCATCCTCAAGTGCCAGAAGGCCAACATGAAGAGTGCTGCAGGAAGCTGATTGTTCATATCTCAGTGATAATCTTCCCTGGAAGTGTCCAAGGCCAGGCTGGACAGGGTTTGGAGCAGTCTAGTCTAGTGGAAGGGAGTGGAATGAGATGATCTTTCAGGTCCCTTTCAAGCCAAACCAGTCTGTGACTCTGTGTTCATTTGGCTGCAGAGGTGATCAAAGGAGGGGGAATAGCTCTGAGAAATGGGAATGCCAGATGTTTCTGGATTGGGATGTTAGGTCATGGCTCTGCTTTTGGAGTACTGTGATGCTGAGCTGTGAGGGAAGAGGCTTGGTTGGTTAACCCAGTGTCACAGTGGACACAGGCAGTTCATCCTCTCCTCATCCGGTGCATGGTGGCTGTGGTCAGAAGATGATAATCTCTGAGCATGCACCTGGAAGACATCTCTGATCATAGTAGGCCAAAAAATGACAGCTGCCCAAAGGCTGTACTTTGTTTTTTATTTTATGGCATTGTTTAGTAGCAGTTTAGCATGAAACTTGAATAAACATTTCTTTTGTGCTTTGGCTGATCCTGTCCACTTCTTCACAACTTCTTGGCAGATTTCTGAGTTTCTGAAGAAGAAAGCTTTGTTTGCAGTCCAGCTCTGTCCCATTTGCATCCCACTCCAAGGAGAAACACATGGCCACAGATGCAGACACCGACCTCAGCTGGCTGATGGTGCTCGATCTGAAGGGTTAATTGAGAACTTCGGATTAAAATAACTCTGCAATCCTTGGCTGCTCCTCTGTTAAGTGTTCAGTAGATTCAGATGCTAATGCTCGTGGGTGGTTCAGTATTTTGAACCTTTGCCTTCTGGAAAATTACAGTTGGGAGGCCAACAGGTACAAGCCAGCCTGGGAACTGGAGCCTTCATCTGTAAAGCAGCCCGGCCCACCAGGGCTTTTGGGCTCAAAGTAGGTCCCCTGGCCACCAGTGGCTGTCCACACGTGCTCATCATGTGCTGGCAGTGGCTCCTCCTCTTGGGCTGGTTGTCCCGGGCACTGAGGTTTTATCCAGAGAGCCGGGAGCCAGCCGAGGTGTCCGGGAGGGACAGCGGTACCTGGGAAGGTCCTCGGAGCCTGCAGGAGCAGGGGCTTGGCCAGCTCGGGGCCACCAGGAGCCTGCAGGAGCAGGGGCTTGGCCAGCTCGGGGCCACCAGGAGCCTGCAGGAGCAGGGGCCACCACAGCCCTCGGAGCCTGCAGGAGCAGGGCCAGCGGGACACGAGCCTTGGCCCCACTGCCGGAGGGGACCAGAGTGTCACTGCCGGGGACACCCCGCCAAAAGCAGCCCTGGAGACCGACAGCAGCCCGGCCATGGAGGAGAGGGAGCCCCCGCCGAGGTGCGGTGCTGGAGAGGGACAGCGGGGACAGAGGCAGGGGAAGGTGGTGTCACCTCTGGGGACAGCAGGAGAAGGTGGGGTCCCCTCTGGGGAAGGTGGTGTC
>VWZP01004609.1:609201-667396 GCA_013396995.1 Dicaeum eximium | reverse complement strand
TCCCGTGTGGGGAAGGTGGTGGCCCTGCTGGGGAGAGCAGGAGAAGGTGGTGTCCCCTCTGGGGAAGGTGGTGTCACCTCTGGGGACAGCAGGGGAAGGTGGTGTCACCTCTGGGGACAGCTGGAGAAGGTGGTGTCCCTGCTGGGGACAGCAGGAGAAGGTGGTGTCCCCTTTGGGGACAGAGGCAGGGAGCAGCTGCGGGGGATGGAGGCTGCTCGGGGCACAGATGAGGAAATGGCACCGCTGGGTTCAGAGCGCTGGGTTTGCTGAGGAGGGTGGATGTGGGGGGCAGGAACCAGCCCCTCTGTGCTGAACCCTCAGCAGATACCTGGCCCTGCCAAGTGATGCTGGGACTGTTCTGGAGCCTCTTCTTCCCTGGCCATCTTTGTTCTTTGGCCAAACTCCAGCTGGGTAATAAACCAAGCTTGCTCTCTTTCCCCATGACATTGGTTGTCCTGGTCCTTTTGGCGTGTTCCAGCTCTCTCCTGACAGAAATCTGCTGGAAAACATTGTGTGCTCACAGGGGCCTCGTCCAGAGGCTGCAGTCCAGGCTGCCTCCTCCCAGCAGGGCTGGAGCCAGCAGGGATGGACTTCAGGAAGTATCAGCTTCACTAAGTGCTCCTTACTTTTAATGGGGTTAAGAAGATGCTGTCAGGTCGTACTTAGCTTGGAACAAAAAATGGTATTTTTCTTCTCTATTAGTTTCTTTTTCCAGCTGTCTGCAGATGCCTGTCAGTAGGACCTGTCAGTCATGTTTCTTACCTCAGCCAGTGGCTGCTGTGTCAGGGATTGCTGTCAGAGTGTAACTTGGATGTTTTTGACCTGAATTTTCTGTAACTAGCTTGTCTGATTGCACTGAGCAAATAATTAAAGAAAAAAAAAAGTAGAGGCCCTTTCTGAGGAGAAAAGGACATAGTGCATGTTTGCTTTCCTGTACTGAGGTTTTATTGAGGTTAAAATTACTGAAATGAGTTGCTTTATCTGTCTTCTTAAACTGCTGTTGTGCCTATGAAACACTAACTTCTGGATAACTTTGTCACTGATATGATAAAAAAATCTATTTATCTGTGGAGTGGCAAATAGTATGAATAGAATGTAATGAACTGAGCCCTCATCTTGCTGTGTGAATTTACACTCCTCTTCCTACTTATTTTTAGACGAAGGGGAAGTGTGTGCTGGATTAGATGTGCAGTGAGACTGATGTCCCTCCTGGGAGCAGAGGATGGGGATTTGGGAGACCTGGATTCAGATCTGGGCTCTGAGTCTGACCTGCTGCATGTCCTTGAGAAAGTCACAGGGCTGTGCTGCTCCCTCCTTCCCCTCTTCCCCAGCCTCCATCTTGCCTGCTCGGCCTGGAAATGGGAGAAAAAATCTGCTGCATTTTAAGTGTCAGGAGGAAAAATACTTGGTGTGAGAAAGTGCATTTCTGCTCCTTAATCTAACGGTTCATCAGCTGCCTATGTGTGGCAGATAGCAGCCTCCTGGACCTGAGAGGCTGCAGCTGAAGGGAAAACAAGATCCTGTGGCAGATAACTGAACTGCACTGATAGTTTAGTTGTTTTGGTTTTTTTTTAAGGTGTAATCTCTGAAATGGAACTCCATGTGCATAAAACTGAGCAGTGCTGCACCCTCTGGGTCCCACTGCAGGTGTGTGAGGATCCTGGTGTTCAGGACATGGCCTGCTCCACATCCCAAAATCCCTTTATTTGCCTTTCCCTGGCGAGTGCAAAGAGCTTCTTTTAGGTTTGCTAAGTCAGAAGCTTTGCAGATGACAGAGCTCTGGTGATTATTCACTGGGTGAGCTTTTAAATAAAGCACTTCCTCCCTTCTTTGGCTGTTTTAATGGGATTCTTAGGAATCTTTCCTAGCGTCCTCAGGGAGGAAACCTTCATTTTCTTACTGAAATAAGAGTGAGAAACAGCTTTGGGTTCAGATTTTCAAGTTAGCTGCACCTATGAAAATACAGAATGCTCTGTGGGTGTTATCCAAAAAAACCACATGAAATCTTGATTAGTCTACTGGGCCAAATTTTCAGCCAAGTAATCTTGTAAAATTTGGTTTTACCAGATTATCTAAACACTGGATTTTCAGGATTATACAGGGGTTGGTTGCATTTAACAAATGTTAACTTACTTGGCCTAATTAACCGATGTTAATGACCTGATTCCATTTAATTCAAACACAGACTTACCTGGTCTTGGGGGTTCTCAGATCTGTTCATTTCTGGATGATTCTGCTTATGCCATTAAGCAGTTCTTTGTGTTTGCTTCTTTGTTGTCTCTCTACCCTTAAGCTCTGGTCTTGTTTCTGTCAAAAACTGAAACAGAATTAAACTTTCACTCTGGAATTTCCTGTCGGCAGTAATGAAGTTGAAACACTTAAGTACAGTTTGAGATTCTATTCTTAAACAACCGAGATAGTGAATAAGACTTTGATAAAGTGCTGCTCCAGTTTTGGTAGCAGTGCGTATAAAATTGCCAGTGTTTATTGAATTGAGCACTAAACCACAGTGAAAATCTGCCAGTAGAGACCTGAGTGCATCCTGGGACTGCAGGGCACAGCAAGGAGCTTTTTCCTTGCTCTAAACAAACATCATTAGAAACATCTCAGAATGACACAGTAATCTGTATCGCAGTTGCTGGGAACCAAGCAGTCGGCAGTGAGACACATTTGGGCTTGTTTGTTCTACAAACAGGATTTGCAGTGGCGGGGTAAAAAACTAAAATCCCACACAAAGCAGACCTGTGAGACACGAAACCAGGGAATGAGCTTCGGATTCCTTGAAAAATCCCTTTTCACAAGTGCTGGAGATGGGGAATGGCAGTGCAGGGATGTTGTCACAAACAGTCCCCGTGAGGAGGGACTTCAAACGGGGCCTTGACTCGGCTCTTCAAGGAAAGCAAACTCCCAGCGTCTCTCAAAACCTGTTTTCTTGTGACTTAGCTTCGGCAGTGAGATGAGTGATGGGAGAAATTAGCGTGAAATGTTTACAAAGCAGTTGAATTTCCCATTCTGAGAGTTTCAAAAGGCGGCCGTCTCATTGAGGTTTTTGGTGTTGAACAGTCAGTTTGATTTCGTGGTGTTTTCGCTGTTAATCCTGCTTTAACTGCCGCTATGAAATGTCTTTTCATGAGAAAAAGGATTGAATTTCAGGGACTATATTAAGCTTACTCAAGGCCATTAGGCTGAGCAGATGTTCTGCTCGTGCCCTAAAATACAGCAGAGTCCTGAGAGCTGGTGGGAACCGTTCTGGGTCTGCAGAGCTTCTCCTTGGGTTTGGGGACAAACCCTGGTCAGGAGCTCGTTCAAACCCTCCCTTTGCGTTCCAGAACTGGTTCTGTTCAGTCCTTTTTGCTGTAGGAAAAGCAGCTTGCTCTGAAGATCCACACAAGATAATCCGCTGTACGAAACAATCAGAGCTGAACCCCGGAGCTGTGTCACTCTGTTCAGTCAGAAGATCAAACTCGTGGTGGTGTGGTGCAGATTTGTGCTCGTCAGAGCAGGGTGGGAAAGGTCTGAAACTCCTGGGCTGAATGGCAGGTTTTCCTGGGTTTAATTCTCTGCCTGGGTTTAGCTAGTGCATGTTCAGATCTAGCCTCATAGAGCAGAGAAACTGTAGGGCAGTTTGTTGAAATTCAGCAGAATTTCTTTCAGTCAGTTTCTTAAACAGAAACTTGGTTTTTGTGTTCCTGTGTGGATAGATGGTGTATAAAACATACCGAGACACTGACTTAGATACTGACATGAGAAACAGTCACCGACAGAATTGTAAAGGTTCAGGGCATAAAAAAAATACTGTGGAATGTGTTCATATCTCAGGAATTTTTTCATGTCTATGGGCAGATATAGTTAACTATTTCTCAATATACAGTCCACTTTTAGTTCACGTTTCTTTTGTAGCATGGCAAATCCTTCTGTCTGTTAAAATTAGAACCTTCAGCTTAGTCGGAAAAGAAATTATTTTTAAAGCTTGGGTTGCTGCTGTCGACATTGCTGCCACCTGAGTTAAGCTCCTTGGAGAAACCTGACTTCGTTTTGCTAGATAATGCCATGCTTATCAGTGCTTCATCTTGGATTTTTTTTAAAGTGAGTTTACCTAGAGGGAATCTTGTTTTCCTGCAGTGTTTAAGGGGGGGAGGAGGACAGTGCTCCCTGGGTAACACTGCTGTGTTTCAGCTGGAACAGGATGAATTTTCTGCAGGAATCCCTTCTTGCAAGTCAGTGAGAGTGCCATTAAAACAGGGATTATGCACAGAATAACTGCAAATGTTCTCTTAGGGCCGTCCCCTCCTCTAGGATAAATCAGTTGCTCTTGGCACTGGCATATCTAAGATAAATAAATAGTGGGGAAATGGCTGTATTTGTCTATGGAGCACAGCTGCCTTTGGAGCAGCGTGACTGTGCTGTACCCACGAGAGCCAGGTACTGGGAGGGTGTGAAACCCCCTGTGCTGCACTTCCAGGGGGTCCTGATGGTGATCCCAGTCTGATCAGTGCCCTGGGGAGGGAAGTGTCCCCTCCAGGGCCAGGGGGACACGCAGGGATGCTCTGACTGACGTGCCCAGGAGCAAACCTGTTCTCCTCAGTCCCTGTGCTCTCCCTGTGCTCTGAACTTGGGATAATGTGCCAAGGCCACAGCTTTTTACTGCCCCCGCTTCTGGCTTGTCCTGCTGAAGAAAAGAATCAAAAATGACCCCCACAGAGGTCTGATTTTGGGAGGATTAGTGTGGTCAGCTGTTGTTGACAGCATCTTTTAGAAAAAGGTGTTCAAACTGGGTACCTGGGAACTTTGCTCTTAAAAACTTTCCAGTTTCACTTTGTGCTTCACATTTCCCAGTTGTCAGAGGTAGGAAAAAACCTCAGGTTGAGGTGGCTGATCATTTAGTGCTTGATGCCAATAATGGATTCTGTGAGGAGACTGTAAAAAGCTTTGAAGCTGAAGCAGTGTAGGAATGATTCTCTTCCCTCCTGTGTGGGGAGGCCTGTGGGGTCACTGAGTCCCTTCCCCATCTGCCAGTCCAGCGTGTTCCTGAGCCCTGACCAAGCTGAGCAGCAGCACTGGTAGGGAGCAGTGTCAAGGGGGCTGATTTTGGCTATTCAAGAACAGATATAGCCATGTTCATTCTGACTGTGGGGAAGCCTGAGGGTAAATCAGTGTTTTCCCACCCCAGTGGGAATTGGCTCCTTGCTTCCCGAGGTGCTGGAGCATCTCCTGGCGTGTTGGAGCTGACATCTCACTGATGGGTGTTAGGGCAGTGTTCAGAAATACAGCAGAAGGGGGAGTGAGGACTTAGATGGTGATTAATGCTTGCCTAAGCCTTGGGAAACAAGGTTATTGTAGCCAGATCAGCCCTTTGGAAAGCCTGACTCCAGCAAAGCTGGGATTGTGAGGAGCACAGCTCTCCTGGCTGGGGCTCCAGGCTGCACCCCAAACCCAGCTCTGCAGTGATGACTTTGCAAGCTCATCCTGAAATTCTAAGGGTGAGCTGGTGAAGAGCCCAGCAGTTCAATTCACTGACCTGCTGCCAGGCTTAACACCAGCTTTGTTACCCAGAACTCTCTGGTGGTTCTGGGTAAAGCTGATGAACATTTTATTAGTGGAACTGTCAATAGATTGTAGAAGATCTTTTAGGTGTTTGCACTATAGTGATATGTCAGAGTTAGCATTTCATGGTATGTTGGGGTCTTCTTTGGTGAAGAAAATGTGAGAACACTGAGGCTGTGTCCTTAAAAATGATGCAGGAGTTTGTATGTCCATGCCTGAGGCTGGTTTTGGGCAATGGTCTGAGANTTTTTTTTTTTTTTTTTGCCAAGAAAATATTTCTAATGGAAGTCAATAATTTTGACCTTCACATTCCCTTGGGAACAGCTGTAGTGAACATCTGCCTCTTGTGAGGAAAAAGTAATCCCTCTAACAGCCTGGAAAGGAAACCTTAATGCCAGGTAGAAAGGGTTAATTTGGGGGGATCTGTGGTTTTTGCTGGCTTAAACAGCTTTTGCTTTGGGCTGTATTAGTTTTGGGCTGAGCCTAATTTTGAGGAATGAAACGTTCTTTAGTCTGAAGTTGGTAGTTTAACATCCAAGTCAGGAAATGGGGGAAGTTGTATTTCCAGTGCTGCTAATTCAGTCACTGCATATTTCTGTATGTTTTTTGGCATATATATTAAAATAGGTAGCAGTGGGGTTTTTTTTCTGTCCACTGATCAAGAAAGAATGAGAACGGACTGTGTAACATGCAGTGGCTGAAGGACTTGGCCTTTAACAAACAGCCTGGAGCCAAAGGGTTTGGTTTTTGTGTGCACCCAGATTTCATTCCAGAGGAGCTGGACCCCTTCACCTGCATATCAACCTGGCCCTTTATCTCCTGGTTTTCCTGGGTTTGTTTTTCATTGTACCAGTAACACAGATTTGTGGGGATAGAATGTCTGTGGCGTGCTTTGATTTAATAATAATGAAAGTTGTTATTGTTATTGCCAGCAGCACAGATCCTTTGGGAGGGAGGAGGGAGAGCTGGTTGGAGCTTTTCAGAAGAAAAGTGTAACTTGAGGTTTTTATTGCCCTTTCATGGCTGCAAGCATCACCTTTTAGATCTCCATGAATTTGTCCTTGTTGAGCTCCAGCCTTGCCTAACAACCTGATCCTTATGCTTTTGGTAAACATGATAATGTGCAGGGAAAGGGGAAATTTATCCCTGTGCAGTCAGGGCTGTGCTCTAGAATAAGCAGAATTCCCTGCTGCTCACTTCTTCTGCCCTTAGACCATTCAGAACCTCTTTGGGTGTGATGGAGAGATGGGGTGGAGGAGTTTGGGGTTTTTTCCCTCTTGGCTGGCAGGGCTCACAGCCTGCCAGGAGGAGCCTTGGTGCTCCTGCTGCTTGAAACCTCGAGCACAGGAGCTGCTGGGGCCTTTTGAACTCACTGATCAAAAAGCAGGGCTTGGGAGGATCTCCAGGAAACCAGTAAATGGCCTTGGAAAAAGATGTCTTTGAAAATCTGTTCTGCTGGGGTTTTAATCCGGGCTCGTGTTGTCTCTTTGTTGCTGTGACAGATTGAAACTCGCTTTTAAAATAAATTTATTGAAATGACAGTTGGGTCTTGTGTTGTTTGGACTTGGGGCTTCAGAGAAAATCAAATTCTTAATACAGTGGAAGTTGGCAACACTCAGTGTCTGTCTCCTCAGTGTTACATTTAAGCTACCTATTTTAAACTCAGGATTGAAGTATTACTGATTTCACAGGAATTTGGTTTCCTGATAAAGCATTTGACTTTGAAAAATCTTAATCTTGGTTTTTACATGCAAAACCTGTTGTCAGGCATGCTGAGTAGGTCTTCACCTAATTCTGTTTTTGGGCCTGCAGGTGTAAGCAGGAGGCTGCTGGTGTCATGCCAAAATTTTGTCAAAAAACGTTGCCATGAATGGGATCAATATTTTGAATTTTTCAGGAGCACCATTCTAGCACAAAGGAGAGCCTTTAAAGGAGGCTCAAACCTACCTTTAATTCTGGCAAAGAAATGTCATTTAGCTCCAAATATGGCTCAAACTGAAGCAGTCCCTCTCCCCTTTTCCCGTGGCAGGTGGGATGGAATGGGCTGGTGCAGCTGCACTGAATTGCAGCATCCTCTGGGATGAATGCCTGCCTGTGAAACAGGCCCACGTGGAATGGGATGCCAGTAGCTGCTTGTTTTTCCCTGGTTTATTTTTCCAAGCAGGCACTCTGGTGTGCTGGGTTTTCTTTGATACCTGAAATTCCACTGCGAGAACTTGGTCGGTTTTTCAAACAAACCAACAATCAAAGGCAAAGGCTCCTGTTGCTGTAACCTCTGGTAGCTGCACCAAGGCATTCTGCCTGATTCATGTTGTGCTTTATTCTTTATTCTCTCTTGCAGGGGCAATAAGCCAGAGATGACTGACAAGATGTCGAGCTTCCTTCATATTGGAGATATTTGTTCTCTCTATGCGGAGGGCTCAACAAATGGATTTATTAGCACTTTGGGGTAAGAACAGCTGTTCTCTTGTATTAAAAACACCCTAAGAAGGACTAGCAGAGCTCAGCTAGCTCTCCTGAGCCTGATCCCAGGGAATACTGGCTTAAGCAAGGGACCTTTATGGATAGATTTGGCCCTGAGTTAAAAAATGGCCTCAAGTGAATATGGCAGGGTAGATTTTGGGAGGCTGGAGAGTGTATCCATGGCTGTGGTTCAGTTTTATGTCCTTGGTGGGGAGGAGGAACCTGGTCAGGTGAAGGGGTAGAGGGGGAATTAATGCAATGCAATGATTTTCATGTTGTTGTGTGTCCCGTGTCCATCCGTGTGTCCCGTCCTGTCCCTCCCTGCCCCTTCCCCCAGCCAGGGGTGAGCTGACCCCAGTGCACTCTGCTGACTGCACTAAGGATGTAGCACAGGCAATGGAAGTAGTGTAAAAAAGATAGATATCTAACAAAAAAACCAAAAAAATCCCTGAGCCAAGTGGTTTAAATACCAGTAACTCACCACTACAGCTAGTTTGGCCTTAAAGCTGAGCTTTAATTTGAGGTTTCTCCTACAAACAGAATGGTTTTTCTCCTATGGAAGGAGAAGATGTTTTGACCCTTGTGCTTTGCCAGAGCTCTGGAGCTGCAGTGGGAGCTGTGCCAGCTCCTGCCCCCAGTGTGCTTCCCACAGAGCCCCTTTGTGCTGCCTTCCACCAGCACAGGTGCTCGGGGGCAGGGGGAAGTGACTGCTGCTCCATTAACCAAAAAAGTAGCTTTTCACGTGGGAAAAGGACGAGCTGGCAGAGCAAAGCCATGGAATTGGAAGGCAGCTCTGAGGAGGGCCAGGGAATGTTTGGTTCTGCTGAGGAGGAACCTCTGCAAACATCAGGAGCTGGGTGCTGCCTGGGGAGGAGGAGCCCTCGCAGGGTGAGAAGCTCCAGGAGCAGCTCTGGCCCCTGTTCCCCAGGGGATGTGCCCAGCCAGGGGCACACACACAACCTGCTCTTTCTCATTTCCAGTAGCCCTAAGGGCCTCAGGGTGGGTACAGTCACAGCACATTTTTTGATGCCTACAGTCCAGATGCATCTGCTAAATGGAGCTCCCAAGCAGGGTACAGAGACAGCATCCTGGTAAGTGCCTCAGCAGGAAACGAGGGGCTGGAATCTCACCTGAGTGACTCCCAACTAACTTGTAGGTTTAGTCCTCTAGCTATTAGGATTCTGGAAAATAAGGGGGCAGAGAAGGAAGCAGACACTGAAGATGCACCATGATCTATTATAGGAAAGAGAAGAAAATATGGGATGCTGCCAGAAAGGAGAGAAGGTATGATAAAAGCAAGGGATGTAGTAAGTAGGGTTGGTCGAATAGTATTTGGCAAATGTATTTGACAAATTTCCCAGGCCCTCGTCAAATATGACACGTGCACTCTGCAGTCCTGGATCAGCTGTGTAACGGGCCAAATACTATCTGCTGAACACTGGCAACATGAATTCTCCTCTACATCTGCCTCTTGTTTCTCTTCCCAGTCCTGAAGCGAGTTTGGCAGTAAATAGCTCCAGGCCAAGTAGAAAGTTGTTATGCCATGTGGAACCCCATGCGGTGCATGATGAACAGTATGCAGTGGCTGTGGCTTCTGGTGGCATTGCTGAGCAGATATTTTTCACCATGGGTGGTCCTTTTGGACGTGACAGGCCCCAAGCACGTGGATTTCCTGGGCTTGATGAGATGTTCTCATGGCAGGCCTAAAGACCTCACAGTGTTCAAGCCCCCTCTTTGATTTGGTTAGTGCTGTTTTAAGGTAACTGCATTATATAATGGCCACATATCTCTGAGCCTAATTTAAGCCAGAAATCCTAATTGCTATGTGAAACATGGAAATGCATTATCATCTTAATAAGCCTTCGTAATCAAATTAGTTTTGTTCCATATTTAATTTAGTCTTTGTCCTGGAGAAAATTAAAGCAGCAAAGGAAAGATTTGGTGTAATTGTCCTCCAGCCCATGTGGAGTTCTGACAGTCTGATGTCATTAAGATGTGTAATGACTTGTTATGTGGTTACTGAAGGTTTAGGAGCAGACACCACTCTACAGTCTAATGCTGTCCTAAATCTCTGAAGAGTGTTCCTATTGAATATTCCTATGACATGTTGCCTAATCAGAACTTTACTCTTGCTGTTTCCCAAACTCAGTGCTGTCATCATGACAATTACTGGTGTCCAATATATCTTCTTTCGTGTTTCTCACCCTGTAAAATTTTCCTCTTACTGGTTTGGAAGTTCCTCTTTACTTTGAACTTAATCTCAGATGAGAGGGATATATTGCACTGAGATGATCTGTATGGGATGATCAGAGTAACATATTTCCTTGATATTTTTGGCCCTTTGTTCACCAGAAGCAGGTGCTTCAGCTCAAATGTTAATACCATTTACATTGGAGCACCTATATATATATACTGAGTAGGGAGAAAATCCATGGGGAAAAAGCAATTCACTCTGAATGTTGGCATATGCAGATTTTAGATGCATAAAACTGTTGAGCCCTCTTAGTTTCTGATCTCTTAATTTTCATGCACTTCCTTATTTTCTCTAATGGTTGTCTCAAGATGCTCCCTGCATGTGACCAGCCTCTGCAAGGAACAACTCTCATATTCTAGGTCTCAGTCTTCCTCAAGTTGATTCTGCATGAGAATGGACCTCTCAAACCTTTGACCTTGGAGTTTTACTTTCTACGTTTGTGTAGAAAGCCTCTTTGACAGATTGGTTCTGGGGGGCCAAATTGAGTCATTTAGGATCAAATCAAATCCCAAAGTGTTTGGTTACAGGTGCAATTTTCCACTTTGGAAGTGGTGTTTGGGAAAAGCCCGATTCCACCTTGAGCAGTGGGAACAGGTGCTTCAGATCCATTCCCTGTATTCTGTGGGATTTCAGCTGACCCTGTGGGGGCTGTGCAGGGACAGACAGCTCTGTCCTGGCATTCCCTCTTGGAATCTCTTGGGTTCACTTGTCCAGCTCTCCCCTTCCTGGCAGAACAGGAGGAGGTTGGCTCAACCCCTCAACTCACCTTGTGTTTGGCTGGAGAGCAGGAGGTACATTTGATACATTTGTGCCTTCCTTGCTCTCAGCAGTCAATTTTTATTGTGGCAGTGCCTGTCCTGCCATTCCTTAATGCTTGAGGGGTCACAGGGTCAGTGTCCAGTTTGCACAGCTGTCATATTTCCCTGTTCTCTACTCATATAAACACATTTGCAGCGTGACTCAAATCTGTCCAAGAGGCAGGAGCTGTCCTGAGGCTGTCTGTCACCTCCCTAGAATATGGGCTGTTCTGTCTGCACCTCGAGCAGGGGACATAAAGGTGATGCAGAACACAGGAGCAATGACTTATTTATTGTCCCACCTACCAGGAGCATAGCTCTGGGCAACAGTAAAAACTAGCTGCATGCTTCTTAGAAAGATCTGGCATAAGTTGGCATTTGGGGAATGTCTTCTGCTGGAGTTGCCACTCGGATGAAATATTGCAAGTGAACGACTTGGGTTTTGTTGGCGAGGATGGAAGGGGCTGTGGGGGATGGAATCTCACTTCACTGCTCATTTCTTTGCAGCCTTGTGGATGATCGGTGTGTGGTACAGCCAGAAGCAGGTGATCTTAACAACCCACCCAAAAAATTCAGAGGTAAGTTGGTCAGACAGCTCCTTACCCTTCTGCTTAGAAATGATTCTTCATTTTGTGCAGTGATGTGGAACAATTTCTGACCTCCGTGCTTCCTGTAGCATATTTTAGTGTCACCTTCTTCCATGAATGACAGCTCATGAGGAAAAATGTGTGTGTTGAATGTCTGTGGGACTGTGGTGGTTTAACCCCAGTGGGGTGGGGAGAGAACTGGCAGAGGAAGAGTGTTCAGATAAAGCAGTTGAGCAGATGAAGGAAAAGCTTCCCACCCCAGCAAAGCAGAACAGTGAACTGATTCCCCATTTCCCACGGGCAGGCAGGTGTTGGCCCAAGACAAATGCCACCTCCACAGGCACTCCCAGCTCTGTACCTTGGCTGGTGTCCCTGGGCTTGGCTGTGCCCCCCAGCTCCCCGTGCACCCCAGCCCTCACAGCTGAGGTGAGGAGCAGAGATCTGCTCAGCAGGAACTGAAACAGCCCTGGGTTATCCACAGCTGCCAGCACAAATCCAAAATGTGCCTCTGCCAGCTACTGCAAAGAAAATTAACTCTGTCCCAGCCAGAGCCAGGAATGCAGAAAGCTTCCTGAGGGAATGGAGTTGGGGTTGTCATTTGTTTGCCTTTCAGATGTGTCCAAACTTTCAGGATCCCTGGGAATTTCTTTTCTTTTTCTCCATTATATCACACATTCTTTCTAATTACCCATTACCAAACCTCAAGGAGGAGGAAAATAAAAAGGAGCAAGTGTTTGCCACAACTATTGTTTGACATAATTTGATATGAGCTACCTTGGGCTTTGCTTTCATTCTGCCAGGAAACTTATGCTCAGTGATAAGAAAGGAGTGCTCTGCTGTTCAGTTTGGCAAGAAAGTTTGGTTCTTTGGTTCAAGAAAGGCCTCAGGAAGAGAAGCACTAACTGGGATTTTGTTGGCAAAGACCTTGAATTCTTTTTCTCACCCCTGGGTTGCATCTCTTACCCTGAGGATAACTCAGCCAAATATTCTGCAGTTTTGGTCTGGATTTTATGGTTTCAGATGTGGCAGCACCTGTGTGACTTGTTTCTTTGGATGGATCTTATATCCTTCGCTATCCTTTGCCTTTATCAGGGCAGCTCAGAATCCCCAGAATTCTATTCAGGTTTGGGCAGAAGTGCAGGTGATTGCCCTTGAAAATCACATAAAATCTGTGCTGCCAGTTTTGCTTGCTGTTACTTGGGTGCTTTTGGGGGTTTTTTGCCATGACATGATGTCGCATATAATGAAAATCTCCTTTTTAAACATGGCTGAAGTCTGTGAGTTCTTGTTGGTTTTTCTCCCTTTTTCCTGGAAAACTGAAGAGCTGATAATTCAAACACTAAAGAGGCAACCTGGGGAAGTTGCAGCACTCAGTGGTAAGCTCTCCAAGAAAGAACAATGTTGTTATGTGAAGCAGAGCCTTGACTTGAGGCATTCTTGATGTTAAAATGGTGTGGAAGAATAAAGCCAGATTTGACTGAGACTGCTGGGTGCAGAAGGAGGCGGAGGGAGAGACAGAGAGAGAGAAAAGAATGAGAAAAAGGCAATTCTTGCTAGCACAGTTTAGGAACTGCAAGTACAGAGAGACATTTGTCTGACATAAAACACCGTGGTTAGACATTGTAAATGTTCTCATATTACTTATAATTTATACAGGGAGAAAGAATGGTGTGAACCTTTTCCAACCTTAGTACTTAGTCCAGTGAAGCTTTCATGGGGAAGTTTATGCTCAATGGTAAATGGCAACAAAAGTCATAAAATTTTAGCAGGCTTTTCTCTTATTTATACACATACTTTGTAAGTGTAGTCTGAGATAAAATGCTTTCCGTGGTAAATATGTTCAGAAGAAGTAACAGTGGAGTTTATCACCTCATCTTCACCAGAAATGGTGAATACTCCATTTTTATGCAGCAGGTGGGCAGGGCTTGGAGCAGCCTGGGGCAGGGGAAGGTGTCCCTGCCCATGGCATGGGCTGAGTTTTGAGATCCCTTCCAACCCAGACCATTCTGTGAATCCTTTTGGTCATCACAGCAGCTGCAGGCATTGGTAATTATGAAGGAATGTCCAAAAATCTCCTTGGAGCAAGAAGAAAATGAACCAAATGGAAGTGACTTGCATTATACCCTTACAGAGGACTGGGAAAACTCTTCTGTGGTTCTGTGACCTGTTTTGTGTTCCTGTGCTCTGAGGTGTCCAGGTGCAGGTCAGTCCCCTCCTGGGAGGGGCACTGAGCCTGTCACCTTTGGCCAGGCTTGGGGATCTTCTTTTTGGTACCATGTTTTGAGAAGTCTCATTCTGAGCTTCTTAGAGCAGCTCTGTCTTCTGTGGGCAGATATAAAACTGTTGTAAATACAAATTTCATGCTTAATCAACGTGAGGAGAGATCTCTAGAAGCAAGATTGACTGCTTAGATATGCCCAGATGACTCCGAGAAAATTCAGGGTGAAACTCAAGCCTGTGTGTCCAGTGGCAGAATGAATCCATCCTGCTTTTTCCCCTAACCACAGGTGCTTCAGGTTGTAAAAAGTCATGTTGCCAAGGCTATGTTTAACCACTTGCATCTGGTGGCAGCAGCAAGGCCCTGCTCTAGAGGGTGGGGGATTTTCTTCCTGCTTCACACCCTTGAGAAGGAGCAGAGCTGCTGTGCACAGAGTGGGGGGTGTGTGCACCATCCCTGTGCCTGGAGACAGGGATTTGGCAGCAGTGCTGGAATGTGAGTATGTTCTGTCACTAAACACTGACAACCTGCTCGTGGGGAGAAAACAGCCCTGCCTGAGCAAGGTGTTCCTAAAAACTGCCCCTTCCCAGCTGAAACACAGCTGGGAAATCACTGCTTGGAGAAGGACTGGCTTGGAGGCACACAGGGAGCTGGGGGTGTGTGCTGGGACAGGAGGATGTGCAGCAGCAGGGCTGGCAGGGACAGAGCCCATCAGAGGCATCCTGGGGACACCAGCACTGGCTTTGTTGGCAGAAGTTGGGGGAAAAGTTGGCTGAAAGCTGGATCTGGTGGTGGGGGAGCCCTGGGAGGGAAGGGTGAGGTGCAGGAGGCAGCTGAGGGTCAGAAGGGGTGCTGGTCAGGGTTGGAGTGTGGAGTAAAAGTAAATGAGATGGTTTAAAAAAAAAATTAATTCCAGTGTTATTAGATGGAAAAAAGTGAAGTGCTAACTTCCAGAGGAAGTTAGTGCAGCACAGTCAAGTTCCTGTGAGTGTTTACTTGCAGTTATTTCACGTGGTAAATGGTGTGGTGCCTCTAGGTCATTAAAATATTCATTTCATCACTGGGATGGGTGAAGGCTGATCCTGATTCTTACTCTTTTCCATCCCAAGCGGAGTTACTTAGCACCTGAGGTCATTGGTTTGAGGTTGGATGGTAATTATGGTCTAAGATTTCAGTGTTTTTTTCTTTTATTCTGGCTTTCTGCATTCAATTGAAATACAGTGGTTTGGGTGTGTTTGGCTTTTTTTTCAAGTGCAGCATTTCTCTGGCCCTTCATGCCTCTAGCTTCAAACAATTCAAAAGTCCTCTAAAACTGCTTTTCAAAATGTGAAGGCTGAAGAGTATGTTCATTAGGGTGTTTATTTTTAATAATGTTAATATGCAAAAGAGTTTTTACTGAACTGTTGTAAATGTGCTTTGTACAGATGAGATTCCTGGAAGAAATCCTACTTGTATGAGTCTCCAAAAAAATGAGTGTGACGTTCCCTTAGTTATCTGCACTTCTTTAAACAGAAAAGACATTTATTGTTTTTATTAAGCTCTAATTGCCATCTTTGAGTGTGCCTGTGCAGCTGAAGAGTGGCTGTAAATGAATTTCCTTTTAACAGGCATGGATTGATGTGGGAAGTGTGAACTGGAGCTGACCCTGAGCTGGGCTAAAGCCCCGTGTTCCACCGGAGATCATTCCTGCCGAAACACACACAGAGGTCCTTATTCTGCAAATGAAAATCAGACCTGCCGTGGTGTGGAGCTGCAGCAGGGCCTGGGGCTGGTGATTCAGTGCTGGAGCTGCTGTTTTGTGCTCTATTAGTGAGCTGGGCTGTGCATTTGCAGAGGTTTGTTTGTGTTGGGTTGTACTGGAGCGCAGCCCTGCGCGAAGCCAGACGTGTTTGTTTAATGCAAGACACTGCTACTACAGCAAAACAGTCTGTCTGACAGGCTTCTCAGGAAATTCCTTACAGCTCTTTATTTGGGATGCAGAGCTGTCTGCCAGGCTCCCAGCAGTTCTGCAATAGCTGCTTCAAACTCTGGCAAAAAGGGCACTCACCGGGTTAATTTGTCCAGCAGCTCCCTCCTTCCAGAACATTGTTTTAGTAGTTGCTGGGCAACACTTTTTTTTTGGCAAGATGTTCAAGGAGTGAACCCATATCTTAGACTTGAAATACCCTCATGGTGAAGCAGAAGAGGAGTAGTTGAAATTGTTTGTTCTTTTGGTCCTGCTGCAGGCTGTGCTCCTGTGGCTGGTGCCTGTGCAGGTGTTGGGGGCCAGCCCCGGGGGGCTCAGCCTCAGAGCTGCCGTAGGAGGAACTCCCCAGGCAGCTTTAATTCATCATTACATGGTATAGAAACTCTGTTTAGTATGGATCATGGAATGGCTTGGGTTGGAAGGGACTTGATAGTTCATCAGTGCCACCCCAGCCATGGCAGGGACACCTCCCACTGTCCCAGGCTGCTCCAGCCCCAGTGTCCAGCCTGGCCTTGGGCACTGCCAGGGATCCAGGGGCAGCCCCAGCTGCTCTGGGCACCTGTGCCAGGGCCTCCCAGGGAGGAATTCCTGCCCAATATCCACAGTTTTGATCAATGTTCTTGAGTTATCACTGTGCTCAGCACTGATAAAGTCAATGTGCTTCTCCCTGGCAGAAATGTTTTCTGTTCTGTCCTTCATAACTTTGCCATCACTGCTCTGAAGCCTCCCCACTCCTGCTTTGTGTTACATGAAGGGAACTCCATATGAAGGAAAAAAATGAAGGAAATCTGTGATTCATGCAGGTCTGCTGGAGGCTCTGGAATTCTGCTGCACACATATACATTATTTACCCTTATTTAGCCAGGGCAAGCTTGTTTATGGTTTGGCTTCATGGCTGAGATTAGGGATTCTTTCAGCTGGAGGGTCACATTTATCATTTCCCCAGACATTTCTGAAAATTAAAAAACAAGCTAAAACAGATAGCCAGGTCCCTCTGCCTGTTAGATTTGGTGAAGAATGAGCAGCAGACAATGCCCTTTGTAGGCTGTGGGGTGGTTCACTGCCACCCCTGTGTTCATCATGAGTTTTCTGTGGGATCAGGCTGATTTTCTTGTGGGCAGCCTTGAATCCTGGTGCTCTCCACACACCCTTTTCCTGGTCTACTGTGGTGAAAGGGATGATATCAGCTTTTCAAACCTTGATGGGAAACAGCCTGAATTGTTTGAGTCTCTGAGCTGAGCTGGAGTGGATGTTCTGCAGAGGTTTGAGCTGGAGTGAGGGTCAAGAGGATGGGACAGACCAGAGCTGCACAGCCAAGTCTGAGCTGCTTTTCCTTCTCAACATGGAGTTTCTAATGCTGCTGAAATGCTTGCATGCATTAATTATTAAGGTGCCTGGGTTCCTTCAAGGAATATTTAAACTAGAGTCTAAATATGGCTTCTTTTTTTCCCTCTGATAGGAGCAGGATTTGTTTTTCATGCAGGAAGCAGAACTTTGGGGAGTGCCTGAGTGCTGAGGCCAAAGCCTTCTTGCAGAGACATCCATCACTTGCAATAGAAACTCCTTTCCAATTTTGAGATGTCCAAGTCAGATTAAAATGCCTGTGCTGAATACCAGAAGTAGAAAGTGGAGCGTAATAGTGAATACCCACTTACCAACTTCTGTTTTACAGCAGACACCATAAAAAGGAAAAAGATGCCTCTTACCCCCTTTTCAAAAGGAGTAAAAATCAAAATAAGTGTAAAATCAAAATAAGTTGTCTTAAGTTTTTTGATGGAAGAGAAAAATGATAAAAATACCGTCTGTTGTGCCTATAGTTTTTTTATTCAAAATTGAAGCATTGAGCATTTGGAGTAAAAAAAAATCTTTCAGTCTTGCTGAATTAGGATATAGTTAAATCTAAAATACATTCTGCTGCCTTGATGAGGAATCTTTCAGTATTTATAGAGCTGCACTAGAAAACTGCCAAGTGCTTGTACACATTTGAATTTGCTGCCCTTTATAAGATGAAGAAATGCTGAATCCTGCCTCTGAATTGTGAAACTTTAGCCCACTGCAGCCTACGTGCAAGCAGATGTTGGGCACAATTGTCACTGCAGCATTTAGGTATTTAAAACAAGCTGGGAAGTTGGAAGTGTTGCTTGTTCATGCAGACAGGTTTGCTTTGTATCTGCTGAGATTTGGGATGCCCTGACTGGAGGGATGCAGGAATCAAAGGGAAGGTTGGTTGGGTTTTTATCATGGAGGGGGAATTGGAAAGTTGGTTTGCAGTGGTTCCTTACTGGCCTGTGAAGCCAGACAAGTTCGTGGTGCAGTCAGAAATTATTTGTGATGGAGTACCAGGATATCCCAGGGACATCTGTGGTGCTTTGTTACCCAGAGCAGCTGTGGCTGCCTCAGCCCTGGAAGTGTCACAGGCCAGGCTGGATGAGCCCTGGGACAGTGGAAGGTGTTCCTGCCATGGCAGGGTGGAAATGGGATGAGCTTTAAGGTCCTTTCCAACCCAAACCCTTCAGGAGTTCTGTGTTGATGTGCCCAGCAGAGATAAATGACTGGATAAATAATGACTGGGTTCATGAAGGAGGTTGGGTTTTTCCTGTGCCCCACTGGTGGGGTGTTGAGCTCCATGGGAAGGGGCTGTGTGGCACAGATCAGGTGTGACAGCTGGGGACAGAGGAGGAGCTGGCTCTGTGAGGCACAGGCTGCAGAGCTTGGCTGGGCTGTGTTTCCCTGCTGCTCTGTGCCCAAAGACCTCTCTGCCAACTTGTGGGCTTCAGGTGCTTTCATCTGGGATGGTTTGCAGGGAGATGAAGGCACAGCAAAGCCCCTCTGAAACAGAAAGGGCCATCGATGTGCATAACTGGAGCGCTGTGTGAAACCCCATCTCTTGGTTCAGGTACAGCACAGGGAGGAGGGGGGATTTATTTCAACTCCTGGGGAGAAGTTTGATCTGTGCACTTGGTCCCTCTGCAAGTGTGGGTGGCAGTTCTGTCCTGATGAGTTCTGTGTGGAACAAGGACTGTGCCCAGAACTGAAGAAATACGCAAAATGCTTTTTTGAGCATTTTTTCTTTCTCAACTCTTGCAGGTCTGAGCCTTTCCCCCGTGGAAAGCTCAGGGTATTTCAGGTAGGATTGAGGAAGGGATTGCCAAAAAGCAGTGCTCAGCTGTTAAGTAGAGCAGTTCTGTTAATAAACCTGGTCCCAACCTTGTAGACAAAAGAATACTGTGGCTTTGTTGCCATAGTTTCAGTGCAAAATCTGACCTTAGCTACAATAACATTCGGTTAGAAAGAACTAGCTAATCAGTTTTCTAAAATTAGTGTGTTCCCTAGTACATAAGCCAGTATGAACAGGATATTTAATGAAATATTATACTTAGTCACAAGAGCCCAAGGGAGTGAAATGCCTTGATGAATTGTGGGGGTGGGGTGACATTGGTGCCTATCTTTTAATATAGCCAAGTTATTAAAATTTGTGGCTTGCTTAATATTTAGAGTAGTTAAGTGTGTTCTTCTGTGCCCCCATGGACTTTGCTCTGTTCCTTTTGGAATGCTCTCAGTCTGTTCTGTGAGCTGGCAGGATTGAGGTGCTGGGCACTCTCATCCATCCCAGGTACTCCAGAGCACCTTCAGGTAAACTTCAGTGTTCCAGAAAACACTTCAGGTTGTGTTTTCTGCCAGCTCCGCCTCTGCTCTGCAGAGGAAGGAGTCTCACTGGCTTGGAGGGATGCAGACAGATGGACAATGTCATAAATGGTGTGGATAAAGCCCTGTGTGTGAGCACAGAAGTCTCCCAAGTACTGGGAACATCTTGAGCTGTACATTCATTATCTAAAGTGCTGAGAGACTTAAGGGAGAGCCTCAGGTGAGGTGTGGGGTGTAAAATCCTGCTGGCAGTGTAGAACACCTCTCTGAGAGTGCATTTATTGTGCCCAGGCTCACTGACCTGGCCTTGGGTGAGATTTCATCCAACTGTGGTAACCTAGAGCCAAAGATTTGTTTCTTTGCAATACAGGAGCTGTGATGAATTGCTGTTTTCTTATGTGCAAGTTGGTTATTTGGGTGCAAATATAAAAAACACAAAATAGGCAAGGCTGGGGTGGGAGGCTGGGTGGGCTGTCCTTCAGTTCTGTTTGGAGTTCTTTGGAGCTGTGTTCACCTGCTGTTGGGTGCTTGAGACACCAAAATACACAGGGAGAGGTTTTTTAGGCAAAGATCATCGAAGTGATGCTTCCCAGTTTGGTGAGAGCTTTTGGAATTCGATAGCCAGTGAGTTAAAGTTACCAGTGGATCATCACCTTTTGTGGCAGGGCTTTGCATTTGGGGTTAAAAGTGCTTGTATTCTGTCAAAAGCAGCTGTAGTTCCCTTAAAGACATTGCCAGGGCTTAGCTGTGGGCTGTTCAGGATGTGTGGAAGCACATTTGGTGCCATACACCCTCAGGTTTGGTTCAGAAAAGCATTTCCAGCTTGGAAGTGCTGATGGTTTCAGGGCTGAGCCTCAGGCAGAGCTTGGTGGCTCCTGGTGAGCACACAGGGGAGGTGTGATCCCTGCTCCTGGATCTTCCACTTCACATCTATATTTGCCTCTTGATGCTTCAGGAGTTCTGGTTTTAGGTCTGCCTTCCCCAGTAAGCTTTAGGGAGCCACATGTGGCCTCTCAAGCTTTTTCCCCTTGACATTTCTCTGTGGCCAGGCTGGATTTCCTCTCATCCCCTGACGTGCTGTGGTCATGAGGTGTTTGGTTGTTCCGAGGGAGCAGGTGAATGCACTGTGACACCCCTGGAGAGCTCATCTGTGTCAAACTCTGCAGTCTGTGCTCTATCATCTCCCTTCTCTTGCTTTTAGGGCACAGTGAAGTGCTGTGCTGCCTGCAGTAGCAGGGAGTTGTACTAAAAACATCAATTATTTTACTTGAAAAATAAGGCTTTATACTTAGTTCCAATAAAAAATATTTTCAGTTGAGGTTATTTACTTAAGACGACAAGAGTTAAATATGCTGAGTACCCATATCAGAGGCCATACAGGTGCTGAGTCCAGGTGCCACATGGAAGTCATTAGTCCAAGAGGAACCCAACCCTGAAGTTAAATCATGTCACTTCTGATTTTCTGGGCAGCCTGTTCCTCTCTGAGCAGGAGTCCTGACTGCAGTGGTGGTGTCTCAGGGAGGTGAAGCTGTGAGCTGCTGTGTTTGAGAGCAGTCAGGAGCAAGGTGGCGAGGCCGCCAGCAGAGCCAGCCATAAAAATGAGCTGTGAGGGAAGGCAGAGCTGGCCAGGTGTCCTGAGCAAACACTCCGTGCCACTCACACCTTCCTGCCTTCCCACACTGCTGGAGATGGAACATCCTGCCCTTCTCCTGGCAGCACCTGGCTCATCCTTCCGCATGAGGTGTGGTGCTTTGTGTCACACCTGAGTGTGCGCCTCTCCTTAATCCCTGCTGCAGTGCTGGCACCTCCAGCTGCATTCCTCACACAGCTGGGTGCAGATGCCAGTGCTGATCTGTCCAGCTCCTGGTGATTTGGGGCCTGAGTGCATAAAAACCTCCAGCCTTTCCTGCCTGACTCGAAAGTTTGTGATCCAAACTCCAGGAAACAAGTGAGCTGTTGGTGAAGGTTCTTGTCTCTGAAAACTGTTCTGAGTTTTTTTGCCATCCAGAGAGGAATTTGTTGCTTTGGGGTCAGTCCTGAAAAGCACCTGACTGGATCTTTAGGAACAAACTGTTTGTTTCCTTGCTTGGCAATGGCTGGCTGGGGGTAGGGAGTTGCAGAAATCCTGAATTAGCTTTAGTGGCCCCTGACAAATATGTAAAAAAAGCCTGATGTCTCACATGTGTGGAAACACCAGAATAGCCATTACAGATTGACACTGAGTGCAGTGTTCCTTGAAGATTTTATTCTAATGAAGGACTGCTCAGGCAGAGAGGGACTCGAGGGACTTGTGTGTTAGGGGTAACACTTCTTCATTCCTAATTGGTGAAAATAGTCAGCACTGAGCCCTGGCTGTTGGCAATTATCATCTGTTTTGATTATGTCATGTGCAGAAGTTCAGTGAAAACAGAACTCCTCGTGTTGTGGCAGAAGAGCCTTTCTGTAGCTCTCAGTGAGGTGTTCAGAGTAAGAAATCTCCTGCAAGCTCTACTGACAGCAGAGAAACCATGACAGTGCTGAAAACACTGCTGCAGGATCCTCCCCTGCCTGAACCAGAGCAGATTATGCCTGAGCTGGGTTTTATTGAGGGTACAGAGAGCTGTGCTATGCAGAAGCAATCTGGTAGCACTTAGACCTTGCATTTAGTGAATGTCAACACTTTTATTTGTCGAGGTTAAAAATTATACAAGGAAAAAAATAAACACAGAACTTACAGGCATGAGGAAGTGAGGGAGCAGCCATCCTGAAAAGGAAAAAATCTGAGCTGGAGCTGCAAAAATGCTTTCCCTCCCTTTGGAGCAGCACGTCATGTCCAGGCAGCACCAGCTGGCTTTGAGCAGCCCTGGGGCCAGGGGTTTGGGCTGATGGTGGCCCAGCACTCTCTGGGAGCCAGTCCAAAGGGGCTGGTTTGGGCTGGGGATTCCGGCCCTCAGCTGCTCCTGCTGCTGTAAAGCTGTGTTTTATTGTCAGAGGAAGAGGAATAAATCTCAGCATTATTAGAGTGTGGCCAGCACAGTGTGGGAAGAGCTCAGTCCCCTCGGAAGGGGAGGACAGCAGCAGGGAGGGCTGAGCTGGCTGCTGCCTTTGGTGCTTTCCCAAACTCCTCCCAAAAGCAGGAATTGCAGTGCTGATCTGGGGAATGCTCCAGAGTCCCAGCTTTGATTTACCATCACCAAAGGCCTCAGAGGAAGCACCAAGTGTGGGTCTGTGATGTTGCCTGGGCACAAATGGCTTCAGCACAGAGCTTTTCTCAACCACGGCATTTTCATGTGCATTGAACTGGATTTTTATGGCAGATGCAGCCAGGTGCCCTTGACTTCCTGCTCGTGTCTTAACACCAGGATTGAGCAGAGAGGCTTTTTGGAGCCTTGAGTGCAACTTTAGGCACTTGAGTGCAACTTTGCTGGGGGTAGTGTTGACTTAGTTTGTTCTGACCTTCAGAAGCACATTTTCCTTGTTGACTGCAAAGCAAATCATGTCCCATATTGAGGTGATTGCCACAAAAACTGATCAGAAATGGAGGTCCTGTAAGAGTGACTGGATCACCACATTTCCCTGGGAAGTGGAAACCCTGTTTGCTGCAGGAGCAGTTGGCAGTGCCATGGGATGGTGGCTGTGTGCCCATAGGGGGAATTTTCCTTCCCTGCTGCCAAGTGCATCCTCAGTAAACAGGAGTGGCAGCACCCTGAGCTCCAGCCTTGGGGATTGGAGGTAAATCTGAAGGCAATAGAGATTTTACAAATACCGTTCTTGGTTGGCATTGGCAGGCTTTAAAATAAGTGAAGAATTTTTCCTCCCACTCCCTGTCAGGCAGATGGCCTTGGTCATGAAGAATGACAATGAGGAGAAGATCCTTCAAATATGATCTATAAGATTTAATCCCAAATATAATTTTTTCCATATGCAGCCTGTCATGTGCTGCAAGTTTTTGTGTTCTGTGAAGATTTGGGCAATTTGACAGATGATAATTCTGCACTGGGATCAGAATTTGCCTGCAGAGAACTCTGGGCTTTAACAGCTAATTTGTACTGCAGTCTCCTTACAGGTTCATGTGTATATTTCTGTATGTATATGTAAACAAATAAACATTGTAGGAGAAAGGAGTACAGTGTATAGAGATGATTTTATATTTAATTGTGGCAGCTTGTGCTATGACTATCCACTAATATTTCACAGCAGCTCCTTTTAATGTGAATATCACAGTTGACATTTAATTTGTAGCTTTTATCTGATGCAAAAATAGCTGAGAAGGATGTGTTTTCATGTTTATTTTTTAGTATTTAGGTGCAGTTACCTTGAAAGATCAGAAGGCATCACCACAGCTGCTCAGTGTTCCCAATCCTCAGCGCTGAGCAGTGCTGGGAGGACCTTGAAGGCAGAGGAGTAAAGGGAAGAAATGTGGTGAATTCTGTGCCTCTGTGGAGTGTTTGTTGGAGGGGAAGCCCTGCAGCTCTGCTGAGGCTGAGCTGTTGCAGGCTCTGTTTCCAGGGGGGTGTCACAATTCCCTGTGCTGCCTCTGCACCCACTGAATGCAGAGAGGGGGTTGTGTAAGGATGGGAGGAAAAATCTTAGCAAGGTTTTGAGATGTGGAGTCCACATGGGGTTCTTATTCTTCCCACTAAAGTAATGTTCAGAATCAAACAGGAGAAAATATTCTGTTCTTCCGACTTCTCCATTAATCCCTTACTGAGAAAAAAAAATTAAAATATCCAAGCTTTTCATTTTCTGAAATTCAGCAGAAAAAAGAAGCACAACCCAAAATTTCAGAGAAAGAGTGAAGTTCTCTGGGTGGAAAAAAAACCAAGAAAACATAAAATTGGTTCTTCTTTTCAGGCCCTTTCCAGGGACAGGGGATTTTTCTGAGCAGAAGTTCCTTTCTTTCAGTGTTGTTTTCATACCTGATGGCTGCACAGGTTTGTGCTGTTCTGAGGATCTTGTGATCCTTCACCGAGGTTTGTTCCTGCCTAAAACCAGGAAGGGATTGAGGGGAGCAGTCTGCATCTCACACTGAATTAATTCCATCTTGCTGTACCTCGTGTTCCCTCCAGGTATTTCCCATGTTTACATTTGCTGTTCTCTTTCTTGTACCTTCTCTGTGCAGAAACTGCTGGACTTGGCTGTCTGCTCTGGGTTTTTAGAAGTCTGCTGAGCCTGGTCCTTGCTCTGATGTTTAATGCAGGATTGAGGTTAAACATTGTGTTGGGAGCTGGATATCAAAGTATTCAAAACCCAAAAATAAAAGGAAAAAAAGTGTGAAGTAAAGAAGCTGCAGCCTTCAACCGCCAAACTCAGGAACTTTAAAAGAAAACTTTTATCTGTCAGAGATTTTGAAGTGCCTGTCACTTAATGTTCCTTCAAGTTCTGGTTGGAGGCTCATTTCAGAAAACCACAGTGACTCAGCTACTTTGAATATCTGTTCTGTGGCGCGTGTTGGAAGCTCCCAGAGTTTCTCCCACCTCCAAATGGGTTTTTTATTGGTGGATAATTCACTGGCAGTATCTTGTGCACTGTGCTAATTTAAACCACACTTCCAATATTGAGATTTTTAAAGTGTAAAGGCATAGTGCCCTGATATTGGTAAGTAGAAAGGAGAATGTTCATAAGTATTTGTTATTTTGCAAGTGTGAAAGTAAGCTTATCTAGATTCTTGTTCCAGATAAATGCTGAGTTGCTCTGTACAACACTAAATGTTCTTGAGGGTGAGATTTGCCTTGTGCTGTTTTATGTCCTCAAGCTCTTTGGGAATGGTGTGGAGAGAATTGGTTCTGGACAGAGCTTTGCTGAAGCAGTCAGGTGACCTTGTGAGAGTTTCTGAATATATCAGAGGGAATTTTTGAGTAGATCCTGTGTAAATACACACAGAGCAGAGCTAGTGGGCTGTACAGGAAGGAACCACGTGGCTGTGGTCGGGCTGCAATGACCTTTTTATCCTCATTTAACACTCCTGGGGATGGTAGGAATAGATGGTAGGGGCTGGATGTTGGTGATGATGGGGAAAGGAAGCGTCCAGTGGAATAACCTTTTCCTCAGACACAGATCCACAGGAATTCTTCATCCGTCTGTGATGGAGCTGAGACAGGCTCCTGTGAGGGTTTGTGACCTGCCAGGTGAGGCTTTTGTTGTTCCCATGGAGGCAGTCCCACCTCTGGCTGGAATCACAAGGGCTGAGGTGCTGCCCTGGCCCTGCAGCAGTTCCTGTGCCCGCTGTGCAAGGGCTGAGCTGGCAGCAATCATCTCCTGTTCCTCTCCCCAACAGCAAGCCTCTCCTGTTCCTCTCCCCAAATCTCCCCATGCAGCCTCTCGTGTTCCTCTCCCCAAATCTCCCCATGCAGCCTCTCGTGTTCCTCTCCCCAAATCTCCCCATGCAGCCTCTCGTGTTCCTCTCCCCAAATCTCCCCATGCAGCCTCTCGTGTTCCTCTCCCCAAATCTCCCCATGCAGCCTCTCGTGTTCCTCTCCCCAAATCTCCCCATGCAGCCTCTCGTGTTCCTCTCCCCAAATCTCCCCATGCAGCCTCTCGTGTTCCTCTCCCCAAATCTCCCCGTGCAGCCTCTCCTGTTCTCTCCCCAAATCTCCTTGTGCATGGCAGGGTTGCCATGGAGGAGAGCAGGGGTGGGAGTGGGCAGGAGCAGCTGCCTGAGGGCACTGGGGGAGCATCTCCAGCGAGGCTGCTCCTGCAGCAGTCCTGCCAACGTGTGCTGTCCAGAGCTCTGTGCATCCCTTGGGGACAGCTCAGATGGGGTCTGGGGAAGGGGGAGCTTTCCCTGCACTGCTGCAAGGGGAGGAGGTGACAGCCTCCTGGGCATAGTGGCCTTCAGGGACCTTTGGGCTTAGTCAGGTTCCTTGTCCATCCTGTGTGCGTTTCTGCACTGTTTAAACTGGTTTTAAAAAGACTGGACGTGGCACTCAGTGCCATGGTTTAGTTGATGAGAAGGCGTCTGGTCATAGGTTGGACTTCATCTCAAAGGTCTTCTCCAACCTAGTTCATTCTGTGATTTTACCCCTTCAAGGATGTGCAGAACAACTGTTACTTCTTTGAAAGTCTTCTGCAAATGTTTAATCTGTTACCTCTTTGAAAGTTCTCTGCAAATTCTTCATCTGCAGAGGACTTTGAAAGAAGTAACAGATGAAAAATTTGCAGAGGACTTCCAAAGAAGTAGCAGAGATGTTTAATCTGTTACTTTGAAAGTTCTGTGCAAATTTTTAATCTAGCAAAAGGGTGTTCTGATGGTGAACTGACAGATCCATCTGCTCCATCACAGTGGGTTTATCAACAGTTGCAGTTTAAATATTTTTAGTGAAAAAGTTGATTTGTGTACTTAACAGGCATATGGCTTAAGGCTTGTACTCAGCAGCTGTTTGGGTGTATTTATTAGGAAAAGTACCACACAGGGATGTTTGGTAAGAAAATCTTGTTCTCTGGGGTGGGGTTGGGGCGTTTGAAGTCCCTCAGAATCCACGAGCAGCCCTGGAGTGCAGGCTGGAAGCTTTCTCAGTTTAGCGGTCATTTGTGTCCCCAGACGTGGTACACAGTGTCTGGGAGTGTGGGCAAGCTGATGACAACTCTCCAGACATGTTGTATCAAAGAAATGGAGATCATGTGCATGAGAACTGTAACACTTGGCAGTGTCTGTAGTAGTGCAGTTCAGGGCTGGAGCAGCAGATCTGTTCCATGCCTGTGTGCAGCACTGCTGTGTCCCTGCTCTGACCTGCTGTCACACTTCCATTCTCAACATTGCCTTGTAGAAAACTCAGGATTATTCTCACGGTGTCATGGAAGCAATTTGGCTCAGAAACTGCTCTGCAGTGCACGTGATTCTCCAGCAGCTCATCTGTTTCTCCTCAAGTACGGAGTTTTTGTCACATTTTTAACCATACTTGCAGGGGCTTCACCTTGTAAAAAAGCCTTCAAAGCTTTTTGAGTGAGCAGGAGGGGAAATCTGCCCAGTGGAAGTGCTGCCACAGGGCACCAGTGACACTTCTGTTCATTAATGGTTCTGTTTCTGCAAGAGTTGGAGATGGTGGAAATAGAATTCACTGAGTTTGTGCCAGACAGTGTCTTTTGTTTAGACCCATAATCCTTTCCTGCAGAAGTTTTTCATTTCAGTATCATGAGTGCTCCTTAATAAAAAAGAATGGATTTGTTCTGCAGATACCTACGGTGCAGTTGGTGTATTTGAAGGGAAGAGTGGCAGACTTCTGGAGTATTTTCAGTGGGCAAAGAAAAGGCATGGTTGGTATCACGAAGTTCACCTTTTTCAAGTCCAGAGACTTGGCAGACAAGGTTACCTCGTTGCTCCTAGTGGCATCATCTTCACAACATCTCAGTAAAATGGGAAATACACATGGAAAGTCCCAAGTGCTCATCCAGATTGAAAAGCTCAGGAAGCTACAGATAATCAGCTTTTCACATCTTTTTCACATAGTTCTTTTGGTTTTTTTACATAACTTCCTTATCCTCGTATATTTTGAGGAGAATTTTTGTTCTGTTTGTACCATTTATCTTGAAATAAGGTTCAGATATTTCATCAGGACAGTTGGCACTTTCCACGATGGAGCCTTTGGATAACATCAGTTGTCTGGTTTCATTTGGGATTTGCTGAAACAGTTGTTATTTCTGAATCTATTTTTTGGGCATCTCTAATACCAAGGACACTTGCAATCCAGATTTCATAACTTGTGTCTGGTTTATCACGTGGGAGTTGCTTGTTGGACTGAGAGGTTGAGAATCCTGTTTTTTCCCAAAGGATGGAATTGTTGTGGGTAAAAATTGTCCCTGTGGTCAAGAGGTGAGTAACATAGCCTGGTGCTACCTCGTGCTGCTGCAATTTTCCTCTGGAGTCATAAATCTGAGGAGCATTGTTTTAAACTCCTCTGTGGGAGAGCTGGCAGGGGCATGGAGCCCTCCTGGAGCTGAGGGTGCCACAGTCTGGGTTTTAGGGGCTGGAACCAGCAAGTGGCACCAGTCAGGTGTGGTGGTGACGTTCTGAGAACTCTCCCTCAATTTACAGCAGAGCCAGAGAGGGTCCAGGAGCTTTTGGAGTGCTCCAAGCTGGCTGTGAAAGCACCAGGGTCGGGTCCTTCTGTGGGGCTAAATTTGGGTGTGGCTGCCCTGGCCACATGTCACCATTTCAGGCTGTCCCAGCATGTCCCCACCAGAGGGTTTCACCTCCTGCTCTGTGCCCTGTCTTGCTCTGCAGACTCACAGCTGTAAAGTGATAGTACCAAATCTGTGGGATACTTTGAAATGCTAGGATTTTGTGCAGAAAAGGAAAATTAATCTGAAACCTGATAAAATTAATCTGAAACCTGAAATCCTGCAAATCAAGGCACAAAACTGGTGTAGATAGGGAAGTAGAGGCTGGAGCACCCGACACAACCAGAAAACAGTTGTAATGCAATTATGATACAATTAATAATTGGAAATAAAGTCAGTGTTTGAAACAAATGGAGGAAGAGAACGGAAAGGAGCAGACAGTGTTAAATGAAGGTTTCAGTTTGTTTTCCTGAACTTGGAACGTTATTTCTGCTTTGAGGCTACTGACAGGGGTGGTATTTGTGAGCCAGGATGACTCTGTGCTGACTCGGGGTAGATGTGAGTGTAGGATGCGTTCAGTGGTGCAGCTGGTGTTATTTAATAACTGTCCCAGCCCATCCCTCACTTCTGAATCCAGCATTCTCCCTCACTGATTCATGTGTTACCATTGTGTCAGTAAGGCAGCTTGAAAGGTGCCTGAAAACACTGAAAATACCTAATTATTGTTCTTTGTGGAAAAGGAAGTTTTTAAATAGCTGTAGCACCGAGCAGCTTGAATACATTTATTTTCCGTCGCGTTTTCAGGTGCACACACAGGATATTCTTTTTACTGGTTGTTTTTGTCTCCAGGATTTCAGGGCAGTAAGGGAGGCATTGCCAGCACCTAAACCCAGAGTTCTTGGCTTCATAGTTGCACACAGAGTTAAAGAAGTGAAACTTGTGGTCTTCTTTGCAGGTGTGTTTGAACTCCTTGGTTTATCCCGTGAAGTTTACAGCCTCTTCTCCAGGGAGATAATCAGCTGGGATAAACCAAGGAGCCAGAGAAGCTGCTCTGTCTGTTGGAAAACAAACAACCAAGTTAACAGAGTGTTTATTTCTGCAGAAGGCTCACAATGGGAGTGTGCATGAAACATCCCTGAGATGGGTGATGGTGTGTTCCACTTGTTTTGCTGGAAGACAATGAGCTAGTAGAGCAGGCAAAAATAAACTGAATTTCGTCCATCCGTGTGTTTAAAAAAGAGAGAAGAAAACAACAACTCAGTTGAAGTTGAAAAAGGAGCAGTTTCTCTTTAGCAGCTCCCTGTTGTGCTTGTGTGGAAGCACTGGGGCAGCTCCGTGCAGCAGGTGAGTTCCATCCCTGTGGGACACACGGAGCATCCCCAGGAGCTGGGATTGTCTTTGCAGGCTTTGTCTTGAGCTGCACCAAAGGAAGTTCAGATTAGATGTTAGAAAAAAGTTTTTTACAGAAAGAGTGATAAAGCTCATTAATGTTCTGCCCGGGGAGGGGTGCAGTCACCATCCCCGGGTGTGTTTAACAAAGCCTGGATGTGGCACTGGGTTTAGCCAGGGTTTAGCTGAGGTATTGAGGCTGGGCTGGACTCGATGATCTTAAAGCTCTTTTCCAGCCTGGTGACTCTGTGGCTCTGAGGTGCTTGAGGAGATGGCAAGTGCCCTATGGGTGTCTCTCACACAGTCTCTGGGGGTTTGTGTGTCTGCAGTGGCAGCCGTGCATTGCCAGCCCCCAGAGCCCCTGAGGCCGTGCTGCCAGCGGGGTTGAGCGTCTGCAGCCCATCCTGGCAGGCTCTGCTTCCGCTCAGGAACATTTGTTCTTCCCATGTGCAGCGCAGCCCGGCGGGGCTGGCTGCTCCCCATGCATCCCTGAGCTGCGGCTGTGCGCGCTGGGATCCAGCCGGCTCGGCTGCCTTGGCTCCTGCCGCTCGCTGCCCTTATTTGGTAGCGCACAGCTCTGAAGCTCTGCCTGGAAGGGGCTCTTTTACTACTTCTGGGACTGTTTTCCACTTTCATTTTTGATCTCTAAAGCCGTGGATTGTGTTTCAGCGGCGGTGCTGGCACAGCTTAACTCTCAAGTGCTGTCAGACTGGAATATTGTGCTTTTTAGAAGTGCTTGGCTGTTTTACTCTCTGCTTTGCTGCTGCAGAGGCAATATATGGCAGCACTTGTGTTTACGGGGTATATACACCTTGTCAGCATAACCTGCTCATTAAAATGACTTCCAGAGTGCAGCCTTTAGTGCTGAGATTACGTTCTGGAGGCCAGATTTTAATTAGCTGCATGATTTGTTGGCGTTTTCCGCGGTGTGTTCCCGGGAGGGGAAGCGGCGCCCAGCGCCGGAGCGAGCTTGGACAGATTGAGCTGCATCACTTGAGAGGGCTCAGCAGAGCATCTCTGGGGCCCTGCCAAAAAGGATGGGGACTGTTTAAAGTGGAGAGAAGGGAGAGGCCTTGGGGAGGTGAAAGACTCAAGCCCAACAGAAAGCAAGGAATCAAACTTGCAGAGCCAGAACAGATGTGGGCAGTGGTGTTTTTGCTGGGTTTGCCTGGCAGTGCAGCACAGCTGACCAGCAGGACTCTGCTCTGCTCAGCTCCAGGGGCTTGTTTCCTATAGCTCTGGCAGGCCTGGGTTTTTTTTAGCATTTATCTTTGCTTTATTAAGCCAGTTTATGGAAGGCTGAACATCTGTAGCGGCTCAGACCTCCTGGGTGCTGCCCATGTCTGCCCACAGTGTTGGTCACAGCTGGCTGTGCTCTGTGAGCTCTGCAGAGGAGACACCAGCTCGGGAATTCACTCAGAACCTGTCAAAGACTGCTCTCAGTTGGCTGCATCCAGAGAGGAGGGGGGTGGGCACGTGGCAGTGCCACAGGGAAGGATCTGTGCTGTGGGAACTGTGGTTAGAAAAGCGAGTTGCCAACGCTGTGCTGTGACAAAAAGTGAAGTTGCTGCTTTGGAAAATACAGAAAAAGAAACATTGCTAAAAAACAGTAATTATTTTTTCCAGTTTTGCTTTCTGGCGGAGCTTCAAGAGAAGTTTCTTGTAACTTCCAGCAGGGTATGAGAGAAAATCCAGGAGGGAAATGGGCAGGAATGCCGCTGACAGTCTTGCATCTCGGTAGCTGTGGGACAGAGGAGCCTGCAGATACTGCTGGGAGAGGGAGGAGTTCTCTTCTGCCGTGTCCATGAGGAGAGGGAAGAAAATCATGGTGGGAAACTGTAAAAATGAATGGGTTAGATACAGAAATAGTGGCGTGCTGAAGGCATTGGTTCAGGTGTTATGCGAGGAATGAAGCTAATTCTGCCCTTGGAAGGGAGGGATGAGATAAGGAAGCTCCCCCAGGGGCTGCCAGCCCTGTGAACTGCATTGGGAATTGTGCAGGAGGCAGTCAGTTGGGCAGCACCTGGTGCAGAAGTAAAGAAACAAATAAGCAATTCAGGCAAGGGATCCCCAGTGCTTCATTAGCATAAGAAATATTGAAGCACTAAATTAAATTTTATTATTCCTTCCATTCTTCCAACCAAGACCTCAATAATATTATCAAATATTTATTTAATCTCCCTACATCTTTTTTTGGCAATGCAGTTTTTCTTTAAGCCAAATCCATTTAAGAGCTGAAAGTGGAGTTGCTTTATTGAACAGCTGAAAAATTTGCCTTTTCTCTTGCATGATGCTGTGGTGGTTCATTGCTTGAGACGCACACACAAAACATTTTTAAATAGAAGTGACTTTTATTGTGCTGTTCACTCAGCTCTGTCTAATAGCTGACAGTGTTCTTTCCATGCTGGTCAACACTGATGCTTCCAGAGGGGGTTTGAAATTTGATCTTCCTTGTTCTTCCTGTGCTCAGGCCGTCCAAGCTTTCCCTGCCTCCTGCCCCCACTTCCTGCCCTGCTTTCAGCAGGAACTTTTAATCCGGAAAAGCAGGAGCGAGTGAAAAAGCAAATATGAGAGTGAAATCCAAAGGGTGAGCAGCCAAAATTAAATGAAATTTGGCCAGAAAATAAATATGCTTTGGTTTACTGCCAGGGTGAAATGTAGACTGAAAGGACTCAAAGATTTTTGAGGAGGGAACGTCGCAGGGTTCCCGTCCTGAGCACTGTGTTGGTGTCTCACAGGGAAATTTGTCCTGGAAACTATTGAAATGGAGATTGGGAATGGCTTCCTGGGTCAAGGACCCAGCTCTCAGGCTGGGACAAAAGCTAGAGCCACAACAATTTCCTTAAAACTGCTTCTGCAACTCACATGACATTAGTTTGCCAAATTCCCTTCATATCAAGTATGAATCCTTCTCCTTGTGTGTAAAAATTGATTTTCAGTGTTTGTGAGGGAGAGAAAGGGATGGCCTTTTTGTCCAGGGGACCTCTAGTTCAGGGTTTCTTTTCATGCTGGACCAGAGATGGAGCTGAGCTAAGACAGAAACACTCACTGGGACCAGCAGCTTCCTTGGGATCCTGGTTCACTCACATCCATGTGTGCAGCTCTGAACCCCTCACTTGAGCTTTTTTCCTCTTTTCCCCTCTCCTCAACGTGAAGAGTTTTTTTCCCTGACTTGTGTTTTTAGCCAGGAGCCGTCAAGGTGCTTTCATGATCTATAAAGAGATTATTCTTCAGTGGCTTCTCCTGGTCCAAGTTACCCTTTGTGCCCATGAGTGAGGCTGTACCTGAATGCTTCAGGGGTACCTGGTGCACTCCTGGCTCCTTGGCAGCTTCCTCTGAGGGACCTGGCTCTGCTTTTCATCTCACACCTCTTGTGGCCAGCCTTGCCCATCCAGGGACACATTATCCATTGTGATGACAAGGAGAGGAATGGTTTTCTTGCTTTTTTGGCCTGAATGGGTGTCAGATGGGATGTGTTGTAGTTAAATCAGTGGGGTTCAGGGTTTTTTTTCCTTTTCTACTTGTGCTGCTCTCCCTTCTGGCTCTGTGTTTTCTCGCAGCATCTTCCCTCAGTACCAGAGATAGAAAAAAGCATCTGGTCTTTCCTGCAAATGTTTCCTTTTGGAACTGCCTGTATATCCAGTGTCTAAATATTTCTCTCTTTTCGAGTAGCAGTTTTCTTTTTGAAGGGGACCAAAGAGGTTACGTGTAGAAATAAAACAAACACTGGTGTGTTCTGAGCTCCTTGGAACACAAGGTGTTTACTTAAAGGTGCATTTCTCAGGTCAGCTTGAGCGAACATTGATGTTCAGTGTCCAGCTCTCAGGTAGATATTTCTCTCTCTGAAATCTCTGTTCAGTCTTCTCCCTTTGCTTTGATACCTCAGCTCCAAGTTAATAACAATTACATTATTTCCTGTGTTGTTACAGCTTGAACAAATGAAGCAGCAATTCCCATTGGTAGGGCTTTGCATAAATGAACATAATAGCAAGAGGGTGGTTACCCTGGTGTCTTGCAGATAGGAGTTGAGGGTGGTTATTTTAACAAAAATTAAAATATATTTAGATCACAAATCGTGCACGCTCTCAATTTAAATGTTGGTTGCAAGGGTGATTTTTCCCCTTTATTCTGCTTTAAAAAGCAAAGTGTTGAAAGCCCTTGAAACACAAGATGAAGCAGCACAAAGCAGGGAGGTAACAGACGTCACCACAGCAGAAACCATTAATAAATTTTGTCATGTAATTAGCTCAGGGTTTGAATCCTGAGCCATTGGGCTGCTTTGCAGGGGGATGTGATTGCTGTGAGATCTTTGGGCCTGGGACAGAATCCCAGAACGGGTTGGGTTGGATCTTAAATCCCAGCCAGTGCCAGCCCTGCCATGGCAGGGCCATCTCCCCCTGTCCCAGGTGGCCCAGAGCCACCTCCAGCCTGGCCTTGGGCACTGCCAGGGATCCAGGGCAGCCTTGGATTTCCCTGTTCCACACCAACACCCTGCTCACCTGTGCTGCGGTCTCCCCACCTGGGGAATGGCAGATGGGGTTGGAGTTCAGCTGAGTTCTTCCCCCAGGCTGAAGGTGCAGGCTCCAGGTTTGGTTTCCTGCTGGGATGGAGCTGGGGGTGGATGGAGCTCCTTTGGGACCACAAAAATCCTGTTCTGATCCGAGCTGCTGTGCTCCCAGCAAAGCTTGATCGCTGCAAATTGAAAATGGAGGGATGTCTTCTCATCACAAAGAGAGTCATTTCAGTAGGATCAGGTTCTTTTTTCTCCCTCTTCATGGAAATGCAGGAATGATTAATAATCAACACATTTCTGTGGCTGCTTTTGTTCTTTATTCTTTGAACCTCTTAGGCTGTCATCTATTAATTTTAAATCTCAGAGGGAACAAGTATAAAATAGATGATGGAGTAATCCAAGGGTTTCTGATAAGGTGAAACTTGTCTGTGATTGAATATGTGCATTTTGTATTATTCTCTGAGTCTCCTGTGTGAAAATACTGCATCTGAGCACAGGAGAGGTGTTCATTTTGTCTTTAAATAAACTCCTCATCTTGTGCGACGTTACCATCCTTGTGAGTGTATTAAAGCAATTTCATAAATACAAAGTCAACAACTTCTATTTACACTATCTCCATCATTGCCAGCTACGTTACTTCTTCATTGCTGCTATTTTTCGTATTTAAAATAAAAAGAAAATATACTATCTGTGTGTTTATTCTCTCCTGTGAGCAGGCTTTGGCCTAGGGAAAATATCAGGTATCTAAGTATAGAAAAGTCTGAAGAGAAAATGCTAAATTTCAGCAGGGAATTGCTGGTTTTCTTTTAATTTTAGTTTTGCTGTGCAAAAATGAGTTTGGCTTTTTCCAAGTAATGAAGAAACAGCTGTGTTGGTGTTAAATATTCAGTGGATTTGAAAGTGACTTATTTAAGTATCTTCATCTTTATGAGATTTCCCTCATTTGAAAGCGCCCTAAAGTATGATTTTTGTGAGGGGGAGTCATTTCTCTTGGTTCTTACCTTTCTCCAGTTGGCATTTTGGAGAGTCTGGGTTTAAAACCCGAAATAACGACACACCTTTTTGTTGCCAGCAAAGTATTTGATTCCTGCTCCCTCCAACTGCAGAAAAGTTGGTGAAGACCTTCTAAGTGCTTAAAATAGGCAGTGGAGATTTGGAAAAAATGATGAGTGGTGGATTGCACAACCAGCCTGGCTGGAGCTGAAACTGCTTCCAGATCTTTCTGGAATGGGTGTGCTGGGGAAGGGCAGAGGGAGGAAAATGGGCTGGGGCCCCAAAACTGGGCTGAGCTCTGGCAGCAGCCAGGATGGCAACTTAAGGAGCTACAGAAAAGATGGGAAAGAGATTATTAAGGGACAGGAAAAGGGGGGAATGGCTTCCCACTGCCAGAGGGCAGGGTTGGATGGGATATTGGCATGAAATCCTTCCCTGGCAGGGTGGGCAGCCCTGGCACAGGTGCCCAGAGCAGCTGTGGCTGCCTCTGGATCCCTGGGAAGTGTCCAAGGCCGGGCTGGACACTGGGGCTGGAGCAGCCTGGGACAGTGGGAGGTGTCCCAGCCATGGCTGGGGTGGCACTGGGTGGGATTTAAGGTCCCTTCCAGTCCAAACCATTCCATGAATCTCTGTCATTCTCTGAAAGATGTTTGATGTTGTCTGGTGGAGCTTTGGGTGTCAGCAGTGCCTGTTCAGGAGCTTTCTGAGCTCTCCTCATACACAAATGGTAGGATTGGTGTAATGGCAGCATTAGTGCCCAGAACAGTGGGAAAAGCCTCTGAAAGGGAGACTGGAATTGCGTGGGAATGTTTTACTCAGGTGTTTCTGGGCAGTTTTGTGAGAAAGAAGGTGATGATGTCTTGGGTGGGCTCTGAAATACTCAACTCTCTTCCCCTATCATTTCAGCCTCTCTAACTTTGATATTTGCCATTTTGGACAAGCCTTGCATTATATTTTCAAATAATCTTATCCATGTACTACCTAAATAGGACTTAAATTCCCATGTGGTGGAGTCCATGGTAAGAAAAAGAAAAAGCTCAGTCTTTGTCAGGTTTTTCATTGTGCTATGAGAGCAGCAGTTGGGCATTTGAGAAGGGCTGGAAGTTTGGAATCTGTGCTGGGTTGGGAAGGAGCGCAGTCTAGTCAAGAAGGGAATGTAGAAGAGAGAAGAGCAAATTAAAAGCATGGGGTAGAAGGAACTGGCAGTTGCAGTAACATTGCTGGCAAGTTTCCCTCTTCCTTGAACCCCAAAATACTTTGGAACACGGGGGTTTCCAGCTTCCCAGGATCCTTGCTGTTGGCAGCTCCCGCGTGCTGCGGGTGCAGGCAGAGGGTGTCGGGTCCTGGCTGTGACATTTCGGGGAGCTGAGGGTGGCAGGGCCCACGGGGGCTGTGGCTGTCCCACGGGGGGAGCGCTCATCCCTCACGTGCTGCAGCCTCGCTTCATTCCACGCAGAAGAACAGGATTAACTGGGGAGCATTGAAATGCACGTTTAGTATGTGCCCATGTAGCATTCATCATCCTGATGGGGTGGTGTGGGATTATGCAATCCCTTCTTCCTGCAGGACCTTTGTTGGGTGCTCAGGATTGATGTATCATCGTTTCATCAACAGTGACGTAGTATTTTATTTTTGCACTACTTCATTGTGCAACTCTGCCGTTTTTCACTGTATATCATGAAGATCTGAAAGGGAAATGCATTCCTGCCTGGTTAATATGCAACAAACAGTCTATAAAAAGATGTTGTTACTGTGCAGTAATTGCTTTATTTATCACCTTTCCTATGTGGCTAAAGCTGCTCAAATCTCTGAGCAGAGCAGAGAGCTGATGGTTTGGGCTGCTTTGGCTTCACTTCTGATTTTTGGCTTTGGAGTTTTGGCTCCTGTTGTAGAAATAGACCTGAATTCCTTAAGGATGGTGTCTGAGAAAGGCGGGTTTATCTTGCACACTCATCGGGACTGTGGGTTACAGATCAATGACCACGATGGTGCTCAGCCAGCACATCCTTGACTTTGTAAACATCCAGGGCCAGGGGGTCTGGAGATCTAAAAGTCTTCTGGCCATGAAGTTCATGTAGTTTGACCTGTGGTGAAATACATTTGGTGGCCATGTGAAGGTGAATAAGGCAAAGTTGAACTTCTCAACTGCTTCAGAAATAGATTTCATAGAACAAATACTAGAAAAAAATATATTGGGTGCTTTTCACTGTTTGTTTTAGATCTGGAGCTTTGTTACTAGGGAGAAAACCTAGGAAAACATGTTATGCTTTCCCTTCTTGCACTGGACAAGGTCAAACTCTCGTAGCCCTCTGGGTGCATCAGGCAGGAGAGGTGGTTACTTGCAGTTAAAAGTTTGGAAGTTAAGCCTAACTTGACAACTTTCTTGACTGAAAAGGATGGAAAGAAGTGCGCTGTGACTAAATCTAGCATACAATTAATTCTTCTCTGCAGTTCTCTGTGTTAATTGCTGTCATTGTGTGAGCTGATGGTTTAAGCAAAAATAGAAAATTTTATAACTGGTGTGTTGCTTACAATGCAGAGTCTTAGCTCAAAGTGCCAGCCCGCAGTGGCTTTTTGAATCTCTGCTGGGCTGTCAATCTCTGTGAATCATCCTGATGGAAATGAAAAAAAGTAGTGAAGAGCACAAACCTGGGAAGTGTGGTTTGCACTTTTCCTGGCGGTTCAGCAGCCCCAGGCTGGCAGTGTGGATGGAAGTGGAGCTGAGTGCTCCTGCAGAGATGCAGCTCAGGCTCCCTCCTGGTGCCCTGAGCTCTGTCCTTCCCCGGTGTCCCTCTGTCCCCAGTGCCATACCCAGCTCCTGCCGGATCTGCTCTTGGGGTCCTGGGCTGGTAAGCCAGGGTGCAGTGGGATGATCTCAAAGGTCCTTCCAACCCAAACCATTCTGGGATGCTTTGCCCTTCTGTGAAAGGTGTTTGATGTTGCCTGGTGTGCTCTGGGGATGGACTGGAGGAAAGGCATGAGAAGAGTGCTGTGTCCATCCCAAACAGCACCCGGAGGTGAAGTCACCAAGCTCTGTCTCAGCAGCTTCAACCTCTGGCAGAGCTGCCATGACCTGGCTGCAGCATGGAGTTTCTCCCTTCCTGGTTGATGTACATCCAGAGTGTCCCTGAGCAAGCAGCTCTGCTTTTCAGGCACTGAGGATAAACCCCAGGTGGGTTTCTCCTCACCTGGCTGCTTCCCCAATTGCGGTGCTTGGCCCTAGGGACACACCAGGAGCCTGGAGAAGGGCTTCAGGCTCCTCATTCACACAGCCTGACATCCCCTCTGCTGCCAGAGAGGCTGGGAGCAGCCTCCTGCCTCTTCTGGCACTTGGTTTGAACTTCTGAGCTGCTACTTTCGGCGCTGCCTTTGAATAGCTGAATTTATTTTTTTGCGTGTTCCGTTGCTTAGCGACGACAGGAGGGAAAACAGTCACTGCAGCTCATGTGGGTTTATTACTGATAAGTTAGCATCTCTAATACAGAAATGTATTTTTAATAAGCTAATGAGCTGTGATTCCTGACTTTTGCCTGGCAGAATGTTAAATAAACTGTGTTGCTGCATTGGGTACAGAACCTGACACCGTGAGGGGTTTGATGTTACCTCAAGCCATGCCTTGAATGTCTGTGCTTGTGCAGGCTGTTGTTTGATGGTATTTTATGCTGCTGCCACTTCATTAGGTGAGGAGTTTCTCTTATTTTTTCCCCTGTTTTCCCTAGCAGTAGAAGGGATTTAAAAACTAAACTGACAACAACAGCAGCGAAAAAATCCAAAGCAAAAACTCCCCCAGCCTGACAGAGTTTACCTGCTGAAGTACAAAAACTCCAAGCTGAAAGTGCAGAAACCAAGTCTGTTTGCCTGGGAAAGCACTGGAACGTGTTCCCATTTTAGTCTGGTACCGTTTTTGACTGGGACAAGTTATAAATGTTCTGGTCTTGCATCAGATGTTGGCAGCAGCAGTTAGTTTTTATCATGCATGGGGCAACATTCCTGTTGCTCAGAAAAGCATTTGTCTGATCAAGGGCTTTTTGGAATTTGTTTATAAAGCTTTCCTTGCCGCTGCAATATTTGGAGAGTGTTAGCAGCAGGAATCCAGATAATTATGCCTGGCTGAAGCCATGCCTGTGTTTGTTCCATGTGTTTCTAGATTGCCTGTTCAAGCTCTGTCCCATGAACCGCTACTCGGCGCAGAAGCAGTTCTGGAAGGCAGCAAAGCCAGGAGCCAACAGCACCACGGATGCTGTGCTGCTCAACAAACTGCACGTGAGTATCCCTCTGCAGGGCCCTCCTCACTCACACCCATCCTGCTTTCAGAGAGGATTTCCTGCCAGCTTGGCACAGTTAATGAGGAGACGCCGAGTGTCCGTGGAAATAAATCAGCGTGCAAGATTCCTTTGGAGATGTTCACTCCTCTGATTTGTGACAAAATCACGGAATAAGCTGAGTTGGAAGGGACCCACAGGGATCATTCCAGCTCCTGGTCCTGCACAGACACCCCAACAATCCCACTCTGTCCCCAGGAGTGTTGTCCAATGTCTGTGAGCCTTGGGGATGTTCCCATTCCCTGGGGAGCCTGGGCAGTGCCAGCACTCTCTGGGGGAAGAACCTTTCCCTAAAATCCAACCCAAACCTGCCCTGGCCCAGCCACTCCCTGGGCTCTGTCCATGTCACAGAAAGTGGACAGAGCCCCCTCCTGCTCCTGGTCTGTGTCCCCCAGTGCTGTGTCCATGACACTGGGGTAGCTCTGGGAGCTCTTTTCTTTAACCTGTGGTAGAGATAATGGTGCTCCAGGGGAGCATTTTGGGGGTTAAAAGCATAAAAAAGGGACCCTTGAACCTTGAAACAATTGCACAGAGGATTCTCAGGCTCTGCATCTCAGCATGGGAAGTCAGGAGCTGCTGATGTGATCAATCTATTGGGACTGCTCAAACAAACATTGCTGCTGTTGATACATGGAAAGGTTGATGGGTAATTATAAGTAATTATAAGGCCAGACAGCCTCTCCTTCCGTATTAGCTTGCAGTATTTAATATTTTCTGGGTAAAATGTTGACATTCAGCAGCTGAAAACTCAGTAAGGCAGTTGATTGCTGTTTTTAGAGCTCCTATATAAAAAAAAAGCCAACTTAACTTAAATACCATCTGTTGACTTTAGAGTTAAATAAACTCAGTGTTTATGTTAAAATTACATAGCTGGAGTACTTCATGTCAAAATTACAATTCTGAATATTTTTAGGTTCTTTAGGCCTATATTAAGCTCATTGTAGCCTGGAATACGCAATGGCCCCGTAGGAGAGTGTCACTGCTGATTGCCATATGGCTGCCTCGCTCCTGCACTGCACAAAGACCCACTGGTGGACTCCTTCTGCTGCAAGAAATGTATTTATAACCCAAAAGTATCAGCTTGGCAGGGACAGAGCTATTCTGGTAGCACAAAGCTCCCTCACCTGGGCCGTGTTTCTCATGCTGATAAGGGAGGCAGGCGGTGGCAGCGAGTTTAAGTGCTGGGGGTTCTGCTTGGGTGCATCAGCAAAAGGGAGAGTTCATGGGTTTTAATGGAAATTAGAGTCTAAATACTGCAACATGCAGAAGAAAAAGGCTTTGGAATTGCCCTGAACTACGTTCTCATGAGGAGTTGTCCCCCTTTCCCTAGGTACATCCCGGTGTGGGTGTTTGGGACTGTCCCTGCTCATCTGACACTTGACCCTTTTGTGCCAGGGTCCTGGAAATACAGGATGAGATTGATCAGGATGAGATTTTTCCAGGATTAGCCCGAGCCCAGTAATGCTTGCACAGCAATGTCCCACCAGGACCTGCTTGATTTGGAGAAGGGATTTGAGTGTGTTAATATTTTACTGGGGTTTATTTAATCTGCATCCCTTGGACATGAAGTCTGATGGGCTGAATCAGGTCTGCAGTGACCCAGGGCTTGAAAATACTTGTGTCCCATGGACATCACTCATACCAGAACTTCTTGCTGCCAGTCCTGTGTGTCCCTGTGCCACCTTTTCCACTTTTTGGCACATGGAGTGCCCTAAACCCCTATGCCTGTGCTCACAACTGGAGCTCTGCCCAGATGAGATTTCTTTATCAGTGCATTGCATTTCCAACGCAGCTGATGATGCAAGATGTGTTCATCATCATCACTTGCCTTTTTTGGCTTCTGTTTGTCTGCTGGTGGAATTTATTGTCTGCCATGGAGCGCCCCATGCTGAGGTCAGGTTATTTTAAGTTAATGCCATTTAAGGGATTTCAAATCTGGGACACTTGTCTCTCTGTGGTCACAGCATCTGAGCTGCTTGAGGAGCTGACATCTAGTGGCCAGAAAAGTGGCTCTCATGGAGTGACTGTCAGCTTTGGGGAGTGCTTTTGAAGTACATCCTAAGTCCTAGTTGTACTTCCACAGAGGAAAATTGTTTTCTGTATTTATAATAAAAGTGGCACCCAGTGTGGCAGGGCAGTCCTGGCTGTGGTTGCTGTTATTTGTGAGGGCTCTGGTGTCTTGAAGAAGCCTTTTATTGACAGAACACTTGGAAATCGAGCAAAAAAGTCATATTTCAGTAATACAGAGAAAATTATATTTGCATGACTGAATAAAATTTTGAATTTGAAAGAGCAGCTGTATCTCAGGTTCTCCTGGAGTAAGAAGCCAGTTTTCATACCTAGCACAGCATCTGAAAATAGCACATTTTGAGTGAGCTGGAGCTGGTGAAATTCTCTAACAGTGTGCAAATAGCTGCTCCTTTGTCCTGGTACTTCACCTCTCTATAGTGAGGAACTGTGGGCACTTTTCCTCTCCAGGAGAAACTTGGATCCATCACAGTCCTTAAGACCTGAGAACCAAACCATAACCCTTGATGCTCAGCCTCCTAAAATGTCCCATTTGAAATTGCTCTCCACCTCCAGACATCAGTTAAAGCATATACAGGTTTGTTTTTAATTCAAGACATCATCTTTGCTGTAAAGTGAAGAAGTTCTTTACCAAATGAAATTGTTTAAAAACAGCCTGGGCCAGATAACTCACTTTGAAAACAAGAACGGCGAGAGGCTCATTGTTAATTATTGTATTGCCAAAGGAAAACAAAGAATCAAAGTTGAGGTTTTTTCATTCAATTGGTGTAGAAGTCAGTAGAAAGGAAGACAGAATTCTTGGCCAGAGTTGTTACTCATCCATTTTTCACCTTTACCCCCCCAGGTATCTGCCTTCTATCTTGTCTGAGCTTCTCATCTCATGTTTTATTCTAGAATTTTGTCCAATTGTACCCAAATTACAGGTTACTTAAACGATGTGTGTCTATCTCCCCAAACAGTTGAAAAAGGGAATTGGAAATTACGCTGTTGGAAGCTGGAAAAAGAGGAAATTAGGCTCTTTCAGATGCTCGCTGTTTTTCCAGTCCTTTGAAATAATCTTGAAGAAAGGAGAGTTTTGTAAAACCCCCTTTTCTAAAACACTCAGCAATTGAGCTGTTCTCCTGTAATTTCAGCATGCGGCGGATTTGGAAAAGAAACAGAATGAAACTGAGAACAGAAAACTGCTGGGAACAGTCATCCAGTATGGGAATGTCATCCAGGTAGGCTGTCAACATCTGTGCAACCTGGGGAGGATTTAGTTGAAAATTCCCTGCTCAGTGGACTTGAGATTTCCGGAATTCATTGTCCAGAGTCTGTAGTTGTGGCAGGTTTCACCATGCTCTGAAGTGAACACCCAGGGCCTGGGTGTTATATCTGTGATGAAGTCAGTTTTTTATTATGGGTTCATTGTGTTTGGTTTTGAGGTCACCATTGATTGCTTTGTTCAGAAATCCTTGTTAGAGCCCTCATTAGAGTTGTTGGAAGGTGGCACATATACAACACGAAATATCCTCTCAAAGTGAAATGTTGACACTTAAATCATGAACTGACACAGAGAAGGAAAATCAGTAGAAATAGTTACATTTTTGTGAGATGAGAGCCAGCAAAGCAAAACAAGAGCAGCTTTGCCTCTGAGCAGGAAGAGCCACTTAGTCCTCAGCATTTGCCAAGTTTTGGTGCTGGGTTTTTTTGAACATGTTGTAAGTGATGAGGCCATCTCCATGTGTTTGTCCTAGCTGGGCAGGGGACAGTTGGGTTAAGTGAAGGTGTTTTGTTCTGTGTCTGTGAGTGTGAGTGGGATTGTGCCTGAATCCATCAGTGTTTGTGCATAATTCAGTTTGCAGTCCTGTGTAGCATTGCAGTTGTCTCATGCACGCTCGGGTTATTGAGGGGAGGAAGAGGAGCATTCTTAGAACTGAACTCTGATTCTTATTCTAGCTGCTTCACTTAAAAAGTAACAAATACTTAACAGTAAATAAGAGGCTTCCAGCTCTGCTAGAGAAGAATGCAATGAGGGTGACCTTGGATGAAGCTGGAAATGAAGGCTCCTGGTTCTACATCCAGCCCTTCTACAAGCTGCGCTCCATCGGGGACAGCGTAAGTGCTGGGAGCAGGGTCCTCACACATCCCCCTGGGCTCAGCCTGCTTCTGGGAGGCCTGTCCTGCAATTAATGCAATGCACACATCTCCCAGTGCGTGATGATGATGCAGGAACAACCTTTTTGCTATGCTGTCATGAGGGGGAGGAAGATTGCCATGGTAACTTGTATTTTGGAAACGTGGAATGATCTAACATTGGAGGGAATAAGGGACCTAATTAGGCTGGCCTTGCACAATTGCTGCTCAATTCAAAATGGTAGGAAGTGTTGAGCTCCTTCAGGAGGTTTGGAAGGAATAATTAGCATCTTGGTTTTTGGTGTTGTCAGCTTAGAATCAAAATTCGTCATCACTTGGGATGTGAGGAGTGAGGTAATAAGGAAGTGAAATGTTCCTGTTCATGGGAAATCTTTAAATGCACTGCCATTTTAATCCCTTCTTTTGCAACAGCTGAGTCACTTGGGTAGAGAACCTTCCTAAAACCAGGAGGTCATAAGCTTCAGTGTGCTCTGGGGTTCAGACCACGTGTATTTGGCACCTAAACATGGTGAATTTATCAATCAGCCATCATTTATCCTGTAGCCCCATCTGTACCAGAGCTCAGTCTGCTGCTTCTGCAAGGCTCTGAGTCCAGTAACATTGGGGTTTTTGCCACAGTGACTGAGTCTGGTGAGCTGAACTCTGAACTGATCAGAGTCTGGTGAAATACTCAGGCTGGCATTTCTCCAGACTACCAAAAGGTGTTTTCCTCACATCACTCCCATTAAAAAACAACAAAAAAAAAAAGGAATAACAAGAGCTTTCTCAGGGTGCAAATTTGTCTGATGCTGCACTTCTCTGCAGGTTGTCATTGGAGACAAAGTAGTCCTGAATCCTGTCAATGCTGGCCAGCCGCTCCATGCCAGTAGCCACCAGCTTGTGGATAATCCAGGGTGCAATGAGGTAAGGGGACTTTGGCACAGCTGGAGCAGCTGTACAAACCTCTCTGTGCTTCTCTTTGTACATGGCTGAGAATTCAGCAAGTTGTTTGGTACCCATGGCACTGCTTAGGAATGGTTATCCTGGTAATCAGTGACTTAAAAGGAGAGTTTTGGAGCTCTGCTTTCTCTTGCGTGCTGGCAGAGGTTTGAGTTTGATCTCTTTTGCACAACTGGCTAAAAACGAGTTGTTCCTTCAGAATCAGGAGTTGTGGCACAGTGATGTGCCCCATACTACTCACTGTGAAGGAAATAAAATCTACCAGCACAGATGTGTAACAAGTGGCTTCCAAGCAAGTCAGCTCTGAAATTTCTTGTTCTGGAGCAGACACAGAAAGGACTTTGCAGGCCTGGTTGCATTGCTCTAGAGAAGTAGTGTTCTGGTGAAAATTGTCTAAAAAACAAGTCAGTGGCTCATGGCAGGACCCTGTGCAGGCACAGGACAGTGGGGCTAATGGTCTCAGTTCTCCTTCTAGGTCAACTCAGTGAACTGCAACACCAGCTGGAAGATCGTGCTGTTCATGAAATGGAGCGACAACAAGGACGACATCCTCAAAGGGGTGAGAGCCAGGGCTGTGCCTGTGTGCAGCTGGGGCCCTGCTGGGCACTGCCCCTGCTGAGCCTGCTGCCTGCCTTGGCAGGGGGACGTGGTGAGGCTGTTCCACGCCGAGCAGGAGAAGTTCCTGACGTGTGACGAGCACAGGAAGAAGCAGCACGTGTTCCTCAGGACCACGGGCCGGCAGTCGGCCACGTCTGCCACCAGCTCCAAAGCCCTGTGGGAGGTGGAGGTGAGGACTGGGGCTGCCTTGCTAGGGACAATTGCTCCTTCTCTTTAAAAACTCTGTCTGGGTTTCTCGCTTTGGGTAAAACTTTCCTGGCGTTCCAGGTTGGAATTAGAATTCCTTCAGCTGCTGTGCTCTGTGCACAGTCAGAGCAGAGCTCTGCTCTCTGATGGTGCAGCACAGCTCTCGAGTGCAGGTGCTTTGCAGTTCAGGAAAAGGGCACAGAGAAGCATCAATGAAGTCATTTTCTTACCAGTCACTGAAGTTTAACCACAGCTTATAATTTCCACTGTCCTGCTGAGTGTACTGAAGGCTCTATTTTTGATGTGGAATAATGTGATTATGTATATCCTCATCTGATAGGAGGCTGCAACCCCCTTGGTAGTCTGTCTGAACTGGTTTTTAAATTCACTTGGCTTTTAGACAGAGTGACTAACACCTTGGCCATCACTGGCTTCTGAAAATAGCCTCGATCTGTTGGTGTTATTAGCATTGGTTTATGATTTTAAATCTGATTAAATTAGGAATATAAGAAAATAAATTGTAATGATGGATAGGTGTTTTTATATTCCTTTTCCAGAAGTACCTGCTGTGATATTCAGTTTCTTCTGCATTTCAAATGAAAGTCTGCCTGTAATTAGCATTACTTTGGCATGTTATCAGTCTGTGGTAACTGTCCATGTGTGCAGTTACCTGGGCAGGTGAGAGAGTTCTTCCCTGAAAGGTACAGGTGAGCTGTCATGAGTTTTCTTTAGGAATCAGATGCACCCACAGAGCAGCCAATATGGGGTTACAGGTGTTGGAGCTCTGCTTGCCCCACTTTGTCAATAAATATAAACATAAATTCTTTTGTACAGCATTCTTGCATTTGAAATCTTTCCAGGTGTCTTCCCTCATCCACTTCCAACAGTCAAAACTTTAGTTCTAGCCGTAGGGTAATGGGCTTGGTGTCTTTTTTAGGGGTTTGTTTCAAGACCTGGCAACACATGCACATAGAGAGCACCTTCTTTAATTAATTCATAAAGTGAGGTGAGCTATTCCCAGCCAGCTCAGAGCATTCCCTGCACAGTCCTGGTCACAGATAAAAGGTGGTTTTGTCATTTCTCAGCCCCTGGCTGTGTTGGCTCTTCCCTGCCCATGGACTGAGGCAGATCCTGCTGGGAAGGGGGTCAGTGCTGCATTCCAGGTGTGTTCCCTGTCCTTGCAGGTGGTGCAGCACGATCCCTGCCGGGGGGGAGCTGGCTACTGGAACAGCCTCTTCAGGTTCAAGCACCTGGCCACAGGGCACTACCTGGCAGCAGAGGTACGTGGGGCTGGGCTGGCACCTCTGCCTGCCCTTGCACTGTGTTCTCCTCCTTTGGCACCTTCTCCAAATCTGTCACTTCTCACCCTGAAACTGGACACGGCGAGGGGAGGACAGCGGTCGTTTGGATTAATACAAAAATAGATGCTAAACGTAGGAGATGAGCTGAAAGAGCTGAAAGTATATCGTGGTTTGGGGTAGTCATGAGCTGATTTACACTTTTTCTATGAATTCTAGAGTCAGGAACTTCTCCTGCAAAGAATAGGCACTAAATAGTATCCTGTCATGTGGGCACTGGAATCAATGTGACTTTATTAACTGATGAATAAATGGTAAATGACTGAGAGCCTTTGGGGGAAAATGAATTCAAGTGTTGGTAATTTCTCTTGAATCACTGATTTTTTGAGCAGAATTGTAGAACTGAGTATAAAATGAAAACACTGACTTCAGACCAGTCTGCAGTAAGAACTGCAGATGAAGAAAAGTGCAGATTAAATACCCCACTTGATATTCTTCTGATAAGCAGATTGGAAAGCCAGAAGCATTTTGTCACATGCACACTGCAAATCCTTTTCAGTAGTGATCCAGTGTAGAGCTTTTCCAGTAAATCTTGGGTTTTCTAATCTGCAAAAACAAAAACATGCTCTTAGATCATGCAAGAATATCCCAGAGGAGATTGCTCACCTGATCCCTGGTTAGAATAATGTTTGTTCTAAAAGCTTTCTCCAGGCCAGTAATTACTAGTTGGAAATTCCACCTGGAATTTAAACAACAGAAAGAAAGCATAAAGTGGTTAACTCTCTCCTCTTGCTCCTGCAGTGGTTCTCCTGAAGGAGATAAATCCCCTGCACCTTTGCAGGTTATTTAAGTGTGATTTGCAGCCTGGTGAGCCAAGCTGGGTTTGGGCAGTGTGCTGTGCATGCCTGGTGATGCTGGGGCAGTGCAGGGCACTGGTGCCCACTGCTGAGAGCTCAGGTGATGCTCAGGCTGTTTCCCACGTGCAGCTGTGCTGGAGTTTTGACGTGCCTGTGATTCTGTTCCATCAGGTAAACCCTGACTATGAGGAAGATGACCTGGAGTGTCAATCCTCAGTAAGTACAGGCAAGGGTTTGGTCCTGCCCCTGACTGAGGAGGGCTTGGCACAGGGCTGACCTGGCCAGTGCACACCTGGGCCAGGCTTTGTTGTTAGTGAAGAGCCTAAAACCCTGAGAATGCTCTGGAGGCTTTTAAGGCCTGTCCAGGGAGTGGGTGTTGACACCTTAGTGAAGAGCAACCCACTTGGAACTGAACTGACACATTACCTGAGCCCCCCTCAACTCCTCCCTTTGTGGCATCTTTTTCTGTCTTCCTGCATCCTCACCCTCTGCTTCCTTGGAGCACTGTCCTGCCCAGGGCTGGAAATCAAATGGCTCAAGGTGACACCAGATGGGACTTGTCCCTGAGGGAATGTCACCCAGGGCTGTGTCTGTCTGAGCTCTGTGGTTAAGCAGCAAATTCTGTCACTGTACCTTGTCTCAGGATAACAGAGAGCAGGCATGGCAGGGGGAGGGTGCCTCCAGTGCCATTCCTCTGGTTTTCCTGTGGGAGCCAGTCTGTGTTGTCAGTAAATGTTGTTGTGTCAAAGTTGGAGTGCGTGGTGCTTTGTATTGACAGGAGCTTCTCTTTGGTGTCAGAGGGAACCAGCGTTGCTTCAGTAGTTGGAAACAGAAAAAACTGCAACAGCACTTTCCATTGTGGGTTTTATTTATTTATTTGGATTTGATCATAGGCTTATGCAGCTTTTTTGGTCACTTATGCTGTGTTATGGAGGATTTGCACCATTTGGATATGACAGAAAGCTGTTCCTTCCGTTCCTAAGAGATGGATGTGATGCTTGGAAATCCTGCAGGGTGTATTTTTCCTCCTAAAAGGATTTTTCTTTATAGCCTGGCCATTAAAATGCTTCTCTTGCTCTCAGATATTGAGCTGTTTTCCTGATGACTTCTTGGTGGCATTTGGCAGCTTGACTGCAGTAAACATAGTAAAAAAACTGAACAAACCCCACCTATAGCTGTTGTCTGGGGTGTAGGGGGAATCCAATACTGAGATGTTTTTGTTGGGTTAATTTTTTGAAAGTTAATCAATATTGAGGGCCTTTAGGTAGACACCCCTGCTCTTGTCCTGCTGACATGTGCATGGGTAACATTCATGCACTGTCTCAGTGTTCTGGTTTTTTCCTGCTCTCTCTTTACCACTAGATGGCAAAAACAGACCAGCAAGAACAGGACCAGGAGCACATAATTCAGCTCTGACAGGAAATTGCCACATAGTTTATCATTCATGGTGACAGGAGGGTGTAGGCTGCTTTATCCAACTTTATCCAAACTCCAGCTTGATCCAAGTGCGAGCTGTCTGCAGGCTTTCTGTGCACAGCTCAGTGGTTTTATTGTTGCTTTCTCCTTGTCCCTCAGAGGGCTGTGCAGGAAGGGTTTCCATGGGCATGGGTGAGGTGCCAGCTCCACCTTCCAGCAGCAAAGGGAGCTGCTTTTACCACCTTTGGGGTTGAATTTCAGTGCTCCCTGAATTGCCCCGTTTCCTGCTTTCTGCTCGTGTTCAGCTTTGCCACACTTTAAAGAAGTGACCAGTTGTCTCCCAAAGGACAAGCTGTGAATGCAGAGCAGCTGCATCCCTCACTGTATTCCCTCCCCTTGCTGTGGGGATGAAGGAGACAGCTGAAATTCGGAGAATTCATTCCAAGTGAGCGAATTTCTCCCAGAATTTCTCTCCAGATGGACTCTGAGTGTAGAGTTGCTCCTTCCCTTGAAGGCACACTCCCAAAGTGTATTTCTGTTCCATACAGATAACTGCCTGTTCCCATGTACAAAATCAGACTTTAAATGTCACTGCTTTGCAGCCAAGTTCATTGGCTGCAAATATCTTAACTTGGGAGTATCCTGAGGCACAAGCAACACTGGATACCTTTTCCATCTGCTCAGGATGGCAGAGCCTCACAGCAGGACTTTGACAGGCAGTGCCTGAGTGCTGACTCCCTTGGGTGCCATCATCACAGAGAAGCTGAGAAATTGGTTTCTTGGTCACCTTGAAAATTGCAGCCAGGATTTAGTGGTTATACATGGGCAGCTGGTTCCTGCGTGCCAGGACAGTGAGGAGCTTCTTTAGGGACTTGTGATAGCTGGGAGTTCCCTAGAAAGGATTTGGAGAAAGTTGTTGTTCCTTATTCTCAGTTCATCTTTGTTTTTTCCTACCCTTTGTCCTTTCATCTGAAGCCCTGGGGTTTTAGCCAACTAATGTATCTTTACTTTGCTGAAGGAGGCTGGGGATTTGCTGGCACCTTGGGAATAAAGATCCTTCTGGTGCCATGGCCTTTGGAACACGTTTTTGTGCTTGAGAGCAGCACCAGCTGTAGTGTGAGCAGCAAGACTTCCAACTCCTTGATTGGCTTTTTGTTTCTCTTGCCTGGGATTGATGGATGTGGGTCCCATTTTTGCTGCTGAAGCTGATTATTTCCCAGCAAGGTTGTTGGTACATGGTGTGGCCGGGTTTTTATATTTTCAGCTCATTAATTACGTGGTTAGAGGGATAATTGCAATGTGTGGGGTATGTTTGGAGAGCTGGTAGTGTCAGGATTGAGTATCTCAGCTGATGTGTGTTATCAGAAACCAGTCAGAGCTCCCAGTGTGTGTGAGGTGAATGTCTGTTTCCTACCCTCTCTTCTGGCACTGCCTGTGAGACACATCCTGTGTGGAGGGGCAGCTCCTGTGTTGGATTACCCCAGGGAAGGAAGCAGGGGGTGCTTGTCCAGAGCAGCTGTCAGTGTCCTCTGTGCTGGTCCCAGTGCTGTGTGCCCCACGTGTGTGTGGGGCTGGGGGGCTCTGCAGGGCTGGCCCTGACCCGGGGGTCTCTCCGCAGCTGGACCCCGAGCAGGACGCGGCGCGGCGGGGCCGGGGCGCCCCGGAGAAGATGGCCTATTCCCTGGTGTCCGTGCCCGAGGGCAACGACATCTCCTCCATCTTCGAGCTGGACCCCACCACGCTGCGAGGGGGAGACAGCCTCGTGCCCAGGTGAGGCTCCTGTGCTGCAGCCTGGGGCTGCTGTGCCCCTGGGAAGAGACAGACCCAGACTGTTTTCCTTCTGGCCCTTGGGAAGCACTTTCCTCCTCAAATGAATGTAGAAATAATTAGAAAATGCCTGAAGCTTCGCTTGAGTGCTTCATAATTGAGGTGTAAGTAAGAGATGACCGTTTTACAGGTGGGGAAAATGGAGACTAAGTGACTTGCTAAGTGACTTCCTTGCCAGGAATGACCTGGGACTAAAAGCCTTGGGTGTCTATCAAGGCATTCACTCCTGTGACCTGTCTGTATTGTGTTAGGATGTAACACCAGCTATTTAGCACTGGATTTTCTGTTGTGTTCTTTACTGTTCATGTGACACCTTTTGCTGTTGAAAAGCTGCTGCACCCTTTCAAGTCCCACACTCTGCACACAGCCCTGTGCTGCTCTTCCCACTGAGAAAACACAGCAAGTTTGTTCCATCTACTGAGCAACTCTCTAAATCACCAGGTACCCTTGGAGTGTCAAGGAGTTCTGGGCTGAAAACCCCAGAGATCAGGGGAGAAGCTGGCAGCTCACACAGTGGAAAAGCGAGGATGGGAAGAGGTTTAGATTGTTGCTGTGCAGCAGCTGAGTTACAGCAGCTCAGGGTGGCTGTGGTTCTATTTTAGAGCAGAATCTCTTTGATTATAGAAGAAGCCTTTCTCAGGTGAATCCACAGAAAGAGCTGAGGCAATAAGAATGTTGTTCCAGTTGTGGTATGCAGTGTGACAGAAATGTCACTTCCTTTCCACTTGTTCCTGCCAGCATCTCAAAATCCCAGCAATGCCAAGACTTCCCAGCTGGGAAGCTGATTGATGCTGGGGCACTCCTGACTTTCTTTCAGGAACTCTTATGTGAGGCTCAGGCACCTCTGCACCAACACCTGGGTTCACAGCACCAACATCCCTATTGATAAAGAGGAGGAGAAACCCGTGATGCTGAAGGTAAGTTCTGTTACTTTGTGTAAGCACATCTTTTATTCCTGTACTTCCACAAAAGTGGTGTTGGCAGGAGTTCCACCCCTGAGCCTGCCACACACCGAGCATGTGACAGTAATGAAGAGTGCCTGTGCAAAATGTTTGCTCTTAATGGCTCAGTTTCATGGTAGTTTTCTAGTTACACTGTTCAGCTTCTACTCCACAACAGTCATCAGGAGGAGGATATTTTTTCCACTGGCTACAGCAACATTTTGCCATCTCACCTGTGGCTTTTCTGTTTCGTTATCACTGAGTGTGTGAGCCACTGCTTTGTTCCTGCCTTTGGGTTTGCTGATAAAGCTTCTCTGGGTTTCAGATTGGGACCTCTCCAGTGAAGGAGGACAAAGAAGCTTTTGCTATAGTGCCAGTCTCACCTGCAGAGGTTCGGGACTTGGATTTTGCAAATGATGCAAGTAAAGTTTTAGGTTCCATTGCTGGCAAGCTGGAAAAGGGAACAATAACCCAGAATGAAAGAAGGTAAGGAAACCAAAATTGGGAGCAGATAATGTTGTTTCCTTTAGGCAGTAACTGTTCCTTTGAAAATTTTATCAAAATAAGCCATAGAAGAGGGATTTGGTTTCCTTCTTGATGAAATTTGATATTGTTGTGTCCCTAGTGGAGGTTCTCAGGCCGGCTCTGTCCTCTGTGAAGTGAGAGCATGAGAAATATTGCGCGCTTGGGGGACTAATCCCCAGCATACCTCTGCAAATGGAGTGTGGGAATTCCTAATCCATCTTGTGAGGACTGAACATGTGACTTGCTGCAAATCCTCTGACCTGTCTGTGAAAATGTGGCCACACAAAAAGAGCACAGGGGTGGCTGTGCCACACCAGGACCTGTCTCCTTCCATAGCTAGTGCCTTTTATTTGCCCTTGGGAGAGATTATCACCTGGTTTACTGTTTTTTGGCAATTGAAAGAAGTGCCAAATAGAACTTGGCAAGTGCAGAGTTGTCCTAAAGTGATGTTCTTACCCTGCTGCTGCTCTGGTTTAGCTGTTGGACAGTGAGGCTGCAGCAATGGGGGAGCATTAGTTTCTGATTTTAAGTTCTGTGCAAACCTCTGAGCTTTATCCAGTCCCTAATTCCTGTTAGTTTTTCACTTAGCACTTAGAAATCTGTGTAAACTTACCCTGACACTGCTCTTCTAGCACAGAGAATTTGTATTCTTGTGTTAACAATTTCTGGCTTTTCTGTAGATCTGTTACCAAACTGTTGGAGGATTTGGTCTACTTTGTCACTGGTGGAACTAATTCTGGCCAGGATGTCCTTGAGGTGGTGTTCTCTAAACCTAACAGAGAACGGCAAAAGCTGATGAGAGAGCAGAATATTCTAAAGCAGGTAAGCTGTGCTTTTCTCTAAGCTCTGCCTATGAGAAGAGTTCTTGGCAACCAAGAACCTGGTAACAGAGAGCCTGGCCAGGCTGGATGGGGCTTGGAGCCTGCTGGGAGGTGTCCCTGCGTGTGGCAGAGGATTGGAAGGAGATCACCTTCATGGTCCCTTCCAACCCAAGCTGTTCTGTGGCTCTGTGAAACTTTGGTCTCAAATTATTGGGACCAAAAGGTCCTCAGTTTGCAGCTTTCAGCAGGCTCTGGGCAGTGGACTGTAGGCTCACCATTGCTGGAACTAAAACTTCCAGCAGATGGTGTTGAATGAAGGTGATCAGCATCTTCTGTCCAGGCTGCTCCATGGCCAAGAACCTTGGTGACTGCAGCATCTCTCTCATGTACCTTTTGAAACAGAAAGGCACAGAGCTTTGACACTCATTCTGAGCAGAAGAAGGCAGTGCCTGATGGGGCTGTGTCTGTGTTTTTTACTGAATCTGTAGATTTTCAAGCTGCTGCAAGCACCCTTCACGGACAGCGGGGACGGGCCGATGCTGCGGCTGGAGGAGCTGGGGGACCAGCGCCACGCGCCCTTCAGGCACATCTGCAGGCTCTGCTACAGGGTGCTCAGGCACTCCCAGCAGGACTACAGGAAAAATCAGGTTGGAAATACCTCTGGGATGGTCAGTGGCACCAGCATGGTTCCTGTGCTCAAAAACAAAAGAGCTTTATCCCATCAAGTAAGCCCTGCTCTGCTGCGGTTGCACGGTCAGCAAGAGGTTTTGGGATTGCTCAGTTGCATTCTATTTTTCATTTTCATTTTTCATCTCTGTCAGAGACTATAATGTAATTAACACTGGTTCCTAAGTGGGATTTAAGAAAACAACAGAATTTTTTACTGTCCCACACAGGTGAATTGCAAGACACTGTTAACTCTTGCTTACTACAGGCTCCATTGAAATTTGCCCTGTAAATTAAGGCTATTCAGTTTTTGTTGCCATGTATTAAAAACAAGGTCCTGTCAGATAAGTATAAATGCCTTGCTGATGTCTAGCCCAGGAGAGAGGGGAGGGATGGAGGTGTTCATGTTGTCTGTCATTGTTTGCTTTCTTTCACACCAACCATTTGGATCTAACCCAGTTTGCTCCTTGGGCTGTTGGTATTGACAAACATCCACATGTTTTCCGTTATTATTTCAAATTCTGAGGGTTAATTACACCCCCTTCCTCCTTGCCTGTGTGTGTTGAAGGAATACATTGCCAAGCAGTTTGGCTTCATGCAGAAGCAGATTGGCTACGACGTCTTGGCCGAGGACACCATCACAGCCCTGCTCCATAACAACCGCAAGCTCCTGGAGAAGCACATCACAGCTGCTGAGATTGACACCTTTGTGAGTCTCGTGAGGAAAAATAGGGAGCCCAGGTGAGAGCTGCATTTTTGAATGTGTGATTACCCTTCTCCTTCTGGGAAGAGGCTGTACCTGCCAGCTTGCTCAGGAGGAAGCACAGCCAGCTCAGCGTGTTCTGGCACTCGCCCTGCTGTCCCCTGGGGCAGCAAGTCTTGCTCTGCGCTGTTCAAGTGGAGTTCTGACTCTTTGCTTCCTGAAATGTAGATTGCTTCAGTCTAGATCTCACCAGTGATTGATACCCTTTTGGCTGGTGTTTTCCAACAGGTTTTTGGATTACCTCTCGGATCTGTGCGTTTCCATGAACAAGTCTATTCCCGTGACACAGGAGCTGATTTGTAAAGCTGTGCTGAACCCAGCCAATGCAGACATTCTCATTGAAACCAAGTAAGTTCCTGCCTTTTGAGATGGTTCTCCTGGTGTGAAGCAGAAGGAAGGTGGTTCAAAGCTGAGCACGCTGCTGGCACGTCCCAGGGAAGCAGGGAATTAATTGTGTGGGATCCTCTTCAAACACAGGGAGCAGGGGTTGGGGACAGCAGGTGTCTGCCAGGTGCATCCTCAGCCCTGCAGGCAGAAATCCATCAGATCTTTGATCCAAGGCACACAGACTTTGCAGGGAGGTGTGCAGGCTCCTGGTCTGATCCTCCCAGAAGCTGCTCCAGCTCTGCTCACCTTTCCTCCCCCTGAGGTGGGGTTTGGGTCTCCAGCTCTCCTCTGCCATTGCTGAAGCCTCATAACAGGCACCAAATCCTGATTTTCTTTGGTAAAGATGGCTTTATTCAATATGTATACTAGGGAATAGATAAGCATTATCAAAATACTGCAGAAGGGAAGCAGGTAGTATTTAAAACACAAATGGCAGGGAGTATACTTGTCATGAAATTGTAAAGGCTGTATTTATTTCCATGAGCACTTAATATTGGTACATCACTTATTTGTCCTTGAGTATTTTGGGCTTTTTTCAGTTGTTGATGTTTTCTTTGCTGGAAGCCTTTTTAGTATCAGCAGCTGATTTATTTCTGGTTACTTCATCACATAAACAGAAAGGAGTTCTGATCCATTTGGCATTTATGGGATACAGAATGAATCAATGTTTTCTTTCTCATATCTTTTCCTGGTCTGTTGATATTTGAATCAGTTCTCCTGTGAAGAAGGTTTTGAAAGTCCATTATTATGTATCTTTAACTTCCTTGTTTCTTCATCTTTTTCATTTGAAAGCAGCTGAAATGTTCATCTTTTTAAGGTTGAATGGAAAGCTCATAATCTAATGCTTTTAATAATACACCCCAATGATTTGGTGTAGTAAAATGCTACTGCTGAAAGGGCAAGATAGATTTCAGTGACTGTCTTAAAGGATATGTGAAGGATCTGTGTGGGTCTGGAATGTAACCTCCCCCTCTCCTGGCAGGCTGGTGCTCTCACGATTTGAATTTGAGGAAGTGTCAAGTGGAGAGAATGCCTTGGAAGTTGGAGAGGACGAGGAAGAGGTGTGGCTGTTCTGGAGGGACAGCAACAAGGAGATCCGCAGCAAGAGCATCCGAGAGCTGGCCCAGGACGCCAAGGAGGGGCAGAAGGAGGATCGGGACGTGCTCAGCTACTACAGGTTAACAACTCACAGCAGCTCAGGGCTCAGCAGGGCTGCACAGGGTGTGCTTTGGGAGGAAAGCTCCTGCTCCATGCACAAAACAGCCTTTGGAGAGGGGGGTGAAGTCTCTCAGAAGTGAGAGCTGAAAGCACAAAGTTATTCGTGGTGAGGAGTCCAGGTATCAACGTGAGCCGGTTTAAACTGATTTTTAAAAAATAGTTAAGGTTTTGAGTGTGTTGAATTTCCCAAGCACTTTGTGCTTGGTTTCCTGCTGCTGGGTGTTGGAAATGCCCTGGAGGTGCCACTGGGTTCCCTGTGCTCAGGGGGCACTTGGGGGATTGCAGGATTTGGATGTGTAGATGGCTTTGCTTTTGGTTGGCAAGAAGTTGCTGCTGTTCTCTGTGCCTCCTGCTGTCCCTCCAAGCCTTGAGTGGTCCTGTCCTGGCAGCAGCACAAACATGAACTGTGTTGGTGCCCCAGGCTGGGTGTGCAGGGCTGTTTGCACAGCCCAGGCCGTGCTTTGGGCAGCTCTGACACGGCTGAGCTTTCCAGATGATTTGACAAGACACCGAGTTCTTGGCATGGTGTAAGGTCAGGTTTCAGCCCAGACCAAATTCCTGTGTCTGGGTTATAAACCCCTGAGAGTCATTTGACAGACTCAATTGTGGCAGTGCAGAAAGCACAACTAGATTATTTGTTTTAATAACAATTTTATTTTGAATTCCATTTGAAATTATTCTTGCAAGAGAATTCCTAATACCTGGTTTTATTTGAGCCTGTTGGAGCTCAAAAGGAGACCTCTTACATAAAAGTTTTTTAAAACATACTTGCTTTCAAAGTAGGTATTCTGCTTGGTTTTAAATAGAATTGATAAATTTTGGTGTGTATATATTGGTATAACAATGGTAGTGTTAATTATTTTTTAGTCTACATTATACCTCATAAACATGCTTAAAAGAAGGGCTTAGGATATAGTTTGGTTAAATTCCATGAGGAGTACTGAAAGTGAAAGGAATCTGCTTTCAATTAAATCTTCTTTTCTTCAGGAAGCCTCACACTTGACAGTGCTGAGCAGCAGCCTGTGAACACTGCTGAGTGTTGGGCAGGTGCTTTATGGCTAAAGGTGAATTATCAGTCTGTTGGTTGGGCTTAAGTGAGGTGCCAGTGATCAGTTCATGGACTGAAAAGCTTAGGAATGAAGTTCAGTTTTTCTCTACCAGTTCTCTCACTGAAGGGAGCAGAGCTCAGTGGTTGTTTCATCAGGTACCTGATTTTTGATGACAGCCCCCATCTGTGTTCTGCCTCAGGGAAAAGGCTTCAGCATCTGTAAGAAGCGTTTGGCCTTACACAGTATTTAGGCTGAGTTGCCTTAAGTGTTGTTTGCGTTCTGCTGTAGCTTTCATAAAAAACATTATTTATTATCTCCTGTCAGGGTGGGCAGCCCTGGCACCCAGCGCAGCTGTGGCTGCCCCTGGCAGTGCCCAAGGCCAGGTTGGACAATGCATATAAAGTATACTTCATATGTATTTTTATATGCTTTGTATCTAATGGTTAAAGTACATTGTCTATATGTGCCTTACAGTACTCAGGTAATTAAAGCTACAAGACCACATAAATTAAATAATAGAATTTCATTAATAATCATATAATTTCATTAATAATCATATAATTTCTTCTCTTCTCCCTTTTCCCCAAAGGTACCAGCTGGACCTCTTTATATAGAGTTAAACCTCTATATATAATATATATTTGTAGATATATAATATTATATAATTATTATATGTATTGTGTATATTGTAATTATATCTATTACGTATATTTTATATATATGTATACACTTTACACAGGAAATTAAATCATAATCTTCAAGCCCACATAAATTAAATCAAATAATTTAATTA
>VWZP01004609.1:598231-609174 GCA_013396995.1 Dicaeum eximium | reverse complement strand
ATAATTATTATATGTATTGTGTGTGTTGTAATTATATATATTATATATCTGTATACACTTTACACAGGAAATTAAAAGATAATCTTCAAGCCCACATAAATTAAATCATATGATTTCATTAATAATCATATCATCTCTTCCCCTTTTCCTGAAGGTACCAGCTGAACCTCTTTGCTCGCATGTGCCTTGACCGCCAGTACTTGGCCATCAACGAGATCTCGGGGCAGCTGGACGTGGACCTGATCCTGCGCTGCATGGCGGACGAGAACCTGCCCTACGACCTGCGCGCCTCCTTCTGCCGCCTCATGCTGCACATGCACGTGGACAGGGACCCCCAGGAGCAGGTGACCCCGGTCAAGTACGCCCGCCTCTGGTCCGAGATCCCGTCCGAGATCGCCATCGACGAGTGAGTGCCGCCCTGCAGGGCCCTGTGCCGCCCTCCCGCCGCTCCTGGGGTTTGCTGGCTGCATCCTCTTCCTTTCTAATTAAAGCTCATTCTCATTAGTGACTCGTCCCTGCCCAGTTGGTTGGGTGGTAGTTGCTGGAGTGCGTGCTCGCCAAAGACTTTGTTCCCTAAAGGTGTTTGCATCTTGTCTCCTGGGTAGAGGATGCTTCCCACCTTCTTCCCAGAGACACCTTCCTGGGAGATGGTGCCCTTCCCTCCTCTCCCAGGTGCAGGTTGGTTCCCATGGGGCAGGCTGGTGTGCAGGCTCATTCTCAGGGGTACTTGCCAGGCCAGCTGTTGGCTGCACTTAGCTGAAGTAGCAGCCCTGAGCCATGATTTTACAAGGCCTTTCTTCTGTAAGGTTTTACAGCTGTGGGGTTTTAAGGCACCATCAGTCCTGAAGCCGTGCGTTGTTCATGCAGTTGCTGTTTGTAAGTAAATCAAACACCCCACAACGTGCTGCTGAGAATGAGATAAACTCCTGTGTCTGGGCAATGTGAACCTGGACTGACCTGGACCTCTCTCCTCCTGCCTCATTTGGTTGGTTGAGGGAGAACCACGGATTTGTTAAGCTTGGAAAAGCCCTTCAAGCTCAAGGCCAGCGTTCAGCACTGAGCCGTGTCCCCAAGTGCCACAGCCACACCTCTTTGGAACACTTCAGGGATGGTGCTTCCACCACTGCCCTGGGCCCCTGTTCCAGGGTTTGGCCACTGTTCCAGTGAAGACATTTGCACTAAAATCTCTCTAAAGCCCCCAGTTTGAGGCCATTTCCCAAGTGTGGTCCCCTCAGGACAGATTGTCCTTACGGGAGTTCACCACCACCAGCAGAAACAAAGGGGGAAGATGCTCAAACAAGGACAAGCTCCTGAACTTCCAGTGGAAAATCCTCTGGCACAGTGCTCAAAAACCTACACAAAACCACAGCTGGAGCAGACATGTGGCTCCTTGACCACCTGTGTTAACTCTTAATTAATAATTCCAAATTTATGGTACTCAGCTGTTCAGAGCTCTTTTTTTTTTTTTGGTTGGACGGAATGAACACCTAAAATTAATTTTACGTGTTAGGAATTCAAGTCTTGTCAGTGTTAATGCTGGTGTTCAGTTTTTTCTTGTATTTCCCTCCTTGCCAGCCTGGCTTTCTCTGCTGAGAGAGATGCAGTAGATAATAAATCAAATTTAAAGGCCGAAATATAAAACCAAATGGTTTTAGCTCCGGCAGAGGCTCACCAGTAGTGATAAGTGATCAAACAGGAAGCAGAAGTATTTTGTGGGAGGTGGTGGGATTGTCCTTTTCAAAGTCACTCTGCATATACTGAGAAAAAACCCTAGAATTTATATTAAAAATTAATAGCTGCTTTGCATATATATTGGTTTTATTTGGAGGAAAAATACTGTCCCCACTCAGCCTCTCCTGGCCACCCGTTCTCAGTGCTGCACATCACTTGTCATTGTTTCCACTCAAATAATGACGGTTGCTTCTTTTTTTTGGGACAAAATTATCTTTTTTTTTGTTTTCCTCAGATGTTTTAAAATAGTACCTAATGAGCATATGGGATAAACCCACAAAAGCCAGGAAATTTTGGTGTCAGTGTCCTGACTCCCTCGTTTGGATAAATTATTTACCAGCCTTTAGCTTTTCTTAGATTTTGACAAACCAATGAAAAATTGTACTGGGGGGAAAAGAGCCCTGTGTATTTGCATGCTAAGTTTTGTTTTGTTTTCTTTTTTGTTTTGTTCTTTTTTTTCCCCTCTTCAGCTATGATAGCAGTGGAACTTCCAAAGATGAAATTAAGGAGAGATTTGCACAAACAATGGAATTTGTAGAGGAATATTTAAGAGATGTGGTGTGTCAGAGGTTCCCTTTCTCTGATAAAGAGAAAAATAAGCTCACTTTTGAGGTAGTTATCCAGTTCTGATTTTATCCTGTTCTCCTTTTATTTTGTGGAATGTTGGTTATTTTTTCAGCACCAGGTAGTTTGGCAAGTCATTAGTGAGTGTAATTAGTGAGTGCTGAGCCTCAGCTGGCCCCTTCCTCCTCTGCAAGTAACCCCACTGAAGTCTGTGAGTTTGCAGTGATGGCTCTTGAAATGCAATTAATGAATGTGAGTTTATGTCTGAGGTTTGCAGCAGCCTTGTTTACTCTCTGTGCTCTCAGTGTTATTGCAAAGCCAGGCTTTTCTGGAATAAATATCTCAAAAATTAAACACTGTTTGCACACACAGAGAGTCTCCAGAGCTTGTAGTGATGTTCACCAAGAGAAAAAGTGTCCTGTGACTTACTGACCTGTTAAAATAGTCTGTGCAAATAAAATGTAGCAAATCCGTGCAAGAAATAACCATTAATTTAAGAAAAGCTGTGATAGTCTGTAAAAAATACAATTGATGTAATATACTTCTGATAATGAGGCTACATTAAATATTTGCCCTGTATGTGATATTTTTTGTGGATCTTTATGGGGTGGACTTGTGGGGAAACTTCATAACTTGGAAGTTACAAAGCTCAGCTTTATGGGTGTGATACCTTTTTGTAAGACAATGATAAAAATTATTTGTGCCTTGCCTCTAGTCTTGCCCTGTTTGATAATGAGACAAAGAGTCTGATTTTGTAGCTACAGAATATCAGTTGCAGATACAGACATGAACTGCAAACATTGCAGTATTTGTAAGCAAGTAGTAAACTTTGTGCTGTGATGCAGAACTAGACAGTCTTGCAGATTTCCCAGATATTATGATCAAATATGACCCTTAGCCAGGTTCTTGATCTTGTCACTGTGTTAAGACTACTTGACTGTGATAGCAAAATGTTCAGTATTAATCAGGCTTTTTATTGTTATTTTGGTAGGTTGTTAACTTAGCCAGAAATCTGATATATTTTGGTTTCTACAACTTCTGTGACCTCCTCAGACTAACCAAAATCCTCCTTGCTATATTAGACTGTGTGCACATCACTACCATCTTCCCTATTACCAAGATGGCAAAAGGCGAGGAAAGTAAAGGTAAGGCTGGGAAGTGCAGGACAGAAAGTTCCTGGGTGGCTCTGGTTCATCTCAGAATGTCACTGTGGGGTGGAATGATGAAGTCACACAACCTCCTGAGCAAGGATTGTCCAGCCCAGCCCCTGGCCCTGCCCAGACCCCCAAATCCCACCCTGCCCATCCCTGGAGTGCTGCCCAAAGGCTCCTGGAGCTGTGGCAGCCTCAGTGCCCATTCCCTGGGGAGCCTGGGCAGGGCCAGCATCTTCTGGGGAAGAGACTTTGCTGAAATCCAGCCTGAGCCTGCCCTGGCCCAGCTGCAGCCACTCCCTGGGTGCTGTCCCTGTCCCAGAGCAGAGGTGGGAGCTGCAGCCCCCCGTGAGGTCTGACCTCAGTCTGCTCTGCCCCATCTGAACAGACCAAGAGATCTCACTTCTCCTCTAGTCCCTTCCCCATCTTTGTAGCATCCTTTGGGTGCTTTCTAACATCTTTAGATCTTAGATTTTGGCCCCCAGAACTGCCTCCAGGACTGGAGGTGACCTGCCCCGGTGCAGAGTGGGACAGTCCCCTCCGTCCCTGGCCAGTGATGCTTGGAAATCTCCTTTCTGTCCATGGCTCTCTTGTAAAGCTGAGTCGTGCCTGTGATGGGAGAGGGCAGGGGACTTCTCCAAGTACTGCAGTGCTTCTGTTGGCTGCCCCTGTGCCCAGGGTGTGGATGTGTGATGTTGAGACAATTTCCCTTTGCAGGACGTGGCTGCTCCGTTAAGGCAGTCCCACTGCAGCACGCTAACCCTGGCTGTTTCCTCTCTGAAGGGAGCAATGTGATGAGGTCCATCCACGGCGTGGGGGAGCTGATGACCCAGGTGGTGCTCAGGGGCGGGGGGTTCCTGCCCGTGACTCCCCTGGCAGCTGCCCCTGAGGGCAATGTCAAGCAGAGTGAGCCAGAGAAGGAGGACATCCTGGTCATGGACACCAAGCTCAAGATCATCGAGATACTCCAGGTACCTCACTGATGCAGCTTCTCGTGCTGTCCTCCAGCATTAATTGTGTCCTGCTGCCTCTTCATGGATTTCTGACTCTCAAACTGGGAGCTGACCTTGTCAGGCACAGGGCTCTCAACTTGTTTATGACAATATTCTGCCATTATTGAAAGAATTTCTTAGAAAAGAGTTTTCAGTAGACATTTGTGTATTTAGCAGTGATTTGTGAGTATCTGACTTGAGGCAGAGCTGTGGGTTTCCAACCTGTTGTCTTCCTGATTTTTCTGAGTCTGCAGGGCCATCTGAAGTGCCCTGAGGAATGGGGAGATCTCGAGGCTCCTCCTGGCAGAGCCTCAGCCTGACATGTGTTTTCAGTGTGGACAGCCAGCCTCTTTCTCTCTCTCCTGGTTTTCTCACTTGCTCACCCCAAAACCTTTGGGACACACACATTTTTTACACGTTATTGACTCAGAATTATTGTGCTGAAATGCATCTTCTCCCTTTGAGTGTAGGAGTCCTTTTTGTGCTCAGTAGCTTCATCACTGAGGTCCTGGGGGTCAGAATGCTGCCAGAGCCTGGTGGGTGAAGGCAGGAGAGCAGCAGGAGAGTTGTGCTGTTCCTTCCCCATGCCCTGTGGGAGGCTCTGCCCTTCCCTCAGCAGCAGATGCAGCACAGGGGAGGCTCCATTCCTTCCTTGCACCATTGCTAATATTAGCTGAAGGCAGAGCTTCTCTGGTGGCCTGGCATGTGCAGGGGGATAGCTCAGTGTGCCAGTGTTCCTGTTACCAGGGCCATTCAAACTGGCATTAAGCATTTTCCCCAAAAGCTGCAGGAGCTCTGAGTGTTCTTGGCTTTGCAGCTCCTTCCTTGAGAGGAAGACCATGGAGAAAGTGGTCTCTGCTAGGCTGGAGGTTTCTCTGGCACCAGCTGGTCCAGCCCAGCTGAAGTGGTGCCTCGTGTGGCACAACCTGGCTGCTGGCAGCTCATGTCCTGCTCCTGTGTCCCAGCCCACCCCAGGAGAGCAGCAGCACGTGCTCAGGATGGAGATGGAGATGCTGCTTTCCCTTCCTGAGGGACAGGGTGAGGATGCCAGCATCACACAGGAACGAGGCACCAAAACGCTGCCAGAATGTTTTACTCATCAGTATTTATTATGTGTGTGTATCATGCTCGTTGAAATCCCTGGAAAATATTTCTGAGTTCTGGGGATTTGGAAGGCAACGTTTGCATACCTTGGGAAGATGGAATCCCAGAATGGTTGGTGTTGAAAAGGACCTTGAAGCTCATCCAGTTCCATTCCCTGCCATGTGTAGGGACACCTTCCAGGCTGCTCCAAGCTCCATCCAGCCTGGCCTTGGGCACTGCCAGGGATCCAGGGGCAGCCCCAGCTGCTCTGGGCATCTGTGCCAGGCCCTGACCACCACTTCTCCAGGCTAAATCCACATCTCTCCTCAATTGATGTTGTACATTGGTAGCTCTGCTTTGTGTTGAGTTGTAGATGTGGTGGAAATACACAGATTATTTCAACATCTTTTCTACTTCTGTATTATCAGTTCATTCTGAACGTGAGGTTGGACTACAGGATCTCCTGCCTGCTCTGTATATTTAAACATGAATTTGATGAAAGCAATGCCCAGATGTCCGAATCCCCCACTGGAAGCACTAGCCAAGAAATGCCAGCTAATGTACCAGGTGGGTTCTTTGGCAAGGAATGAGGTTGTGTGGCTTAGGGAAGATTCTGGAATCTTCAAGAAGATAATGGGATGATTGTTTCAGGTCCCCACTTGCTGTTTGAGATGTTTTTAAGCTGGAAAAACATCTTTGCTGCCACTCTGACCTCATGTGTTTATCTTGTTTATTTTTTTTTCAGGAGCCCTGGACTTTGAACACATTGAAGAACAAGCTGAGGGGATCTTTGGTGGCAGGAAAGTATCTCTTCACAGGTGCCAATCAAGGGGAGTCCCCAGCCTGGAGGGGCTCCCAAGGAGTGGGGGCTGGAAAAACGGCTGCCACGGCTACCCAAGCTTCATTTTCCTAAAATGGCTTTGGTGCAGCTCAGAGTAGGGTCCATTTGGATCCAGAGATGAGGAACAGGGGTTCTCCAGCCAGAAGGATCATCAGGGGAGGGCTCTGTGCTGTGGGTGAAAGCCAAGGTGCAGGATTAGTTCGTCTCAGCTCGATGCTGCAATAAAATCTCAGTACAATTTCCCCCCTTATTTAAACGTGAGGAAAAAAGGGTTTTCTGCCACTGCTGAGAGGACTTAGAACCTGCTGGGACCCTCAGTCTAATGTGCTGGTTAACTCCTGCTGTGTTTGCAGTGAGGAGAACACCCCTCTGGATTTGGATGATCACGGGGGCAGGACCTTTCTGCGGGTCCTGCTGCATTTAACGATGCACGATTACCCTCCCCTGGTGTCTGGTGCATTGCAGCTGCTCTTCAGGCACTTCAGCCAGAGACAAGAAGTCCTTCAGGCTTTCAAGCAGGTACCTGTGTGTTTGGAGAGAGTTATTCCTCATCTGAATGTATTTATGGCAGCTGAACCCAGCCCTTCTTGTGCAACTAACGGCTTTTGCCTCTCTGTAAGGTTCAACTGCTCGTTACCAGCCAAGATGTGGACAACTACAAGCAGATCAAACAAGATTTGGACCAGCTGAGGTCAATAGTGGAGAAATCTGAGCTCTGGGTGTACAAAGGCCAAGGTCCTGATGAGGCCATGGACAGTGTGCCAGGTGAAAACGAGCACAAGAAGAAAGAGGTAATTGGGTTGTGTTTGTGTGAATTTGGGTGGGGATTTGGAGGGTGTAACTGCTTTCAGAACTGTGACAAGGCCCATCTTCCCAGCACACTGCCTAGGTGAGGTTCTCTCTACTGCTTTCAGGTTGAGGCAGGAATGAGAGGAGAGCTTGAGCCAGGTGATGCCCAGTAGCAGGCACTGAGGTGTCACCTTTAGGGTCTAACAGGGCTGGTTTGGGTTTGCTCTGGCTCCCCAGCTGTGTCCTTCCAGCACTGACCAGTGGCACGGGATTTGGGCAGTCAGAAGTACCTCAAGTAAGGTAAGGGCAGAGCTGTGAACTGCTCAGGTGATGCATTTTGAGTCATGGCACTTGATTAAATGACAGCAGAGAACTGTGCTTTATCTCTGCCTGATCACACAGGATTTTCCCCACATGCACATCTGGCTTAGACCTCTTTGAGCATCTTTTGCTTCCATGTAATTTGCACTCAGATAGGAAAGGTTGGATGAGGGGAGCCAAGAAGCAGCCCCTGGTTTAGGAACATTTATTGTTGGAAGTAAAAACAGGTAATCCACTTGTTGCTTTTCTTGTACACATTGCTGTGAGGAATCTCTTGGTATTTGTGCAGTGACAGTTTAATAACAGTAGAGAGGGAGAGGAAGGAAGGGGACTTTTCTGAGGGGAGGCTTGATTGGAGACAGAATGTGACAGGCAAAAGACAGGAGGTTGCTGCCTCTGAAATCATCCCTCCCTCACCTTATTTTGTGTCCTAGAGGTCAATGTGACTTGACAGGATAATTGTATGTATTTTCCTGAGGCTGTCAGAGAGCTGGAGGATGACAATCCTTCCCAGGAGGAGAGCGGGCGCTATCCTTGAACGGTAATTTTAGCCTTCATGTAGACAGTAGTATAAGCTACTAATAAATTGTCTGATTTTATCCTCAGGAAGGTCACAGCAAGTCTCAAAAGCCTGAAAGTACTAGCAGCTACAACTACCGGGTAGTAAAAGAGGTAAAACTTTGCTTCTTGATAGTTCACTGGAAGTGTAAATGAGTAACAGAGCTCTGGAGAGCTGCAGTCAGAGGGAGGCACCCAGGAAAGTCTGAGTCACTCTGCCATTGTGGAAACTATTTGCTGAGTAATAACAAATCCCAACTTGAATGAGAAGCCAGGATAGAATAAGCACAACGTGTGTATTCTTTCCTTAAGAATGGATTAGTGAGAAACGCGACGTGTGCTGCTGTTTCAATGGTAACACAATATTTTTATTGTTAAGGACTACAAAGGCAGTAAGCAAGGGGAGAAGCCATTTAATTTGCCCTGTCCTGAGTACCTTGCACTCAAAGCCACTGTGCTGTTGAAATTTAATGTAGAAAATAGCAGATCAAGAACGTGCTGTGGTGCTGGTGTGGCGTAAGCTAAAGGTGTGTCTGTGGCTCTGCTGTGGAGCTTGATGTTGGGTTCACTTGACATGGCTGAGTTCTGCAGGAGCATAGAATCTCAGAATTGTAGAGTGTCCTGAGGTGGAAGGGACCCACAAGGATCATCCAAGTCCAGCAGCCCTAGTCAGATGCCACGGATGGAGCCTGGGCCACGGGGGGCTGCCTGGAGCTCCGTGCAGATGAGTTGGTCCCTTTGCTGCTCTCCGGGACCTGGCGTTCTCTGGAAGAAAAGCCAGAGTTGGGGCTCTAAGGCCAGTGTCTCCTGCAGATCCTGCTGCGGCTCAGCAAGCTCTGCGTGCAGGAAGGGGCCTCGGTGAGGAAGAGCAGGAAGCAGCAGCAGCGACTCCTGAGGAACATGGGAGCTCACGCCGTGGTGCTGGAGCTGCTGCAGATCCCTTACGAGAAGGTGGGGCTTTGTGGCACGTTGGCAGGCTTTTCATACCTCCTCTGAATCTTCCTGAGCCTCCTCCCTGCCCACTGGATGCACAGAGGTTTATGTAGCCTCATAGTCCTTAAAATCTCCGCTCTCAGAAATAACGAGCTCAGACAAACTCTGTTTATTTTATTTATTGAATATACAGGTATGTACTGTTGCCTGAAGAAATACTCACGCATCATTCTTGAGAATTAAAGCTCCGCTCTGAGCTTTTCACGTGAGGCAGGTGCTGCCTTGAGGTTAAGCTGTGTTGATGGAAGCACAACCCTTCTTGTGAGGCACTGTGTGAGCACCATCCTGGGAACAAGGAGGGAAGGGAGGGTCCTGCTCCCCCAGGTATTGTTGTTGCCCCAGGGGTGAATCAGGACTCTGACTCTAAAATCAGAAGGCTAAATATGATTTATTAAAATGACTCTATTGTTCAGAAGGATTTGGGCTATTTCTGCCCTGGTACAGAGCTTAGTTTGCTTCTTGATGCTCCATACTAGAAGTGTAAGAATGTTTACAAAACTCAGAGATAACAGTTCTCCACATCACATGTTAACAGAGAGAAAGGAGAGAAGAAGGCCCATATCCCCCATGTGGGAGACAGGGTAGCTAAACACCCATGTCTTTGAAACTTAATAAAATGAGAGTTTCCCTGAGAATAAAACTCAGCAAGCTTGCACTCAGGGAAACTCATAAAATATCATAACTACACCCTGGGCTTCTGTGAGCAGTAGATACAGACCCCACCCCATCTGTGGAGTCCTAAACTTCCCCTTGAGGGGGAATAAATACCCACTGGCCCTGCAGGTGAGTTCTGCTGCTCCTAATTGGCCTTCTCAGTGCTGACACTTGCCAGCTGTGCAGGTTGGAGCCCACTGGGCCAGGGCTGTGCCTGTGAGCACCAGGCTGTGCTGACACTGCACACCCAAGGTCAGCACCTTGGCTGCTCATGAGTCACAGCTGACAGGTATTTATTGGTTCACAGGTGAGACACCTCTCCACATTTTCCTGGTCACTCTGCTGTCCTCTGTTCCAAGCTCATCAGGTTTCTGAGAACCAGTAATTCTACACAGTAGCTTTGATTAATGTTAATTCTTGTGGTTTCTTGCGTCACATTTTGCTAAAAAATCATGAGCAAAAATACCCTTCAACACCTTCTTGTTACCTTTCTGTCCCCTGCTTGTTAATGTGCAGTGTGGAATGGGTTTCACCCTTGGAAATAGATGAAATTCCTTAAAAATAAAACCAGTAATTTTCCAAAGCGCGGCTTCTGCCATCGGTGGGTTGGGAATCCACGCTGCCGTCAGAGGAAGGGCACCTCAGCAGTGCTTGGGAGGCTGCAAGGAGCATGGAGGTTCCAGTAAAGATAAATGGGGCTGAGCTGGTGCAAAAGCAACTTTCCATGCCTGCTTTGCCGTGGCTGCGGGACGTGGCAGCTCTCCTGGGCAGCCCCGAGGTGATGATGTGTGGTTTGGCCCAGGGGCTGGGATGTTCACAAGTGTAGAAGTGACTAAAGCACGTTGCTGGCAGGCCTGGCTGTGGAATAGGCGCTTTTAGAGAATAAACTACTGTAATTTCTATTATGGGCTTTATTTTTGACGCTCTTTGGAAGCGTGGAGCTGGCCCAGCTCATCCCAAACGTCTGAACTGGGTGGAGGTTTGTTTTCCTTCGGGGTGTGAGAGACGTGACAGTTCCCTTGCTGGAGCTGTGGCTCATCCTGTGCTCACCTCAAGATGAACCTTTGGGTTCTTTTTAACCCCCTGTTCTTTGTCATGCAATCCCAGGCTGAAGACACGAGGATGCAGGAGATAATGAAGCTTGCACACGAGTTCCTGCAGAACTTCTGTGCTGGGAACCAACAGAACCAGGCCTTGCTGCACAAGCACATAAACCTGTTCCTTAACCCAGGGGTAAGAATAAAGAATAACCTCAGGCCATGATTT
>VWZP01004609.1:581727-598168 GCA_013396995.1 Dicaeum eximium | reverse complement strand
GATACCTCTGGGGCTGTTCTGTTGCAAGATTGGTTGAAGAGGTCACACTTTGTTTTCATTCTAAAGCCTCCAAAGTTGGCAAGATGTTTGTTTAGGGCAGTTTCAGTGTAGAAAGTTCAAGAGGCTGAAGTGGAGTGAAAAATAGGCTGAGATAGGAGCAGTGGTGTTGAAAGCTGAGGTCCTCAGCAAAGTTCCCAGAGTTCAGCCCTGCACTTGCAGGAGTGTTGGCTTTACCCTAACCCCAGTGGGGGTGTGGTAGATTGCTGATTTTCTGATTTTTTTGCTCCCTTTCATCCCCTCCATCAGATCCTGGAAGCAGTGACAATGCAGCACATTTTCATGAACAACTTCCAGCTCTGCAGCGAGATCAACGAGCGCGTGGTTCAGCACTTCGTCCACTGCATCGAGACGCACGGCAGGAACGTTCAGTACATCAAGTTCCTGCAGACCATCGTCAAGGCAGAGGGGAAATTCATTAAGAAATGCCAAGATATGGTAATGGCTGAGGTGAGAGCTGCAGAGATTTGCAGGGTCTGAACAGAAGTTTGCACATAGCAGTTGGTGAACATGACAAATTGATCCTCTCGCTTCGGGGACTGCCAAGAAGCTGACAGCTCTCACCATGCAAAAAGAGCATTACAGCTCCCAGGAAGCTCAGGCTTTTTGTGACCAAAAGCTCTCTGAGCTCCTGACTCACAGGTGTAACAAGGGGCTGGTTATTAATGGCATGAGTTACTTCCCAGACCTGTACACAGCAGCACGTAGGTGGGGTTATGAAGCAAGGGTGCCCTTGCCTAACAAAATTGGCTTCAAGAGAAGTAGTTTAATTTCAAGATCACTGAAGCAGAAGGAGAATTTCACCACTGATAGCATTTTGATGGGAATTTTTAATGAAATTGTAGAACCACCATAGAATCACCGTCCACTATCCCAGGATGCTCCAAGCCCCATCCAACCTGGCCTTGGGCACTTGCAGGGATGGGGCAGCCACAGCTTCTCTGGGCAGCTGTGCCAGGTCCTCACTACTCAGATTTTTCCTGCTATCTAAACCTACTCTCAGTTTGAAGCCATCCCCCTTTGTCCTGTCTCTGCAAGCCCTTGTAAATAGTCTTAGCAACATTACTTACATTACTCTTCAAGTGCTGAAGGAAGATGAGGATTGGCTTTAGGTGAGTGGGTACCTGGAGACTGGGGAGTCAGGATAAAAGGGAGAGGTAAGAGAAGGGTGAAGGAATGCCTGTATCTGGGATACTGGATGGGATCTGTTGGCAGATCTGCACATCTGATGGAATATTTTGGCCTCCTCAGCAGGGGGAGCCCCAGGATCAGGTTTGTCTAATCTGGCTTTTGAGCATCAGTCCTGATGGAAAATCTGTCATATTTTGTTGTTCAGCTCAAAACCAGCTCCATGAGCTTCTTAACACAGTTGAGTGTGAGATGCTCAGCAAGGGGCTCCCCCAAGGCCAGCAGCTGCCCTGGGGGTTTTTCTACATTTTATCCCATTTTTCCCAAACCCTGTGGGTCCCTCCAGCTGTGTGCTTAGCCCTGGACTAGGGGTCAGTTTGCTCCATATCCTTCCCTTCCTGGAGTTCCAGGAGGTCTGAGCTGCTCTGAAATTGTGGCCAGCCAGGTGTCAGGTGTGAATCTGATGGAAATCTTCGGTGTGTGTGACTTGAAGTGTCAGTCCCTGGCCTTGGAACATGGCTGGTGTTTGTTGGGAAGGGTGGAAGGAGTGAGCCCATCCCTGTGCTCTCTCCACCAGCCCAGGGCTGCGTTAGGAACTCACCCAGGGTGACAGATGTGAAATGGAAAGGCACAATGGAAAGTCACAGACTTCTTGGCACAGCTTCTGGCTAAGCAGGCAGCTGGACTGGCTTTGAGTTTCCTCAGCAGTTCAGAGGTGTCAGTGAAATGGGAAATGTCCTCCTGGAGCCCTGTGTCCCTGAGGAGCAGCAGTGGGGACGTGCAGTGGGACAGCCCCAGCGAGGGGGTGCTGTGGGGATCCCAGGCTGTGCTCTGCTGATGGAATGTTCTCCTTGCCCCACAGCTGGTGAATGCAGGGGAAGATGTGCTGGTGTTCTACAACGACAGAGCCTCCTTCCAGACCCTGGTGCAGATGATGAGGTCGGAGAGGGACCGGATGGATGAGAACAGCCCCCTGATGTACCACATCCACCTGGTGGAGCTGCTGGCTGTGTGCACAGAGGGCAAAAACGTCTACACAGAAATCAAATGTAACTCCCTCCTCCCTCTGGATGACATTGTCAGGGTGGTGACCCACGAGGATTGCATACCTGAGGTGAGGGCTTACAAGAGAGCTGGGCTGTTTGTGTTTGGAATGTGCTGGGTTTGGGTGAGAGAGGGTTGGTACTGCTGACTCTGGCCTGGCAGGGGCTTGGTGCAGGTGGGCAGTGAGCTGGGAAGCTGGAGTCCTTCCTGCTGCTGCTCTTGGCACCCCCAGCCAACCTGCATAGTCAAGTTAAACCCTTTCCTACTTCCTTCTTACCCTGAGAGTGGGAATGTGATGCTGTACTTGGTTGTTTTACAGGGTTCTTGAGGCAGAGAGGTTTATGGATGTGCTAACCTTCAACAGATGGTTCTGCAGAACTGGAAATTATTATTATGCTGACGTTTTGTCTGCAGTAATCCTGGTGGTTTTTTATTGGATGGTGTCTTGCTATTCATGGCATTAAATTTCACCAGTGTTTAAGTGAAAGGAAGAAGAAGAATTCCAAATGATCTATGTAGCAGTTTTAATGTGACATTATATTCATGCATGCCACTGTTCAGGTTTTTATTCTTTATTAATTATTTCCTCTACTTTTAGGTCAAAATAGCATACATCAACTTCTTGAATCACTGCTATGTGGACACAGAAGTAGAAATGAAAGAGATTTACACCAGTAATCACATGTGGAAGCTGTTTGAGAACTTCCTGGTTGACATCTGTCGGGTAATGTATCTGCACCAAGGAACTGAATTCAGAAAGCTTAAAAACCTCTTTAATCCAGAGCAGTAAGGATAAGACATCCCAGAGCATCAAGGCAATAAGCACCCTGAATACTCTGTTCCTGCAAATATGTGCCTCCTTTTCCTTGTGCCTGTGGATTTCATTAGTCATATTCCATGGAACACATTCATATTTTCCTTTTTAAAAGAAAAAATCCAAGCCCAAACCGAAGCGCAGTGAAGCTCCACACCCTGCTCCTTTGTCCAGTGCCTTTTCTGTCCTGCCACCTGGCCTGCTTATTCTGGCCAGCATCACTGAGCTCCTTCCTGAGCAGCACTCAGTGTTTTTGGCAGGTCAGGAGAGATTGTTTTCCAGGCTCGGTGTTTATTTGGCCATATGGCTTTCTGCCTGGGATTCCAAGTATTTCCCCATACGAAAGAATTACACCTCAGTCCTCCCCATCCTGCTCTTGCTTTCCTCCAAGGCACTGTGTTTTTTTCCCTCCCCCAGCCGTGCTCTGGGCCAGCACACCAAACCAGGAGCAGCGCTGGCTTTGCTCCGGCGTGGGCTGGAGATGCAGAGCCCCAGTGCCATCAGTATCACTGACTTGCTGGGACCAGGACAGTGTGAAATGAGGAATCCCAGTCCCAGCTGCCTTGGTGAACTGCTCCTGACCCTGCTCTGGTTTGTGCTGCAGGCCTGCAACAACACCAGCGACAGGAAGCACGCAGATGCCATCCTGGAGAAGTACGTGACCGAGATTGTCATGAGCATCGTCACCACCTTCTTCAGCTCCCCCTTCTCTGACCAGAGCACCACCCTGCAGGTGGGGAAATGCACAGAGACAGCAGGGAGAGCACTGCCAGGGCACTTGTGTTCCTCCCCCTGGTGCCATTTACCAGTGCAACAGAAACCCAGGGGAGCAGTGGTGGTGTAACTGGGGAGCAAATCTGTCGCTGTTCTTGGTGACCAGGATGTTTTTTTTGCTGTAGAAATGGAAAAATACATAGGTCACAGTACGAATGTTCTTCTAGAAAAGCTCAGGCTCTAGAATTCATCAGTGGATTCAACTCTGTGCTACCACCAAGGTCTTCTGTAGAGAGTTCTTGTGTGTCATTGAATCCCAGAATGGTTTGTGTTGGAAGGGACCTTAAAGCCCATCTCATCCAACCCCCTGCCATAGATATCACAGAGAGAGCAAGGGAGATTAAGGACAGCATATTTTACAGAAAGATTCCAATTTCCCTTTAAAAAAAAGGATTCAGAACAAAACAGCATATTTTACAGAAAGATTCTAATTTCACTTTAGAAAAAAAAGGATTCAGAACAAAACAGCATATTTTACAGAAAGATTCCAATTTCCCTTTAAAAAAAAGGATTCAGAACAAAACTCCAGAAGCTCTCATGTGTCTCACTGAGTAGGTTTTTTAGTTCAGAAGTTGGGGAAATGTGAAGGAGCAGCTTGGAACACTTGTGAAAGGGAGAAGGCAGAGATTTGTAGAGCAGAGCAGCAGTGTCAGGATGTTCCCCTAATATTTATATTGGCACAGAGATAACATGTTCTTTATGCATCAGAAACTTTCTGGGAGGGTGTGGGTGGAGTGGTCAGGTGTCTGGCAGCTCTGGCAGGAGCTTGAGAGGGGCAGTTGTTGAAACTTGATGCAAGCTGGTAGTGCCAAAGGCAGGTGTTTGCAGTGCAATCTCCAGGTCTCAGAGCTCACCCAGTCCTACCCCTGCCCACGTCTCTGACCTCACCTGGCTCTGAGCAGTGCAGCAGCTGATTTCCTCCTCAGGTGCCTTCAGTTGCTGTTGCCCATCACCTTCTGTGATGATCAAAGAAGTGAGAAATGGAGACTGTGGCCTTGTCCCTGGGCTCTGCCCTTCGCTCTGTGCCATGTACCTGAGCTGCCCTGCTCTCACTTGTCATCTCTGAGATGCAGCATTTGAGTACACATCTTGCCATCCTATTTTAGCCATCTGTTAATGTTATATCAGCAGTTTTTCTGTAGTTTCTCAATCTCCCCCTCTGTCTAGCAGGATGAAGTCACTTGGTTCATCTCTTTTCCCATTTCAGTTGATAGATCTGCCTTGTCCTAGATTCATCTTTTCTCTACATCTTCAAGTTAAAAGTGGTTTCTCTCCCTTTTCCTGCCTGTCAATACTCGAGCACAGCCTGCTGTCCCACCTGCCTGGTGTCCATCCCTGCTCCAGTTGGGATTTCCAGGCCCCCCTGAGGTGCTGCAGGTGGGCAGATGTCTGTAGGCAAGGGATGTGGCCACTCTGCTCTGGCTTCAGTCCCTCCCTGCCCTTCCTGCTGCACCTTCTCATCCCAGCCAGCCTCCTCTTGCCTCCCGCTCCTCCATGTCAGGGCTTGTTTGACTGAAATTCTTCCTGCCCTGAGTCAGCCTTGCTAGTTCAGGGAACACCTTGTCCATCCATCATGTGGTTCAAATCATGTAAAATCAGGAGAGCACAAATCTCTTGGCAGAGGACAGCTGCCCACAGCTTCTCTTCAAGCATTGTTCAGCCTGTTTGCCTCCCAAGGCTGCTCCTGCCCAGGGTTTGCCTTCTCAAGTGTCTTGGGGACTTGGAGTAAATTTCCTATTTGATTTATTGACCTTGTTTAAGCAAATGAGACATCTTAAAGGCTTTTTAAGACCAAAAAGTCTTTAGACATGAACTGAGAGGAATATGTGGGTGGTTTAAATCCAAACATGCAGGTATTTTCAGGGCCCTGGGTGAATGCTGCTGTTTGCCATGGTTTTTGGTGGTTGGCTTATTTCCAGAAAGGATAATGGCTGTTTGCCTCCTAGCAGTTTTGGGGCTTAAATTTTGGTTCTCCTCTTGTACACTTTGTAATGGTGTTTGATCTAATAGATTTAATTAGCTAATAGATTTGGCTTTTTACCCTAACTCCACTTTTTTCTTGCAAACAGGCTTTACTGTTGGCCAGAATAAATGAGGTATTTTTTCCCTGGTTCCTAAGTCCTGTGGTGTTTCACTGTGGTGTAGTTCCTTTAGCTGATAGAAGCATTCCATGGCTAGTGGGCACAGGGACACAGGGTGCTCCCTCTCACATTGAAATATTTAAAATGCTCTTTCCTCTACAGGTTGTAATATGTTGTTCTACTAAAGTAGTCACTGTACAAAACCAAATGGAGTTTTGGGCACTCTTGTTGGGCAGCTGCAAAGGTGAAAGGACAGAGCTCGTGGGCTTGGGTGTGTTGGAGCAGCTCACCTGGAGTGGAAGATCACCTTGTGAAATTCAGGGGTGAAAACCACACCTTGATTTTGGCTGGGGCATAGCAGCTGCAGTGTTGCCACTAACCACTGCCTGTGTTCCAAATAACACACAGCTGGTTTCTTAGTGAATTGGATGCCAGCTAATAATGCTTGGAATGATGAGTTTCCAACTCTGGAGCTCTGCTGTCACACAGCCAAGCCCATTTACCTGTGGCCTCTTGAGTCAGCTGCTGGTCAACACTAAAAGAGGAATCTGTGTGCCAGGGTTGCTGATAGCTCTGATAAAGCAGATGAAGGTGACTGCTCATTTCCTTTGCTTAGTCAGGCCTCAGTTACCAGGGCTTTCTGCTGCAGAAGCTCCTGTTTCACCTTTCCCTTCCAGCGCTGGTTCCCACCCTTCCCATCCAGTGCTGATCCCGTGGTAGACACCCTGCTGCCACGGGGAGCTGCCCAACAAGTGCTGCAGCCAGCTAGAAGGGACTGCAGAGTGCCAGCTGGGCTGGGCTGGGCTCAGCTGAGCCCTGCTGGGGGTCAGGGCTGTGACTGTGCTGTGCTTGCCTTGCAGACTCGGCAGCCCGTGTTCGTGCAGCTGCTGCAGGGCGTGTTCAGGGTCTACCACTGCACCTGGCTCCTGCCCAGCCAGAAGGCCTCAGTGGAGAGCTGCATCCGTGTGCTCTCCGACGTAGGTGAGCACTGGGGCTGAGCAGAGCTGCCTGCTCCAACGTGGGCTGCTGGTGTGTCCTCCTGCCGCAGGGACAGGGTGGTTTGTGTCCTCGTGCCGCAGGGACAGGGTGGTTTGTGTCCTCCTGCCGCAGGGACAGCGTGGTTGTGTCCTGCAGGTGCCACCTGGGGGTAACTCACAGCCCAGGCCATGCTGATGGGTCACTGTGGTTGAGCAGTGGGTGTTGTCGCTGTCACCTGAAGTGCTTTCTCTGTCTGACCTCAGAACTCCCTGCAGTCCTGTTATCTGCAGCAGGGAGATGGTTTTCATGGAATTGCTGAGGTTGGGAAAGCCCTCCAGGATTATCGAGTGCCAGCTGTGCCCTGTCCCCACCTTGTCCCCCAGCCCAGAGCTCTGAGTGCCACCTCCAGCTGACACCTCCAGGGACGGGCACTCCAAACCTCCCTGGGCAGTGCCAAGGCCTGAGCACCCTTTCCATGGAGAAATTCCTCCTGATGCCCAGCCTGAGCCTCCCCAGTGCATCTGGGAGGGCCACTCCTGCCCATGAAGTTGTTCCACTTTCAGTGTCCACAAGAGCAGCTTGTACTGGCTATGGGGTCAGGTTCTGGTGCTTTGTGTCCATGTGTGCCAGCACGAGTTTTTGGGGGTGTGTTTAGGGATGGATTCCTACTCCACACCTCAAACAACAGTAACAGCTGAGGTGTGGAAGCCTCTAAACATAATCCTGCCCAGGCCTGACCCTGCACAGGGACAGAGAAGTGCCCTGTTTAAAATGCACTCAAAGAGTCATGGAATGGTTAAGGTTGGAAAAGATCTCTTAAGGTTGTCAAGTCCAGCTGGCCAGCCCAGCACCACCACTGTGGTCACCAGTAAAACATGAACTCAGGTGCCACATACAAATGGTTTTTGACCACCTCCCTGGGCTGCCTTTTCTGGTGCTTTACAACCCTTTATGTTAAAAAAAAAAATTCCTAATGTCCTCATTTCCCAATGTCTAGTCTAAATCTTCCCTGGTGCAACTTGAGGCTGTTTGCTCTCAGCTTGGGAAGAAGACTTTGTAGAAGGCAGGGACTGTATGCACCTTTGTCTAGACATGGACCTGCTGCATAGACCTCTGGAGGACCATCAGGTCCTGGATCCCACTGATTCCTTGCTGCCTGCAGCCAGGGGGATTTTTTGGCTCTTTTCCTGCCCACAGCTTCCCCTGGTAGCTGCCAGCTCTGGTTTTGTGTTGGCTGATGGGCTCAGACTCTCAGTCCCCACTGCCTCTGCTTGTTGCAGCCAAAAGCCGAGCGATTGCAATCCCTGTGGACCTGGACAGCCAGGTGAACAACCTGTTCCTGAAATCCCACAACATCGTGCAGAAGACGGCCATGAACTGGCGGATGACGGCGCGGAACGCCGCGCGCCGGGACTCGGTGCTCACCGCCTCCAGGGACTACAGGAACATCATCGAGAGGCTGCAGGTGACTGCTCAGCTCCCTCCTCCTGCAGGGCCACAGCAAGGCTCACCTGGCCAAACCCTGAGGTCTTGTCATTGATTCTGGCAGGATTGACCTGCCCCTCATCCATTGAGTGAAATTAATTCAGCTCGAAATGTGTGTGTCGTTAATTAATCAGCTCGAAATGTGTGTGTGTCATTTGTGTGTCTGAACCTGGCTGTGGTTCTCTCCAGGACATCGTGTCAGCCCTGGAGGATCGCCTGCGCCCTCTGGTCCAGGCAGAGCTCTCAGTGCTGGTGGATGTGCTCCACAGGCCTGAGCTGCTCTTCCCAGAGAACACGGATGCCAGGAGGAAATGTGAAAGTGGAGGTTTCATTTGCAAGTAAGTTGGCTTAGAAGTCTGGCTTGGTTTGGTTTTTTTCCCCATCTTTCCATGCCCTGTGGAATGGAGCCCTCTTGCCCAGCTTGGTAAATACTTGATATCCTCTGCAATACCTGTAAAAATCAGTATTTTGTGATATAGTCAAGGCAATTTCTCCTTGGAGAGGAAAAAAAGCTGCTTGTAGGAATGGGGAAAGACTGGTTGATATCTTCTCCCAGCTAATGCTTAAAAATGTCTGTTTGCTGCAGGATGCAAATGTCCTGAGCAGTTGTATAAATGAGTTAAATTGTGAGCTGATCCACTTATTGATACCTGCCTTCACCCCAGGAATGTTTGTGATGTGCTGGATGAACACATCAGGATCAGTTGTTGTCATGGGCATCACCACAGCTTGAGGGAGGGAAAGGGGAGATGACAGGGCCATTTAGAGGGCAATTCAGAGCAGATCCAGCCTCTCCCCTCACCTCCTGGAGGAGTGGGCTCTGTACAGGCGTTGTGGAAGCTGGGTGCTGAGGTAGTCCCAAGTGCTGGAGAGGTTGGATTTGGGGTTGCACCCTCCAGGGCTCTCAGTCTGTTTTTTAACCAAGTAGAATAGATTCCCTACTCTTAACTGGTTGTTCTGGAGAGCCATCAGGTCCTGGATCCCACTGATTCCTTGCTGCCTGCAGCCAGGGGGATTTTTTGGCTCTTTTCCTGCCCACAGCTTCCCCTGGTGTCTGTCAGGTGTTGCTCTGGAGAGAGGGCTCCAGAATGGTTGTGTAACAGCATGATGATAAACCTTGTTTGCAGCATAAACCAGTTAAGATAAGCACATATATCTTACCCCATTTTTAGAATATTTGCACTAACCTGATGGATGGCTTTTTTCAGGTTAATTAAGCACACAAAACAGCTGCTGGAGGAGAATGAGGAGAAACTGTGTATTAAGGTATTACAGACGCTCAGGGAAATGATGACCAAAGATAGAGGCTATGGAGAAAAGGTAAGGTACAGTCCAGCATTCTGTTAAACACTGCCTTTATTCACTAAAGGAAAATAAAACTGCTTTTTCAGGCTGTTTTGTATGTGTAAGCACTTCTAGGCTGGAGCAGGGACAAAACATTTTTAGTCAACTAAAAGTTTTCAGATCATATTTGAAGTTAAGCTTGTTTCTGTTGCTTTTCTTCTTCAGACTGGCAGGTGTAAGTCTAATCCCTGCAGTTGCTGGCACTCTAAAATATCAATTTTGTTACCTTTTCCTGAAGGCTGTAACCTCTATCTGCTTTCTGAGTCTAGGTGATTCTTCAGGTCATGTAACCTTGCAACAAGAAGGTGTTTTGTACTTAATTTGGATTTGTGTACAACTGAGTAATCTTGTGATTTATAGATGGAAACTCTGTACACCCACCCATGTTTCTTCTTTCCCTTTCCTACATACAACTTTTGGGTGGTTGAGAGGAACATTTTTCTGTAGGTACAGACCTGTTCTTTGTTTCCATCAGGAGAGTGTGTGTGCACCCATATGTTTGTGTTTCTAGAAGTGGCTCCAGTCAGCTGAGACTGGAATTTAGAGATTTCTCCTGGCATTCTGATCAGCTGAGGTTCTTTCCATGCCCCCCAGCGGGTTCAGAGGAGCACACCCTGCAGTGAAGGTGTTGGGGAGCAGCTGGGACTGACTGGGGGGAGCTGTGATGTGCCAGGGCTCTCTCTGCCCAGCAGCAGCTGCTGCCTCAGCCCAGCTCTCCCCCACAGATGGGTTTGGAGCTGTCACCTTGTGCTCAGTTCACAGCAAAAAGGGCAAAACCTTCAGAAATCAGAGTTTCAGAACAGCAGGAATGGTTTGTAGCAGCTGCCAGGGAGGGAGGTGCTCCACAGGCAGAGGAACCTGCAGCATCCTGGGAGCTGGGAATGTCACCAGGAGGCAGGAGCAGGACGTGCTGCCAGGGCTCTGGGGAGGGAGCAGTGGCAGCCTGGCACACAGCACAGGGGTGTGGGCTGCTCCCAGCACACCTAAGGAGCACAGGCAGTGCCACGGAGCAGGAGACTCCCAGGAAAATGCCCCAAGGGTGGGGATGGCCAGGGCTGTGCTCCCTGCCCTGCCAGGAAGGCTCTTCCCACGTGCTGCCAGGTGCCAGCCCAGCTCCAGCTGCTGCTCTGTTCCTGCCTGGGACTGTCTCCTTGTGCAGCAGCACTGGCTGGGAGTAAATTCAGGGGCTTGAGGGAACTCCCTGGCCAGCTGCAGGAAAGCAGCAGGTCCCTGTGGGGTGTGGAGGGAGCAGGGGAGGGCACAGCTGTCAGCTTGGAGCACATTGTCCTTCTCTGCTCCAGTGGGTGACTCCTGGGCTGGGGCATCACCTCCTGTGCTCTCCTCAAGGGCACTGAGATGTCCCAGCTGGAAGGGTTTGGCTGTGGCCTGCAGAAGTCAGGCTGCTCCTGGGAAAGGAGTGGGACTGGTGATCCTCTGATGGGTGCTGGTATTTCCTGATGTTCAGTGCTGGGGGTGTAACACATCCAGTGTAACCACAGATCACATTTTACACCTCTCTAGCAGCTCAGTGTGTCCTCTGCTGTTAAAACAGCCAGGAGCCACTGTCCAAGGTCACCTTAAGTAATGAAAGCAGTGTGTGATGCATATTGTATTTACTACACACCCAAATCAGAGCTTTGAGAGCTTTCCTTAAGTGTCATCTGCCACTGAGGGATTTTCCAGAATGGAAATGAATTTCTAGGAGTTTCTTAGACTTTATTCAGCTAACTTGGATGAAGCAGTATTTCTGGAAGCTGCAGTTAACATACCTTGCACCATTCAGACCACGGAGAACCCCACAAGATGCTAAAAAATCTTCAAAGTGTGGCAGAAGCATTAATTTCTGAAGCAGGAGCTCAGTTACATAAGGAGTCAGGATATGCCTGCCTGTGCAGTGATTTCCCAGTCGGAAGAAGCAGCTGATTGCTCACAGAGACTGAGTGAGTAGTAGTAGAACAGCTTTTACTGTCTGGCTGTGAGCAGTGCAGTTGGATTTATTCTCCCTTGTGACTCAGAGAACTGAATTTAGTCACCACCTAAAAGGCAGCACCTTTTGTTTTTAAAATCACTCTGTAGTGCAACAAACAAAAAAAAAAGAAAGAAGGAAAACCCCTCATATTGTAAAAACCCCATTGCTGATCCTGGAGTCCCTACACAGAGGTAGTTCCATCCATGGAGGTGGCAGAGCTCACCCTTGTGAGCAGCTTATTGACCTCACAAGCACAGAACCATGGCAAGGCCTGGGAGGGACCTTAAAGATGACCCAGTTCCTTCCCTGCCATGGGCAGGGTCACTTCCAGAGCCCAACCTGGCCTTGAACCCTTCAGGGACAAGGCAGCCACAGCTTCTCCCTCTGGGCAACCTGTGCCAGGGCCTCCCCACCTTCCCAGGAGAGGATTCCTTCCTCAGAAGCCATTTGAAGCTCTCTGAGGGCAGTGTCAGTCCCTGTCTGTCCCTCTGGCAGGGCTCTCAGCTGTCCCCCACACCCATGTCCAGCCCCAAAGCTCTGGGGAGGTTCTGCTGCAGCTCCACGTGGTGCTCTCTGCAACAACTTGCCTGACACAAGGATGGGCTCCTGTTCTCCTGCTGGCTCTCAGGTCACCTCACCCTGCTGGCCGTGTCCCTGAGGAGGGTGGCCAGTGCAGGAGGACACGGGGCACGCTCCTGTCACCCAGGGCCTGAGTGCCACAGCTGGGGCTGCTCAGCAGCGAGCAGAACCCGTGGGGAGAGCACAGATGTACAGAAGGCTGTGGGAAGGCTCAGATTTTTACATATTGCTGAAGAGTCCTCGCTTGGCACGCGCTCAGGATGGCTCAGTGACGGGGAGCATACTGTGCAGTATTTAATAGGCACAGAACTGCACTACACTGACAGTGTAGGCTAGACCCAAGTTTTTCACTGTGCTGAAACATGTCATTCATGCACGTCTCTCCGGGTGCCTGGCAGCTGACTCGCCTCAGCTCTGCAGGACTTGCACTGCAAAGCTCCATTTTCCCTCCCAGGGTGGAAATGCAGCCCCTGTGCTGCTGCTGCTGCTGCTGCTCACGGCTCGTGACACTCCCGTGCCCAAGGGTGAAGTCCTTGGCTCTGGGTCAGCCAGCCCACGTGGCCTGTCCCTGGCACAGGAACAAAGCCAGGGTACATCCTGCCTCCCAAGCTGCCTGGCACAGCATTCCCAGCAGTGTCTGTTCCCTGACCCAGAGCTGGCAGATGTTCCTTGTCCCCACTGCAAAAATAATGTTAGATTGCAGCATTAAAGTGTTAAATGATTTATAAGATCCTTACATGAAATTTGTTTCATTTCTCTTACTAATCCTTGCTTTCAATTCTTCCCCTTCTTTCTTTCCCGGCAGATTACCATTGAATTGGATAATGCTGAGGTTTTAATTTTATTTCTTTTCTCCAGTGTTGTTTCTATGGTGTTTGTTTTACCAGTAGCCCTGTGATCTGTCCTGTCTCTGCAGCACTGAGCGTTCTGATTTGTGTGCCTGTGTCAGTGAATTAGTGGAGTTATCAGTCTGCTGTGTGTCTCTCCTGGGAATAGTTACCATAACTAATTCCATATGTCATGACTTGGAATATTAATCCAGATGGAGTTATCACTTTTGGTAGTCTGCAATCAGCTGATGCTGTGGTAGATCCTGTGAAGTTTGGGATCAGGTCTGGAGGATGAACTGCTCAGCATTTAGCACTTGGCCACCATTCCTGTGTCATATGTGAAGGGGTTATTTCTTATTTGGAAAGCCACGTAGTGAGCTTTAATGGTGTCCATGCAGGAGCTGGAGGAAGGTGGGTGCAGGTGGGGCTGGGGAGGGGCAGGTCCTTGTGCAGAAATTGTGCTGCTGTTGTCCCAGAAAGGTGCCAGTCCTGCAGCTCGTGGGAGCACTGCTGTGGCTCAGAGGGGTTTGGGTGTCAAAAGCCCTCTTGGAGGGAAAAGTTGGAGTTGAACTGAAGTGGAGCTTTCCAAGGACTCTGACAAGCTGAGTGTCTGCTCAGGGCAGCAGCACAGGGCGGAGGGAGCTGAGCTGCCTCTGCTGTGCAACTTCCTCATCAGCTCAAAAAAACCCTGGTGTGGGCGTGGAATTTGCATAAATGTATAATACTGAGAAAGTGATTGACTGGCACCTTATTTTACTGAAATACCACGGAAAAAAGAAATATTTTCCTCTCAGTGCTTTGTTTCCTGTGTTCTCTCCCAAGCCAGCCTTTTATTTGGAACAAAGCTCAACCACTTCAAATGTCTAAAGCATTTCTGACCTTTATTTAGTGGAGTAGGTCATGAAATCTACAGAAAGCAATTTACGGTGTGACTTGTTAATTTTGATGTTTATCACCTGGGTGATATTCACTGGGTAAACTTCATTCTGGAAATGAAATATTTGGGGACCTTGCTTGGTGAAATGGATTTGGAAGCCAAACTGTTCGTCACTAAAGTGGACAAATACTGTGCACATCACCCAGAGTGGGCATGGAGAGCGTTTTCTTTTCAGGGGGGCTTTTAGGGCTGGAGCTGAAAGGTTCCTTCCCTAAGAAACAGGTTTCCCATCACTGCTTTCAGCCCAGAGTCTGATTTTGACCTGAAAGACAGATTTCTTGTTGCACAAGTTCATTTACTGCCCTGCCATCACCTCTGAGCTGTGCTGGGGTGGGATCTCAGCTGTGTCTCCAAGCTCCACACACACTTCTGGCATTACACAGGTGCTCTGCTGTCTGTTTCTCTGGTTTTTTTGTTAACAAACTCAGTTTTTTTCCCCTCTTACCTGGGGTATAGACACCAGCAGCCTGCTCTGGTTTCCAGAAGTGAACCTGTAGCACAGAAACGTTTCCATCAGGCCAGGTCCTTTGGATGATGTGCTGCTGCACTTCCCAGAATAGCACGTCTGTATATGTATAATTCTAGCTTGGAGAAACTTCAGAGAGAAAGTTGAATTGTTTAATTGCAAATTAAGTCGTAATGTGAAACTCTTTCCCCCTTTGGTTCCTGGCTGTGATGTGCTGTCTTTGCCTGCAGTAAATCAGCCAGAGCATGCACAGCTATTTCAGATTTGGTCTGGAGGCTGCAAAGGAGGAATTTTATTGCTCCTTAATGGAGCAAGTGCATGGAAGGAGCAGGTGTGTGTATAACCATCAGCACTGAGCACTGGCTGTGTAAGGAGAGGGATTCAGATGGAGTTGGAACCACTGGCAAGTCTCAGAAATCCTGGGGTTTTCTGTTTTCCTTTTTTTCCCCTTGTCAGCTCTGGAAACTCTAAACATCTAAGGCAAAGAATACAAAAATATCCATTATTAGTAAAATTATTAACTTGCTTTTCTGTCAAAACTATGCACAATTTAATTGTTTTGATCAGCTGAAATACTCCTTATACCCTTGGGGGAAACTCCACTGAAGTTACAGTTGATGGCATGATTTCATGGTGGTTTTTTATGTAGGTTGAGTTACCTCAGTTGTGTCCTGCAAGGTAATCCCAGCGAGCAGTGGGTCCCAAAAACAAAGGATAGTAAAAATGCCAGGAGATCCATGTGTTTGTTAGTGAAAGTCGTGATAGAAAGTCATGGCAGACCCTCTTTAATGTTTTTGTGAGTGAAGAAGGGGATGTCCTTTGGAAGTGGGTGCATAATGCTGGAATTCACCCATGGTAGGCAATCCCCTGAGTGTGGGGTTGGCACCAGCCCCGGACAATTTTGGGCTGAGCTGGGGGGTTTGGATGCTGGAGAAGTGGAGTGGAAGGGAGCAGCAGAAGTGGTGCTGTTGTCCCAGCTCACACTTGATAACCTGAATTGAGGGTTTTTGTGTAATTCCCTTTGTGCTGGAAGGGAAGGACAGGGAGGAACTGCAGCTTTCCAAGCAGAAGGGGCGCGGTGTTGATAGAAAACCCAGTGTCACACCACGCTGGCACCGTGGCTGTGTTGGTTCTCTCCTGGTCTAGGGGAGTTGTGAGCTCAGAGCTTGGCCTTTGGGCTGTGCTGGGGCTGCTCTTTGCCTCTCCTGGAGCGTGGGGTGGGAGCAGGAGCTGAAGAGCCCAACAGGGTGTGTTTGACCTGAGCTCTGTGCAGGTGTCTCAGGTGATAAAGCCAAAACCCCAAGGCAGGGCATTGTCCCTAAAAGCCCTTGGGATGAGTCTCTGTTGGTGGCCTCCTTCCTGGGCTGGAGCTGCTCTAATCCTGTTCCTGATGGAGCTGCTGCTGTCTCAGGGAAGAGCTTCAGGGCCGAGGTGAATTCTTCCCGAGTGCCACCAAGTGTGAATCTTCACACAACAGCAAGAGCTAAACCCTGCTTGTAATTAGCCACAACAGCTTAATTTGCTGTTAATGCAATCTCAGCCCAGTGAGGAGTGCAGGCGTGATGCAAATGCAGATTTCCCAGTGTTGCAGGGTGAGTGCACCGTGGGCTCCCTGTGCTCCAGGCCAGCCCAGCTCTGCTCCCTCCCTGCCAGGGCACTGCTGAGGACGTTCCTGTCCCTCCTCCCCGGCCAGCGCTGTCGGCTGGGGACACCGTGGCCCAGTTTCCACCTGCAGAGCGAGTCCTGGGTACTAAAACACACCCGTCCTGGAGAAACCATGAATCTTTTCTGGCCTGCCAGGCAGGGCCCCGTTGGTGCTGACCTGCAGGTGGCACGCGCAGGATGCCGATCGCGCTGTGAGATGGCCTACTTTGCTTTTTTTTCTTTTTTTTTTTTTTTTTTTTTTCTTTTTTTTCCCCTCCCCTGCTGCTCTATCCATACTGATTCCTGGAAAA
>VWZP01004609.1:563556-581543 GCA_013396995.1 Dicaeum eximium | reverse complement strand
GGCTGGAGGGGGCCTTTTTTTTTTTTTTTTTTTTTTTTTTTTTTTTTTATATTCCTTTTTCTCCCCTCCCAGCCACATTGCAGTGAGCTGTTCCGCTGGGCACCTGCCAACATTCAGGCAGCAGTTACATAAGAAGAGGTTTTTTTCCTGGAATTTAGGCCCGCTGCTGATGTGTGACCTTCAGCAGTAATTGCCAGTGAAGGCGGTGGGGATGTTTACAGGCACCGGGGCTGGCCCGAGCTGGGCTGGGCTCTGCTTCCCCAGCCTCATCCCACACACTGCAGCTCTGTTTCAATTTTTGGGGTGAAGCAGGGGTGCTCTGCTTCCCCCCAAGCTGATCCCACACCACTGCAGCTCTATTTGAATTTTTGGGGTGAAACAGGGGTGCTCTGCTTCCCCCCAAGCTGATCCCACACCACTGCAGCTCTGTTTGGGTGAAACAGGGGTGCTCTGCTTCCCCAAGCTGATCCCACACACTGCAGCTCTATTTGAATTTTCGGGGTGAAACAGGGGTGCTCTGCTTCCCCAGCCTGATCCCACACACTGCAGCTCTGTTTCAATTTTTGGGGTGACACAGAGGTGCTCTGCTTCCCCCCAAGCTGATCCCACACACTGCAGCTCTATTTGAATTTTCGGGGTGAAATGGGGATGTTCTGCTTCCCCCAACCCTCAGGGCTCAGGTATGGGCCAGCAACCACCCAACCAAATCCGGCACAGAGTTTCCCTTGTAGTTATTGAGTTATTTTTTAGGGTTGTGTTGGTGGTTTATCTATTTTTTCAGTAGTGACAGTTCTTTATGCAGCTGATATATCTACAGGCAGCTCTCTCCAGTAAAATGCACTTGCAAACACACTCAGTAGATTTTAGGTTTGGTTTTTTTTCACCTCTTTGCTTTCATCTTGAGGTTTCAAGGAGGTGAAAAGGGAACTGAAAATCCTGGTTCAGAGGGGTTGCCTGAATTAACCTTTTCCCTGCTCTTTGTCTATGATAAACTAAAATTCCAGTGGCTAAGGTGCAAAATATGTGCTGGTTTATGCATTTTTGATTGGAGTTAGGAAATGTATTAACCTCTTCAGAGCTGGAAAGCTGCACTTGGGAATTATTTTCCTTGTAGAGAGCTTACTCTGCAGTCATTTCTCTTGAGTATTTTGCACTTAGACAGTGCTTCACTTGTTATGTCTCAAGCAGAGGAAATGCAGGCACTCATAAATTTTTGTGGGCTGCCTTCTATTTTTTTTTCCCCTTGAGAAATCCTGCAATCTTTGGACTGGGCTTTTTTTTTTTTTTTTTTTTTTTTAAACAGAGACTGGAATTGGTGAGCTTCTTGGAAAAAGAGACTGGAACATTTCTTATAGTTACTTGTCACCAAAAAAATAATAGTTATACTATCTTACTGGTTAATTAAAACTGCTGCTGTGAAATGTGTTGTGAAGGTAGTTCTTACTGAATTCTGTGCAAGTCCTGCAAGATTGAGGATTTAAAGAGGAGGAAGTGGTTGCACTCCCACTGAAGGGCAGAGACTGAGGTCTCCAGTTCCTACAAAGTCCCAGCCTAAGTTAAAACATGATTTCTCCACGGAAAACTCTGGAAAATGAGAGAAGCCATTCTCCTAGGCAGATCTTGGTGGCCTTTGAGTGCAGGCACTGGCAGCCCCGGTGGCAGATTTGCCAGGTCCTTGGCTGGCAGTGCACAAAGTCTGTGCACATCCCCTGAGCTGAGGAGGGAAGATGTTCAGCCCTGTCCCTGCCCTGGGTGTGTGGCAAGGCCAGGGCTGGGAGCTGGGGGGCTGTCCCTGTCCCCAAAATCCCACCTGCCTTCTGGGAGACCCGTGCCAGGACAAGGTGCTGCCCCACATCTGCTGCTGCCTGATTTAGCAGGTCTGAGATGCTCCATCCCTGAAAATGCAATGTCTGTACAGTGGGAAATGTAACGAGGGAAGTTTGTCAGAGCAGTTCGGTGCTCCTGGGTCCCAGTTATTCCCCTCTGCCCTGAAACTTCTCCATAACAAGTCAAATGCTGGTTTGACAAACACCTACAGATCATCTGCAGGGGCTAGAAATTTCCTATCCAAATTTCTTCTCAGCTCCACAAGGTAACAGGGTTGGCTTTACAAAGGGGACTTGGCAAGGAAGCTGCACAGAGTTTTGTGGTATTTTTAAAGAGTTATGAAGGACAGCAACATAATTTGTGCTCTACTCTGTTGCCATGAATCAGACAAGGTGATGCTTTTGCTGTGTGCCTTTCAAGGAAGAGCTGATGGTATTTCAAAGGGAGGAGCAGGGAAGTTCAGAGAAGGGAGGAAAAAGTGGAAAGGGACTCGCAGGACTCAATCTGAATCTCAGAAATTGAGACGTAAAGAATTCACCCTGGAGCTGTCACGTGCTCTGGTGGTTTTTGAGGGGCATACATCCACTCCTGAGTCAGACAGCCCGTTCTGGGAAGCACACGTGGCCTGTGCTGGGGAAATGGGTGCTGGAAGCACTCTGGTCACAGAGGGTCAGAGATTGTGCATCTGCAGGCATGCCTCATGAGGAGTGGATTTTGGCCAGCCTTGGGGGAGTGGAAACTTCAAAAGAAGAGAGGGTTTTGCTCAGCAAGTTGAAAGGGCCTTTCCCTACTGCTTGTAAAAAGCACATACTCTGACCCAGCCACCCACTGGATTCCAGTTTAGAAGCTGTCCTCGGTGTCCTGCCAATCACCTGGCTGTGTTAGGTATTCCAAAACCTGCCCTGCCTCCCAAACCATCACTTTCTTATAGCTGGAGAGATGAAATATATGGAGGCACAAGAAGTCCTGGAAAATTACTGCTTTGGGCTGCTCTCCCACCCTGTTCCATCCTTGTGAAGCATAAGGTGATGCTTTGCTGCTGCAGCACATAGGAGAGTGCAAAGAGTAGCACAGCAATGAGAGTTTAATAATTCTTTGCTATTTGAACCCATTTTGACTCAAAGAATAACAATTTCGGGATTTGGAGTTTATGTTCCTACAGGAAGGTTGCTGAGGGCTGTGCTGCTGTGGATGATCCACGAGGGCACTGCCCAGGGCAGTGGTTTTGCTCCAGGTCAGAGTGTGGGGCTGGCTCTGCTGTGCTGTCTGTGCCACAGAGGGAAGGCACAGGAATTTGTGAGCTGGAATTTGTAATTTTAGCTTGGGAAAGAGCAAACTCATTTTATGCTGATTGTTCGTCTGTGCTGTGCTGCTGCCAAAATATAAATGTGTGTTTGGTTGAAATGGGGTCAAGGTATCAGCCCAGGAATCCCAGAATGGTTTGGGTTGGGAGGGACCTTAAAGCCCATCCAGTGCCACCCCTGCCATGGCAGGGACACCTCCCACTGTCCCAGGCTGCTCAGAGCTCCATCCAGCATGGCCTCGGACACTTGAAGGGATGGAAAATCCACAGCTTCTCTGGGAAACCTGTACCACTGCCCAGAAGGAAACTTTTGTTTGGAATCCCGAGTCCAGCAGTCGTGTCCACTTGACCTGTCAGCCTCAGTGTCCCTCCCCAGGAGGAAGGGAGTTCATTTCCCCTGCAAGGGACCAGACCCAGCTTCCTTGCTGCTGTTGGCTGCTGGGGAAGGCAGGGATGTTTCCTGTGGCCCAGGACAATGTGCCCAGGCTCCCTGGGAGCTGTCCCGGGTCCAGCCTGGGAGCAGGGCAGGGCAGGGACGGGCTGTTCTCTGCAGGAACGAGCTGCTTCCTGTTCACTTGTGCTCCTCTGGCTGAAACCCTTTAAACCCTCCCTGCTCCCATTTGGCCACACAAGGGGGCTGCATGCTTGAGACGTGGCCAGGAGCAGTGACAATGCAAGGAAGCCACTACCAAAGGCCGTGGGAGCTGGCCAGGAGCAACGTCCCTTAGGAGAATGGAGAAGGGTCTTTTTCCTGGCCAAGGAGCACCACAGGGGAAGTGCTCACTCCTGGGGCTGGAGTGGACTCTGGTTATTCTTCCTGCTGCATCTGTGGCCTCCCTGTCCTTTTGCTGGGGACTCCCAGCGGGTCCTGGGTTGCTCTCCCAGTCTGTGCTCCGTTGGTCTGTCCGTCCCTCTGGGCAGGCATGGCCAGCAATGCCTGGCTCAGTTTGGGGTTACAGGATTGTGAGAGTGTTATTTCCTGGTGTCTGCTCCTGAGAAGTTACAGCAATTTCCCCACAATTAAGTCAGCAGTTGAGTTTGAATGTTCAGTTCTCTGTTGTGTGTCTGTGCTTGACTAGATAAAAGTTACTTGTCTTCATCTGTTTCAGCTGAAGATCAGCATTTTAAATTTGAAAAGCTGTCATCATTCAGGCCCTTACTTCATTGCTCCTGCTTGGTGCTGTATCATTTATCTTTTATCTTGAAAACAAGTATGTTTATAGATGAGAATCCACAGAATACATTTTTTTAAGCTAAATTATAAGGCTGCTACCTTTGTGATACACAGCCCTAGCTTCCTCCTCCTCCCCACTGGGGTGGATGTGCAGCATTCCAGTGAAGATCCTGGGGGTGTGGTCCCCAAAAGTGCTCTGGGCACCTGCAACTACATTTTTTGCTTGTGCCTCTTGAGCTCATGCAAAGCAGTTTGGGATGTTCAAAGGATACCTGAGAAATTTGCCAAACGTGGCCCTTTTAGGAGCAGGGTGGGAGGGCCTAAGCAGTAATTACAGCTATAATTCAGTTGTGATGATTCAGCTGAAGTCAAGTGCTTTGCCAGCTCCCTTCCCCTCGCTGTTGACCACTGGATTGCTGTTGGGATGAAAGATTCTGGAGGAGTGACTAATTTTTCTGCATTTTACTTTCAACTAGCTGCCGCAAGCTCCAGAAACGGAGAGCCCTGTAGAGGTGTGTCAGCCACCTATATTTGTACAGCACACAAATATTGGTGTTTCAGTAGTGCTGGTGGAGTGTCTTGTTGGTAAAAACCCCTGTGAAATGTGTGGTCCTGCGTGGTGTTAGACAGTGGAAATAAGTAGATTTGTTAAAGTGCCTTAATCTGATACAGCATCAGCGTGGTAGTCTGAAAATATAAAAAAAATGTAAGCTAATCCTAAATCTGTTCCTTTCAGCCATTTCCTTTATTCTTTAAGGGTGGCACTGGGAAAAGTCTCCTCTCAAATTTTCCTACATTGGCAAAATGAGACTTCATTTTGGCTCCTAATGCAGAATTTGGTTTTCCCTTTGCCTCACATACTTAAAAACGGCAATATTTTAAGGAAAGGGAGGTGCCAGAAGTTCTAAGTGGAAGTTTCCTAAGTGCAGAGCAATTGGTGTCTCATTTAAAATGCCCCAGTGGATGAGCTCAGGGTCACTGCACATTGTCAAGGTCACTGGTTCTAAGGGAATTGGACATGTGGAAACATGTCCTTTATGTGCATAAAGCAGATTATTTGCCAAAAAGAAGGCAGGAAAATTTATCCAATCCTTAATTCCTTTGAAATTTTTGGGACATCCAGATGTGGCATTCATAGATTGTACAACTGGGTGCCAAATCAGTGCAAATCTAAATGAAACAACATAGGAGTCTAAATCTGGGAGAGGGTTGATTCTCTGAGCTGTGAAGTTGATAAATGTGAGATCATGTAGAAAAAGAAATGTTTGTGATGGTTTAGGAATTTGTATTTGTAATTTTTGTGGAATAGTGTTTAAATGTAACCTGAAACTCTGAGTGGTCATCGAATGGATTTGAGATGTGTGGGAGATGGCTCCTGGTTTCTGATGGGTCCCTGTATAGAGCCATTATTCTGCACCTTTTCAGATGCTCTAAGCAGCAAAACCCCAATGTGCTTCAGCTTTGCAAAGTGGAAGTTGCACTCCTGGAAGTGGAGATGTGAAGTGAGAGCGATTTGATTTGTGCCCGAGCCCAGGGGCTCTGTTCAGTGACACCCACTGAGGTCCCAGCCATTGGCAGGGACCCCCCCCAGGCTGCTCCAGAAGCCCTCCCCAGTCTCAAATGAGTTTCAGTGACCACAGTGGGATGTGTTGGAGTCCCTCACCCCAGAGTGTGTGTCCAGGGGGCTAGGGGGTGTTCCTGTGTGTCTGTGCATGGGCATGCGTGGGCTGAGCCCCCCAGAGCTGTGTGTGTCCCTGGGAGCTGTGACAGCAGCCAGCCGTGGTGTTTGCTGGAACCCCAGCACTGCTGGCACTGTGCATGCCAGGGGGGTGTGTGAGGGTGGCAGAGCAGAGGGGTCAGGGCTGGCAGAGGGCAGGTGTCCTGTTTTGATGGCTTGTCAGTCCATCTCCCTCATCTCCCCCTTCGCATCCAGCTGTGACTTCCCCAGTATTCCCCATGTCCCCGGTATTCCCCATGTCCCCAGTATTCCCCATGAGTGCCAAGATGTTGGTCTCTCTTGAGTGTTGTTCTGCTTTAAAATGAAATTTCTGCACGCACAGCAGGAGCTTGATCAAACTCTACCACAGAGGCAACTGGAGGATCATAGAAGGGTACGTACAGCAGTCAAGTGCATTCAGAACTCATCTCTCCCTTTCCCTTTTAAACAATGAAGCCTAAGTCACGTAAGAAACTTGTGTGGTGAAATGCTGGCTGTTGGGCTCTTGGAAAATCCAAAAAATGAGCCATATTTACCGAGTGAGGCGCTGGAACCCCTTCTCTGGTGTTACATGGAAGGGGCAGGTGTTTGGCTGCTCCAAATCACGCTCAGGTCCTGGTCTGGTCCATCCACCCTGTCAGAACATTCCCTGTGGAGGCTGATCACTCCATTGTGAAGTGACATTCATCATGATGTGCTCCTGGAGCTGGCTTCTCTGGCCACACCACCCCTTTGTAACCAGCCAAGCTGCAAAATCAACATAGTTGGTCCCTTTCTCTGTTTCTTCTGCTCTTTGTAGCTGGGAACACAACAACTTAGAACTGCTTCACTCTAAAATATTAAAGGTGCTCTGTTTTAAAGCTTCTAACAGGTTTCTGATATCACTCAGAGTTGTGTGTTGCATCTGCATTGCTGATGCATGTACAGGGGTGGTTCTGTGGGACTTACTCTTACCTTACCTGGTGTGAATGCAGATGAAACTGGATGCTGTTGGGTTTTTTCCTAGGTACCATATTTGATTTTTCTGGTTACTGCCAAATATCTGATATTTGTTTGCATACTGCCCTCGTCAAAGTGGTGCACAGCACTAACAGGATGGTTAAAGAACTGTTCTGGAGCCAAGCATTGCAGCTGAATTAATTAGAACATTTCTTAAATACCACTTATTTTTTCTCCCTTCTGCTTTGATCACGTACTCATCTTTTGTTAGCTGATACCATGGGTTTGGATAAATTTGTAGGAACCAAAGCTTTTCTCCCCAGTTAGAGTTTGGAATGCTGGTGACTGTGTATTGCCAGACCTGGATCAGCACCCTCTGACTAGAAACAGCTGCTTGATACTTGTTCCTGCTGTGTTTTCTGGTGATTTGTCTTGTTTTGGATACACAACACCTACAGACACCAGAGGTGCCTGTACTGCTCAGGTCTCCACTCACCCCAGCTATTCTGACCATGGAATAGAAGTCACTTCCTGCTCCACAAGGGGCCAGAAGGACAATCTGGGGGCAGCTCCAAGAGCTTTAGTTGCGCTCCTGAATTCAGGCAAGGTGGAGTTTGCTGAGCAGCTGCTCTCAAAGGCTGGAGGTGTGTTACCTTCGTAGTAAGTAGTAAAACTCACTGGTTTATGTGCCATTTGGCAGGATGGCTGCCAGTTAGTTCAGCAGAGGAGGAAAGAGGTGATGTGAGAGCACTCTTGTAGCCATTTGTGTCCTAGGGCCGATCCGGGTGTCAAGTTGCCTTTCCAATCAGTGCAGGTGTACAAGGAAGGTGTAGTTCAGGTGTAGTTCAGGGGTTTTTTTGTCTGGCCTGGCCTTGTTCTGTCACATAGCCTCCCTCACCTGCCAGGCTGGGGGCAGGCAGGTGGATAAAGCCCTGCCTCGTGTACCGAACACTCTGATGTCGCTGTCAGCCGCAGGAGCTCCTCTAGGACAGGATTTGCTGGAGCTCCTGAGCTGTCTCCTGCCTCTCCCACATGTTCACTCTTCGTGTTCACTGATGGGGAGCGTATGCCCCTTGGAGAAATGCTCATCTCCTTCTGTTGTTGCTTCCACAGGAGTTTTCCTTTTTTCTGTTGTTGGGGAGCTTTTGGAAGCAGCTGGTTGGAACGCTGACTTTGTGTTTATTTTGCATCCTGTTCCCTGACGCTTGCTCCCTCCCCATCTGATCCCATAAAATGCAGCTCCTGTGCTGCAGCTCTCACACTGATAATGCACAGGAACCTTTTCTGAGCTGCTGGATTGTAGTGACAGGCTGGCAGTGGGAGCCCTGACTCTGGCCCCAGCCCTGTGGGGAGGGCAGAGATCCCAAACCAGCTCAGGCATGTGTTGGGCTTCTCCCTGTGGAAATTATTTCTGAAATTTGGTAAAGAACTTGATTATCAGACAGGCTTTTGTCTTTTTTTTTTTTTCTTTTGGGGTATAAGGATCTCTTGAAGTGACTTTTTTGAGTGCCAGCTGTGTCTAGAATCAGTGGGACTGCAGCAGGGCTGGAGTTCTGTATAAGCCAATTAATGCACATTTGTGTTGTTCCATTTACTTACTTGTGTGTTAAAGGCCTCCTGTGAAAGTTTAAAGAGTAACACTTTGCTTTTATGACAGCTAATGTATTAAATGACATCTTGAATCTATAGTCAGACAATCAATTCTCTTTGAAATACAACTGAAAATCAATTAATCAGTGACAAGCACATGTGTTTTGAATGGAATTAAAGATAAGATGCTTTAGTTAATTGGACATATTTTTAATATGAAATTATTTTTGGCTAGATCCATTTTTTTTTAATTATTATTATTTTTTTCTGAATCCCTAGCAAAGCCCTTCCCTCCCCTCTGCAGCACTGTCCCAGGATGGTTGCCATTAGAAGGGCAGGAGCTCCCAGTGACAATAATCCCCAGTTCTCCTTTGTGCACAAAGACCTTACAAAAATCCCTTAATCCCCATGTGGTGTTTGTGTGCTGCCAGCTTTGTCCAGCTCCCAAACCCCTGGGAATTCCCGTGGGGGCTGAGGTGGCAGCAGTGGGGTGACGTTCCACCTGGAGGTGTTGGAGCTCCTCTGGCTGGCGCTGGGGCCGTGCCGGAGCTCCAGGATCTGAGGTTATGTGAGGACCTGCCCTGGGCAGTGCTGGGTGCTGGGATGGAAGGGCTGGCGTGACTCGGGCAGCTGCCAGCAGGGAGCAAAGAGCCGGGATCCAGCGGGATCGCTCGGTTTCCACTCGGTGGCTGATGGATCACATCAGGTGCTGGTGGGGGGACAGCAGAGAACAGCCCTGCAGGATTGGTGGGATGGCAAAACAGAGCTGTGAGGAGATTCAGTTGTTCCTTAAAACAGTTTCTAATGTTCCTCTAATCCACCTCTTGATTTTGTGTTGGTGCTGTGCAGATGCAACTCCTTTGCATTAAAGACCAATACAACAGAACTTAATTAAAACAAAACTCTCAGAAAATTAAATCTGTCCAGAAAGCTTTACACAAAACCTGAACTGCAGCTGTCTCTGTGCTGCATGGGGGAACCCATAATCTTACTGAGCCCCATCAGATCCCTCCAGTGCCCCAGCCCATCCCAGCACATCAGGAGCTGCTCGGCGGATCTCTCCGACTCGCAGGGTTTCATTCCCCCTCCCTCACCACAAGAAGGGTACTGGTAACAGCAGCCCTGCTGTGAACGTGGGTGGTTGGCCTGTTCGCGGGGCTCCCGTGGTGATTTCCTTCTGCTCTTTGCACGCAGGGCGAGGCCCTGAGGCAGGTGTTGGTGAACCGCTACTACGGCACCGCGCGCGCGGCCGGCCGGCGCGAGAGCCTCACGGCCTTCGGCAACGGGCCCCTGTCGGCCGGCGGCTCCGGCAAGGCCGGCCCGGCAGGTAGGACACACTCTGCTCCTCCCCAGCTGCCCTCACCCTGCTCTGGGGCTGTGCACTCCTCACAAATCAGCACCCCACGGCTGAAATCCGGATGTTCTCCCTCACGGTTTTGTCAATGAGCTCCCAAAAAAAGTAAAACTGCCCATGTGGGTGACTGCGGTTGACAGCAAAACTGGCAGAAGGAGCTCTTTGTACTTTTCAATGAGTGCCTTGGGTTGGCTGGATGTGACATTGCTTTGAATGAATTTACTTAGAAATCCTGATCAATTTAATATTTGCAGTAGTATCTAGGAAATGTGCCCATAAGGATGTCAGATTATTAACCATTTCTGAAAGAAAACCGTTTCATGGTATTGCAGAGGTCATGGGGTAGGATGGGCAAAAATTCCATTTGAAGTCAGTTATACAGTGAAGTTTATTTAATTTGAGGCCGTTGCTGAAAAAGTCACTGGAATTGCAGAATGGATTGGGTTGAAAGGGACCTGAAAACTCATCCTTTTCCACCCCCTCCCCTGAGCAAGGACACCTTCCCTTATCTCAGGTTGCTCCAAGCCCTGTCCAGCCTGACCTTGCCATCGCCCTGGGGTCAGTGCCAACCTGTTTGTCACGATCACCTTTACAGGAGGAAGCTCTGGGTCGAGCTCCATGAGCCGAGGGGAGATGAGCCTGGCAGATGTCCAGTGCCACCTGGATAAAGAAGGTGCTTCCAACCTGGTCATAGATCTCATCATGAATGCCACCAGTGACAGAGTCTTCCACGAGAGCATCCTCCTGGCCATTGCCCTGCTGGAAGGTGGAAACACCACGATACAGGTAGGGAAATGGAGAACTCCATCTTGTGATTGAACCGTGTCGGGAAGGGAAATGTTTTTATGAAATCCAGGAAATTTGAGAGGGTTAAGAAGGCGGGAGGGGAAATTATCTGAATGATCTTTGACCTGTAATTAAGGGAAATATTAGTGTCTGCCAGGCAAAAGTGAACTTAAGTGTTTGCATGGGCATTGGGTATGTGAGGTGTTTTCCCAGGGCAATATTGAGGAATGTGTAATAAAACAGCTTTGTAGATAAGTTATTGACTCTTCTTACAAATAACTTAAGCAACTGTAATGTGCTCAGAGACTGTTACAATGAGCTGTTAAATTTCACCCTGGAATTTGAAATAAGTGTATGGTAAACTCCAGACCACCACCATTCTCCAGCAATCTCACTGTTCTTCCTTTCTGTGTTTTCAATAAGGATTAGATTCCCCTAAAAGGAAATTGTCCGTGGTGTGGATTAATGAACACACACCAGCCAGCTTTTATGTTCTTCCAAATGGAAAGTAAAACCTTATTCCAGCAAACCTTGCTTACAAAGATGATTGAATCTGTGATATATTATTTGTTTAGCTCTGCATGTGTTGTTTGCAGTCTGTCTGTGGGGCTGAGTCCTGACCAGTTACAACTGGTTGTTGAAATGTGGTTGAAACACATGTTAGATCCTTACAGCAGCACCTCCTGTGTCCATACAAACTTCCCTTGAGAGAACAGGGAATGTCTTTGGGCTCCTTCACTCTGTAATCAGTACCCTCATTAATCCCCTGTGTATAAGCTTGGGAATGAAACTTCTTTGCAAATGATAAAGTGGGAATTGAGTGTTGAAAATTGTGTGTCACCTTAACTGCAATGACAGGATTAACATTCCTGGGGGACAGCCCTTTAAATTTCCTGCTCTTCTCTAATGTAAAGGAAGCTGAGCTTTCATCTTTACAGCTCTCAAGGAGCCTCAGGTAACCTCACACTGTCATGCTGGAAGGAAAAACAAACTGCACCAGCCTGTTGCAGAGGGATCCTTTGCTTGTGCTGGACCTCAGCACTAAAGGATTGAGCAAGGTCACTTCCCACAGTGCTCAAATCCGTGTTGGAAGCAGATTCCTTAGCTCACCCACTGAAAACCAACAGGAAAATCTGCAGTCCATCTCCAAAGACACCTTTTTGCCCAGAAGGGAGTGGTTTAGTTTGCATTTGCTGTCTGTAGCCGGGAGCTGGGAGGCTGTGGAATAACCCTGCGGTCAGGAGTGATGGATGGCTCTCAGGGCAGCGGCGCTTCCGCCCCACACCGTGCACTGCTGCCAGCTCCTGCTGCACTCCAGCCTCTACAGATGTGCTGCCACAGCCCAGAGTGGCTATTTTCCATCCTTTCCCACTCAGGAATAAGTGCTTGGCAGGTGTCTGCAGGACGGGCAGCCAGCAGTCCCTGGATGCATGCGCAGGCTCCGGCAGGATGGGCTGGGCTGGGAGGGGGCTCTGCTGCACTGTGGGCTGCTTTAGGTACAGAATGTTTTAGGAACCAAATGACTTGTGATGCCTACAGCTAATGCTGTGAGCGCTGAGGGCTTGGACACACCCAGCAGCTCTTACTCATGCATGCAAAGCACGAATGGGATGTTATTGAAAATACCCCGTGGAGCGGTTGGGATGTGGATATTCCATGCTACAACACTCCATGGACTTGGTAGCAAAAGGCAGAAAAGGAGCATGATCAGTGCATAGACGTGCTCTGTGGCTTTCCTCCACGTTGGTTAAACTCCTGGTGGTAGGGAGGGAGTTTTCTGGTGCCTTGCAGTGGCTCCAGCCCGTGGGACGCTGGCAGTGGCAGTTGGGAACAGCACGTCCTCAGCACTCTGAGCTCTCTGTAGGGCTTTAGAGAGCCAAGTCAGGAGATCTCCAAGGGGGAAAACACCAACCACAAAGCTTAACTGCTGGGAGAACAGCTGGCTCCACACTGGGAATCAAAGCAAAGGTGGAGGCTTGCTCTTTAGTAAAATCATGAATTCAGGACTGTATCTCCCAGGGTAATTGCTGAGAGATGTGATGGCCAGGTTCAACTGGTATCCTGAGACAGCGAACTCGTGTCATCAAGCTTTGCTGTCTCCAGGTAGGAAGAGGGGCTCACAATGCAGAGGGCCCTCGGTGCAGCCCAGCTGTTCAGGAGAGCTGTGTGGGTCCTTGCCAATCTGCAAAGCTGGTTGGTTTTGTACAGCAGCCTTTGGCTGTGACACAGTGAAGATTTACTGAGTGCAGCAAAGTGATGGACTCCCCTTAGCAGGAATTTGGCTGCTTATGGAAACAAGACACACTTGGGAAAGTTAACCTGATACTTTTTTGTGTTTTATCCCAGTCTTTCTCTAACGTTTTTTGGTAAATTTTGCAGACTGGGTAGGTAGGGCTTGGCAAGCTCTGCAACCTGCAGAGTGCATTTTCTGCAGTTCTTCTGCAGTTTCCAGTAAGTGCCAGTGGAAGAGTCATCCTCAGTCTCTGGACTAATAACTGTGCTCAGTTTGCATCAGATGCATTTGTCATTGGGAAAGTTGACCTAGCCAAACCAGCCAGCTTTGTCTTTGAGGTCTAACAGAGTTTATCTTCATTTCACAATTTTTTTGGTTATTATTAGCAGCTTTTGATGGATAGTGTTCCAAACAAGTTTGTTCTGTGCTCAGTTTGAATAATTTCTACTGAACTTCAATTGCCTCTATCTACAGGCCTTTGAGAATAGGAAAGTGGTGGGATAGGGACAGGTTATGTAAAAGAGGCTCTTTGGCAGCAAAGTCAGAAATGTGTCATCCCTGCACGGCATTTTCTTAACTCCAGGTTTTCACACGGGAAACGGATTCCGCCCGGAGTGCAGCAGAAGGTTTGTACCAACACACAGGAACTTGCACATGATGATTGTAATATGGTTAATAATGGGAGTTCCCAGGTAACTCCCATGAGCTTCAGTGGGAGAGCAGATCCCCATGATGCTGGGAAGGGATAACTGCAATAGGTGTTGCTGTTTCATTAGGTACAGGCAGGGCCAGTATTAAGGGTAGGCAAAGTAGGTGGTTGCCAACTCCAGCAGAAAAGCAAATCTCAAAACGTTCCTTATTGTAATTGGTAGGAGGGATTTTTATTGTATTGTTAAGAAAATGAATGTGGGGGAGAAGCAGGACCAGAGAAAAGGCTCCTGGTTCACCTCGGGAAGGAGGCTGAGCTGGTGGCACCGTGAATCCCACGCTGTGTTTTGCTGCAGGGGTGAATGCCAATGTGGTAAATTAGCTCTTCTGGGAAGGTCTTTGCCTGCTTCCAGCTCTCTGGGTGGAAACTTTTTGGGCTTTAGCTTTTGGAATTAACTTAGAAACACTGTCAGGTTCTTTGGGAGCAGGATGGTGGTGACCTTGTGGTGGCTGTCGCTGCAGCTCAGCAGGAGCCCTGGGTTTCAGTGGGAAGCCTGCCCTCGTTTGCACGGAGACAGAAGCAGAGGTGGAACCACGGGGTCAGCACCAGACAACAAATTACCTTGACAAATGCTGCAGCTCACTGAGCTGCAAATTACATCAAGCCCTTTATTAATTTATATAACCCTGAGCATCCCCCTGGGGAGCGCTGGCTCAGTGGTTCTGAGCAGCCCTGGGGGTCCCCATGCTCTGCTCCAGAGGGTGAGGGCTGAGCCTGCCCTGCTCCCCGGCTGCCACTGCGTGGCTGCTGTCCTGGGCTGCCTTGGCTCCCTTCTCCAGAGCAGGGAATGCTCTGGTGGGTGCTTGTGCTCGTGGGCACTTGGAGCTGCGTCTCCTTGGGAAGGGGTGAAGGCTCGGTCCCTTCCCACACACATGGCAGCATGGCCAGGCTTTGCTCTGCTGCAGCAAGTGAGTGACAGTGCAGGAAATTGCTGAGGACTTGGCCTGCAATGCTCCTCTCTCATCTGCCACATAAAAATTCCATGTGCCGTTACTGTGCCTCACCTCTGCCGAGTTCCGGCTTTCCTCAGCCCGTGGAAGTTAATGGAAGTAAAGTCCCTTACATAACACCTCTCCATGGAGACTCTGCTCCTTTAATTAGGGATCTTCTCAAAAGTCAGCTTGCGTGACAAATTACCCACACGCACATGTTGGTGCTTTCAGCAGGGGAAGGTAAAATGAGGTGGATGACACTGGTTGTTCCAGGCAGTTTCTAAGGCTGCCCCAAGGTGACACAATGGACATCTGCCACTTCAGAGTGGCGGTGCCTCTGCTCCCCTTTGTCCATCGCTGTGCCCTGGGTGGGCTGCAGTCCCAGAGGATGGGGTGATGGGAGCTAGCACACAAGGAAAAGGTGATTGTTTTTCAGGAAGGAAGTGGGATTTGCTCCTGGCTTTGAGGCATCTGTGCAGAGTTGCTGCTCTTTGCAGAGGATGGTGGTGGGATGTGCTCCACAGCCCTCTGTTCCCCAGCAGCTGAGGATGGGATGAGGACCAGGGGCTGCCCTGACTCAAGACAGGTTGTGCCTCCATCACAGCATGGCAAGAGTAAACCAGTGCAGTATGGAATGGTGGCTTGGAGCTCAGCGGGGTGTGTGAGGCTCCTTTGAGATGTGACAGTGCAAAAAGCTTGTGGCTTTGAGCTGTTTGAACTTCCAGAGCTCTTGGTTGAGCCTCCCCAGAGGATCCATGTACCCTCCCTTGTGTGCAGCCTGGGGCTGGGGGCTGTGGCTGTGCTGTCCCTGGAATAGGTACCCTGGATACAGAGATCTCAGCAGCCAGCTCCTCATCAGTAGGTTTGGTAGGAAATTCTGGCCTGGACTCACAGCTCTCCATCCCAACCCGGCCTTGCTCCATACTTGGACGCAGTTGACATTTCTCAACATTTCTCCTCATGCATTGCCACCAGCAAGGAAACACCACCAGCATGAATTGTGGTCTCCTTTTCTGTGCCTCTGACTGTCCAGAGATGATTGATAGTTGTTACATAATTGCAGGATTGACGCACAAAAGGAATTGAATCCGGAGCTATCCAGTTCTTTGTGTTTCTGGCACTTGGGGGACCCAGGGAAGCCCAGAGCTGGGGGCTATCAGCCACTGGTGCTGGTCAGCCACAGCCCTTGGGATTGAGACAGCAAAGACTTCAAGACAGATTTATGTCCTCGAGCTCATTGTAGCACTGGCTGTGAAATACTGTGACCAAAATGTCCTATTTGGTTGCAGGAACACTTCGTTTCTTTTTTTATGTGGCTGCAACTGCCGTACAAGATGAGGGGAAAACTGCAAAACATTACAGGACTACTAGTGGGGTAAAATGTTGGCTTAGTGACACAATAGTGCTTTAATTTGTGGTTTTGGACTTATAAATCAGATCTATTTCTTGCCAGATTTGGAGCAGTCATAGATATTAGTGAGCACAGACAGTTGTATGCGATGGCAAAGGCTGCAGAGGCAAGAATGTCTTTGGGTCACTAAACTTCTGTAAATAGCACTTGAAAACTTTTGATAATTGATAAAACAAGTATTAAAATTTCTGTCTGTTTCTAACAGATGGAATTCTGTGATAAAGGATGATATATCTTTTTTTACGATGTTTTAGTGATACCTGTTTAGGAAACCAATGCACAACCAGCAAGCTCTTGGCACGTGTTAAACAATCACCTACCTGTGTCTTTCACTGTTTGAATGTGTTTTTCTNTTTTTTTTTTTTTAATTCTGAGTGTATTATGAGCATGGCATTAAAAGAAACATTGATAAGGACCTGCATCATCAGCTGTGGGTGGAAGTCTTGTCCTTTTCTGAAAGAGTCCTCTCCAAAAGGAAACCTTGTGCAAATCCTGACCTCCTTGATAGTGGAGTTGCTTCCAGAGAAGGCACAGGACCTGCAGCAGCCATGAGGAATTCTGTGCTGCTGCTCCACAGCACGGAAGGGGATGGGGCTGCCAAGCCTGTAGGAGCACACCCATCTTCTCCTCATGTATTTTCATGTGTTTAGCATGGTGAAGTCTCAGTGTTCCTCAGCTGTTGGATACCACCACGTTCAAAACAACCCAGCCCTGCTGATAATGCAGTGTGAGGAATCCTCCCTGCAGGGGAGATTCCATTTTCATTCAGGGCACTGGGATGCTCAGGTGAGACTGAGGGTGGATGAGGTGAGATGGTAATGATACCACCTTGTCTTTGCACCTGAGCTGCAGCTCCTGCTGCTTCCTGAGCTATGTTTGGGCCATCAGTATTCCTGGAGCAGAACATCCTCCAGTCTCTTTTCCCCAAAGGGAAGTTTTCTGCTGGATTCTGAGGTGCCCATCTGTGTGGTTGAGCAGTGTAGGTGGAAAAAAAGGAGAAGAGGCACTGCCTCAGGATTCAGCTGTCTTGGTGGCCTCATGTTGTTCATGGTTGGGTACCACCTCCTGTGTGGCAGTCCTCTCAGCATTCCACTGGGATCCTGGTCCTGCAAGGAGCAGGGAGGTAAATCAGTAATTCTCCCAATTCCTCTCCATCCATGGGATCCAGGTCCAACATAAACTTTCAAGATGATCCCTAGCAGGATTAAAGTCCTCCCTGAGCAGGCAGAGGCAAAGCTATTCAGCAAATCAAGGTCATGCTGCCTTTTTTTTTTTTTTTTTTTTTTTTTTTTTGGTAAGCACAGGAATCAACAAAGCGCTGTTATATAACTTCTATTTATATCCCACTTGCTCACTAGCTGCAGGCACACAAGAGTAGCTGAGAAGGGAATTTAATGAGCTCTCAGGGCTTGCTCACCTTCCAGAGCGGGTAGGAGCCAGCTTGTTTTTGAAGTGCGTCAGCAAATGAAACTGGTGGTGGGTGGGTGGTTTGGGTAGGTGGACTGACTTGTTGCTATGGTTTTCTTTAATTCCTCTGTCTCTCAAGGAGATCTTACGCTATTTTTTTTTTCTTTTGGGGAGTCTGCAGACTTCCTTGTTTCTCTCACCTACACAGCACTTGCCGGTTCGGTGGGGAAGTGGGATCCATGCTCCTGCCATGGGATATGGGATCCATGTTCCTGCCACAGGATATGAGATCCATGTTCCTGCTCTGGGGAATGGGATCCATGCTCCTGCCATGGGATATGGGATCCATGTTCCTGCCATGGGATATGGGATCCATGTTCCTGCCATGGGATATGGGATCCATGTTCCTGCTCTGGGGAATGGGATCCATGTTCCTGCTATGGGATATGGGATCCATGCTCCTGCTCTGGGGAATGGGATCCATGCTCCTGCTCTGGGATGTGGGATCCATGCTCCTGCTCTGGGATGTGGGATCCATGCTCCTGCCATGGGATATGGGATCCATGCTCCTGCTCTGGGATATGAGGTCCATGGTCCTGCCCTGG
>VWZP01004609.1:506093-563363 GCA_013396995.1 Dicaeum eximium | reverse complement strand
TGGGATCCATGTTCCTGCTCTGGGATATGAGATCCATGTTCCTGCTCTGGGATGTGGGATCCATGTTCCTGCCCTGGGGAATGGGATCCATGCTCCTGCTCTGGGATGTGGGATCCATGTTCCTGCCCTGGGGAATGGGATCCATGCTCCTATCATGGGATGTGGGATCCATGCTCCTGAGCTGAGTGACCCAGCACTGTGTTCCCACAGGGATGCAGGAGGAACCCAAATCAGCAGGGCAGACCCCGAGTCTCCCAAGCTCCCAAGGCCATCTGTGAGCCCAGACCCCACAGTGGTGTTTGTGCCTGTTGTTCCCCCAGTGTGCCTGCACCAGTGTCACCTCATCCTTCCAAGGGCTCCTGCTGCCTGTGGAAGGGTGTGAGGGAACTGTCTCTCTATGAGGTTTGCTGTTGCTTTCCTCTGTGAAACGATTTTAAGTTGTATCAAGATTTTGGGTGTTGCAGTAGGAGAACGTGTAGGATATGAGGGCTCTTCCTGGTGTAGCTGTGTTACTGGTCTCATTTAAAGCTGGTTGTGACAGGCAAGCATTTCCACAGGTCAGGCACTGTACACTCATCACCCCCAAAAAACATCCCCCCCATAAGTGGGCAGAACTCCCAGCCAGGAGCAGAGCTGTGCAGGGAGGGTGGAGAGTGGATGCCCATGGCAGGGAGAGTTTGCCTTATTTGTGGAAAATAGAGCTGGGAAGTCCTCCTTCTGCTTTCAGGACAAAGTTTATTTTACAGTTTGCAAAAAAAACAGGCAATTGAGGTGTTCTGGCAGATTTTCCTTATGGGTTTATTTCAAACTGTGAAGTATGTTCAGTGTGAAATATTTCAGCTGCCGTTTCCTTGAGCTATGCAAGACTAATGATATCCATCACTCATGCCCAAAGTGATGGATCTCCAGCGAGCCAGGACGTAAGAGAGATTTCAAGAGAGAGAGAGAGATTAGTGATATTTAAAATAAATAAATGAGGAGGGACTGAAAGCAAAGTTAGGTTGGAATTCTCTGCAGTGGAAGCCCTCGCAATATGTTTAGGCAGAATGTAGAGGGTTGGCACTGGTGCTTAATTCAGTGCTTGTGTTAGTGCAGTTCCCCTTAAAATGTGGCTTGTTTGAAGTAGTCCAGCTCTAAGAACTCGTCTGGGGGTGGCAAACTCTTCCTGCAGAGATGAAGTAGCACACAAGTTTCGCATTAGTTCGTGCTGGCAGCCTGGCTGGATAACCCGAGCGAGCTGAGGTCCCTGCAATCATTTCTCTCTAGTGTTGGAATAAAATGTCCTGAGTTGAAGCCAGATCACTGAGCTTTCTCTCTTCTTTCTGGAGGGACTTTCCTCTCTGCAATCTCCTGGCTCTCCAAGGTCACAGGGTATTTTCTGTTCACTGGCATTGGGGAGAGGAATGGGGAAGGAGATGACAGCACTTTGCTTTAATCGGTGAGGTGTTTGCTGGGGCTTTGCTTTCCCTGATTTCTTGGTAATCAAAAGCTTGTTTTGCTGGGGAATTCTTGGGGATGTGTTGGGATGGCCTGGCAGGGTTGGTGGCTGATGAAACAGCTTAGGGAGGGTGCGGCCCCGGGAAGGCTCCGAGCTCCGTGGGCTGACGGCAACCTCGGAGTGGCTCCTGCAGCCAAGGCTGCCTCAGGCCAGGCCACCCCTCCTGGGGAGCCAGCACGGCTGAGCAGAGCCTGCTTAAACCCAGCCTTTTGCTTAAAGTGCTGGGTTTTGCTGCTGCTTCTCACAGGACAGTCAGACAGCCCAGCCTGGAAGGATTCTGGGGTGGAAAGTCAAACTGTTCCATGAGAAACAATCCAGCTGCTGTTCCTTCTCTTGGCTGGCAGAACAGTCGTGACTTGGGGGTAGAGCCAGGTGACAGAAAGGTGTTCCCAGTCAAGGGGACAGCACACCCAGCCCAAACTGGCAAGGCTTTCAGAGGCAAGGGCTAGAAATCAGCTGCCTTCAGCTGTTGCCTGGTTGTTTTTTTTTTCCCATTTAACAATCCTACACTGGGCACAAGCTCACTCATGATTAAATTTACTGTGGATTAGTTACGTTATAGTGGATTAGTTACCTAGCTCTGTCCTCTGAACACCTTGCACAAAGGTACCAGACTGCTGTGCTGGATGGTTTCACTCTGCACAGAACAGATGTCAGTTCTGCTGGCTAAAATCCAATTTGTTACCAACTGCTGGTAGGAGAGGCACGTTAAGGAGCATTTGTCCCTGCCCTGTGGTTATCCTGCCTCCATAATCCCACCCCCCTGAACTGCTGGGGAGTTACTGAGCTTCTCTTCCACTCATCATTAGAAATTTTGTATACTACATATACCAAAGGTCTTAGAATTAAATGCTAATGCCAGGAAATGTGCCCGTTCTTTGCTGGTTTTTTTTTTTAAATGTGGTTCTATAATCCAGCTTGTTAATGATTTGCAGTATTTAAGAACATGCCAAAAAATACCCACCACAGAAAATGATATTAATGCTGAATAAAAAGTCAGCAAGCAAAAATGGTATTTTCAGTTTAGCACGAAACTTTAGGTAAACATTTCACAGAGTATGTAAATAGTCAGAAGGGGAGACCAAGTTCCTGGGAATAACTACAGAAGAGACACAAACTTAAAAAAATATCAGTGACTGGAAGTTATGGCATAAAAAAGAGCTTAACCACATGTTTCTAACAGTTGTTAACCACTGGAACAGACCATAGACAGACACAGTTCATCATCTCTGACACTTGCTCAAGAAAGACAGGATGCTTTTCCCAAAAAAACACATTAAACACAGGCTGAGTCAGTGAGGGAGTTCGAGGGGCTGCTGGTGCTCCAGGGTGGGCAGGGCTGGAGCTGGTCGAGGTCCTGCAATTGAAAGTTGGCCTTTGGTTTCTTTTCCAGAGAAATCCATCTCTGGATTTGCAGCTTTTCTTCTGCCATGTGTGGTGTGGACCAGGAGATGAAGTCATGGGTGATGATGGGATTTACTTGCTGACCTCCTTTGGGCCAGAGGGGAAGCACTGGAGGGGCAGGGCTGTAGGGGGGATGTCCTGCTGTGCATGAAGCTTCTGGCTGCAATTCCTTGGGAACAGAGCTGGGTGATGGAGAGGAAGGGAAGTTATTCCACAGGTTTCCTGGTAGTGGTGTTACTGGTTGATCTGCTCTGTGGTGCTTTGATCTGGGTGTCAGGAGGAGCACTGGTGTGGCTGCTCTGCAGATGTGCTGCCTTCCCAGATGTGCTGGGCTCTCCTTCCATCCCCTTGAAACAATGAGTGTGTGCAGGTGGTTGCTCCCTTCTTAGAAATGCTGGAGAGCTCTGTGGTGATGTCGTTGCTCACAGTGAGTGTCTGTCCTGTCACACACTCGTGCTCATCACGTGGGGTGGGTCTGCCTTTCCTTCTGTGGCTGTGTTATTCATCACCATCCCATGACCTCGGCCTTGTGGCTGTGCTCTGGGGATCTGCTGGGCTCCCCTGAGCTCTGGGCCCTTGTAAAGCTCTTTGCTGAGCCTGAGTTCTTGGGGCAAACCTCACATGGCCTTGCCATGGCTGCTGTGCAGGGGCACTGACTTAACAGACATTAACTACACAAGGCTGAAATAAAATGCAGTTTCACAATGTGTGAGTTCAGCACTCTAAGAATGCCAGGATGCTTTGGGTTGGAAGGACCTTAAATATCATCTAATTCCAACTCCCTGCCATGGAGTGGCAACTTCCTCCCAACTTCGACTAGCCCAGAGTACTCCAGCCTGGCCTTGGCACTGCCAGGGATCCAGGGGCAGCCACAGCTGCTCTGGGCACCCTGTGCCAGGGCCTGACCAGACTCACAGGGAAGAAATTCCTCTCAGAAGTCCCATCTAACCCTGCCCTCTGGCAGTGGGAAGCCATTCCCCCTGTCCTGTCCCTCCATGCCCTTGTCACAAATCCCTCTCTGGCTTTCAGTGCCGTGTCTCCAGTACCTCTCAGACAGCTTTGCTGTGCTAGGACAGCCAGACACAGCCCCTGCTGGTTCATTGTAGGACACAGCTCCCTGCCTGCAGTAGGTTTTTAGGAGCTCCCAGACCCCAGTGTGATGGTGACTGGCTCCTCAGGGATGGCTGGTGTCAGATGCTGCAGTGTCAGGGCTGTTTAAAGCTCTGTTCCTCAGAATCCCACAGGAGTGTGGAGGTTGGCTGTTCCACCACACTTGCTCTTTCAGCAGCCTGTGGTTCCATGGTGTCTGTACACAAGCCAGGACCCCAGCAGACGGTGCTCTAAAATGGCCACTCGATTTCCGTTTTAAAAAGGGAGATTTCTCCACTTTCTGCTTTGAGGCTATGTCTGTAAATAAGATTTTAGGATTTCTGTCATAATTATCACCACCCGTTACCTGCTCGAGCGCAACTTGTAAGATCACACCTCTTAAAATACAGTATCTTTGGGAGCTGGCATGTGGTTGATTCATATGTGTGAAGGTGTTAGGCATCCTGACCTAAACTGAAACAATCATTTGGTGACACCCCTTCAGTGTGTGCACAGCATGCACAAAAAGCTTTACTGGAAATGCTCCTTTCATTTGGGGTTTTTTCTCTGAAGTGCAGTGGAAACTCAGTTAAGAAGCTTGAAAAGATGACAAAAATCAAGTCTGTCAGCAAGTAGTAATTACTCTCATAAAAGGTATTTCTTTAGTGTGGTTCATTAAAAAAAGGCTTTTCCTTCAGCACAGTTTGATCACAGGGAAACTCCTCCTGTCTGGGCTCTGCAGATCTGATAGCCAGGTCATGGCCTTTGCTGCCTGACAACCAAATTTTTCAGAAAGTGTTTGGCCTTTCTAGAGTTTTTGGTTTCTGCTGGTCTATCTGTAAATTATTGTGTTGCTGTTACTATTTGTAATTTTGGTAGAGTGAAATTTCCAGGATTCTGCTTAGATACAAACTCTTCCTCTGTCTGTCCTTGTAGCCACCAAGTCACAGAGTTACTTCAGGCTGGGCTGCCTCACCCACCCCATTCCTGAGGGGCTGTTGGTCAGCCTCACCCCCTTCACAGGGAAGAATTTCTTGAATATATCTAATCTAAGTCAGGCCTCTTTCAGTTTAAAGCCGTGGGAAAACATTACGAGAAAACATTCAAATTGTTGATAGAAAGTCTTGGATTCAATATTTTATTTTCACTGTAGCAATACAAACAGAGGAGCTGGGCATGCAGATCACAGTGTGGCACATCACAGGCCCAGCAGTATTTGGGCAGAGGACGTGTCCTGCAGGGCTCTGACACCTCTGCCCTGCTGCACTCTCTGGGTGGGTGTCAGGAGGGCGTGCTGCTGTGACTAGATTTGGGATGTCTGTCCTGGGTTGTTCTCCTTGCCCTCCTCTCTGCTGATCACTAGAAATAAACTCAATCTTCAGAGTTTACCTGAGGTGCTAAGGGCAGGTGGGAGGGATATCTCGTGAATATTGACCACGTTCTTTAAATAGCCACACTCCTGCTCTGCCTGTAATCAAAGGCACAACTCTGGGAGTGTTCAAAGTCACTCCTTGTGCTCTCCAGCAGCTGCTGGGGAGTGATCAAAGGCAGCAGCAGCCACGGCCCCGTGTGCTCTGCAGCAGAGCGGGCAGGATATATTGCTGTTCCCATTTTAATTTGTTTTTTCAATAAATCAGGCTTCATTCCTATTCATCATGTAAAGCTGTTGGATGGCGAGCCGCTGCAGAATGCTAACTAATTTCATAATGCTCTGCATAAGGTGACCCACTTACAAGTTCATCCTTCAGTCGTGTTTAAGCTCTGGTCCTGATTTATGTAACAGCATATTGGTTTCATCAAGAGTTGTCTGATCACTCACTGTGTTGGCTCCTTCTTGACCTGTACATGATTTGTATTCTCCTCGATTTTAGGGAGAACTTTCTGTCTCTGTGCACATATGTGCAGAAGAAGAGTAATAAACCTTCTTAAAAGTAGTCAGTGCTTTGAGTTTTTCTGTCACGTAAAGCTACATTGGAGTGGGAACTGAAAGGAGTTTTAAGGAGCCTGCTGCAGGCAGGGCAGGGGGAGCTCAGCACAAGATGTCCCTCACGGCATCGCCCTGTTTGGACATTTTTGGGCTGTGATTAACATTGGCTTTTGCATGCTGTGAGTCACAGTCCCTTAGACTTGAGGGTGGGAAGGCAGGACAGTTCTTCCTCTGTGTTTTGCTCATACCTTTTTGTTTCTGCACTGACAATCAAATTCTAGTGAATTCCCTTCTCCTTACCTTAATTCCTGGTACTTACCTTATCTCCCTTGTTAAGAGTGAGGTGGGCTGCCCAAGTGTATCAGGCTGGTGTGATTTATTGCCCTCACTTCTTTTTAAATCTGTATTTCAAGTGGTTAATGAGGGACTTAACAAAGCTGAGACACTGGGGCTGCCTCACAGTAAACTACAAGTTTCCTTTGCTGTGAGTTTCAGCTTACTGACAGCTAATGAAGCTCCCAGTCCTGCAGGATACCACACAGTGCTGAAAGGTGGAATTGTCTGGATTCACACCTGTGTGTGGAGCTACAGATGCTGTTCCTTTTCTTTTGTAGCATTCCTTCTTCTGCCGACTGACGGAAGATAAGAAATCTGAGAAGTTCTTCAAGGTTTTTTATGATCGCATGAAAGTGGCACAGCAAGAAATCAAGGCAACTGTCACAGTCAACACCAGTGACTTAGGAAACAAAAAGAAAGATGAAGACTCGGACAGAGATGTCCCCAACAAGAGAAGAGGTAATCCCCAGTCATTCCCCTTCTGAAGTGACAGGGAGTGTGTTTTGAACTCTTTTCAGTTGATACAATAATGCTCTGATCTCTGATCCCACAGAGCAAAGTTCAGTCAGTGGTGCCCTGGCTCAGGATTTCGAGAGCTTCATCCCCTCTCCATCCATTTGTGAGGTTATGCTGTTGAAATGAGGAAAAGGCTTTCTGAGCTGAGATTCTGCTGCCTTGTCTCATGACAAGCTGCCCAAATGGGATCTGTAGGAACAGCCCCAGACTGTGGGTTGTGGTCAGTGCCTTCTCTAACAATCAGTGAAGAAATCCTAATTTTGTTCCAAAGCAGGTCCTTTTGCTGTAACTCCTGCTAGAGCTAGATGTGTGTGCCCTAACCAATTACTCCCCAAATTTATAACCCTGCTGTGGTTGGTGTACCAGGTGCGGAGTGTGGCACGAGCCCCTCACCTACACCAAACGTACTCACCAAAGAGCTGCTGCTCAACAGCTGGGCCAGCAGGTGAAGCTACCAGGGGAACGTGTGGACAGATTTCCTGGCCCTCCTTATCCAAGTTCCCTAAGGAAGGTGTGTCCTGGTGTATTGCAGTGAGGGAGCCCATGACCCAGATCACAGAGGAGGTCCGGGACCAGCTGCTGGAGGCGTCGGCGGCCACGCGGAAGGCGTACAACACCTACCGGAGAGAGGCCGACCCCGAGGAGCACTACTCAGCAGGAGAGGGAGCCCAGGCTGCAGCTGACAAGAGCAAAGATGAGCTGGAGATGAGTGCTGTCATCTCCATCATGCAGCCCATCCTGCGCTTCCTGCAGCTGCTCTGTGAAAACCACAACCGGGATTTGCAGGTACCGCCTGGTTCCGGGCAGCTGTGCTCAGGGTGCCTTGTGCGTTCACTGCTGCCATGCCATTATCCCTAATCCCAGGCCTTTTTAAATGGATTATGTGACCAGTTATTCTCTTTGCTCTTGACATTAATCAAAACCAAAAGTACTTATACCTTGCTGGGCTGATTGAAGCAAATCCAGTTATCCAGTGGTCTTTGAAAGGTGCATGCATAAAAGGTGGTGGGATCTACACTTCCTGGGGCTTCTAAAAAGTGTTGAAAGCAAGCAAGTGTTGTACTGTGAAGTTACTGATTTGCTTTTGAGAGGAGAGGCAAAGAAAGAAAAATCATGTAGGGAAATGAAGAGGACATTGGGACTTTGGTTCTAGCAGCTCTCAAGCTTAACTTCCCAGTAACCAGGTTCTCCTGGATTTTCTTGGATCTGTTCATGTGCCTAGAGTTGAACCCATGTGTGCAAACTCCTGATGGGGGATGTGGAGAGGACGGGCCAGGCTCTGCTCCAGCTGCCTTGTGACAGGGTTTGGAGTTGGCAGTGCCCCAAGGTCCTGGCAGCCTCGGTGCCCTGGGACGTGTTTGTACAATTCCAGGGAGCCCAGAGCAGGTTCCCCCTTACAAAGGGGCTGCAATTCAGATGATTTTTGTTCAGTGCTGCCGAGTTGGGATGAGGAGCTGGTGATGCGCTGTACAATGTGCTAAATGCCCTCATAAAGAGCAATAATTGCCTTGATTTCCCATTGTTCCACGGCGGCAGGAGCGTGGGACCCTGTGAGAGCTTTGCAGAGCTGCCAAATCGCTTCCTCTGAGCGGGAATGCCCCAGCAGCACGTGGGATCCCAGCTGCATGGAAACCTTCTGGGAGCATCTCTGAGTGCCCAGGTTACATAGAGCAGCCTTTTTCTCATTTTAAAGCAAAAGAGCCCTTTGATGTGTGTTCTGTCAGAGGATTTTCCTGCCGCTGGCGGTGTCGGTTCCCGTGGCTCGGCTCCAAACCGCACGCGCAGGATCCGCTGCTGCCTTTGGCGAGGCACCCGCAGCTATAGGAGCACTCTTGAATTCCAGCCAGTGCACAAACTTGGCCTGAGCTCCTCCCCGTCCTGAACAATTCCATTTCCCAAACAGCAGGTAGCTGTAGTCAGCTCTGAGAGAAAAAGGGATTTCTCTTTGTAACAAAAAGAAAAAGGTGGAACAGTCTTTCCAGTGTAATCCTCTTGCTGTCTGCCTGCCTTGAGGTTTGTCCTTCTCCCTCAGCCCCAAAGGGAAGGTACAAGTATCTGATCCTCCAAAATCTTGGTATCTGCAGCTGGTACCTGTAACTGAGTAGTGCCAGAGGACTCATTGCCTGAAGGAACAGGGAAGGATTCTGCAGGGATCTGAGTGTCTCCCAGAATTGCATTTGAATGAGGAGTGAGTTGGGATCACCTGCCTGGTGCAAGTGTGGGCTGGGCACACCGAGCCTTTCCAGGCTGTTGGCAGCTGTGGGAGCTGATGTGCAAACACAGGGAATTGCAAGTCATGCTGGAGGAGCTGCTGTACTTCAGAGGAGGAGGAGGAGGAGGTCTCTGGGATGCTCAGGCAGCTGCAGTGCTGTGCCCTCTGCAGCAGTCAGCCCTTCCCTTCCCGGATACAGCCCCAGTTTGCTCCGTGTGGCTGCTGTTCCACAGCCCTCCTTGGGGCTGGAGGAGCTGCAGTACCTTCTCCAGATGAATGCAGGGACTGGGATGAAGGGGTGGGTGCAGCTTCCCACATGTTGTACCTGGATCTGCCTGTGGCTGTGATCCTGGCTGTGGGTCTGTCAGGGGGTGCACACCTCGGGGTCATTCCTGTGGGGAGCAGTGGGTTGGCACACTCAGCACTCAAGAGTTCTGTTCCCACCCTGTAGCCTGTGAGATGCTCTGGGGGACTGAAAATGAAGAGTTCACTCTGTCCTGGCTGAGACAGCAGCAGACACTCCCTGGGGCAGTTTCTCACAGTGCAGCAGGGGTTTGTTTTCTACAGTATTTTCCTTCCCCTTGTTTTAGCCTAGCAATGTCCTGTGCCTCATTCTTCTTCTCTCCTTACTGACTGTGGATCAAGCAGCTCAGGTACAAGCTTAGCTGTAATCAGAATAAATGCTGTGCTGAAGCCAGGGAGTATTTTACTTCCTCACTTTGGGTATTATCCTTTCGTTTTGCTTTTTTTCCTGGAGGGAAGCCACGAGCTCCGATTCCTGTAGGATCAACCTTTTTTAATTCTGACAAGTTAATCAGAAGTCAGGATACTAAATGAGCAATCAGCTGAAATGTGCTGAATCACTGTCACCTTTAGTCTGCATTCATAGACAGCGTTTTCCTTTTTTAGCTTTGCCTTCCATTGAATCTGCAATTTCTCTCTGTTTGCCTTAAAAGACTCATTAGTCTGACTCAGGCAGAGACAGCCAGGGACTAGTGCTGCTCTCTGGGCTGGCAGGAAAGACCCTGCTGGTTCCATCCTCCCATGGCTCCTGTTCCTCTGAGGGCTTTTTCACCCTGGAATTGTTGTTACCTGCTAGAATTAAGCTAAATAAGAGTTTTCCTGCTGAAACTTGAAGGAAAAGCAAATGGTAGTGGCTGCTAATCTTTGCAGCATTACTGGGAATGCACTGGCAAACAGCATCTGAGTCACTGGGAAATTGGTTTTCATTAGTTGTCCTTCAGTTTTGGGTGAGTTTGGTGTGTTTTTTCATTTGGAATGTAGGAGAGCAGAAAGCTGTTAAATCCACGGTGGCAAATCTAGCTTTTCATCAGAGGAGCTGCTCCTAATCAGCAGCTTCAAGCAGGAATCACAATAATTGTATGGAAAGAAATGCAGTGGGGAGAATTCCATTTCAAGGCACCTTCCTGCCAGGTGTGCCCTCAGGTCCCTCCTGTGCAGGGGGAGCTGCTGTGAGCCCCCAGCCAGGGAATCGCTGCTTCCACCTTGGAGAGAGGTCGGGAGGGAGCCCTGAGCGGTGCTTGGCAGGGAAGTGCAGCAGCAGGATGGAGCTTCCAGGCTCCAGAGAGCTTCCCAGAGTGCCTGCTTTGTGCTGGGGTGTCAGACTCTAATGGATCTCTGTGTTTATGGGATGCACTCTGTCCCTTGCTGTACAAGGTGAAGCCAGCACGCTGCTCAGGAGAGCAGCACGTTGCAAATTAACTCTGGAAAGCGCCTTAAACTGCTGGTACAGTGACCCAGAGCAATCCACCATGCAGTGGAGTTGGGGGTGGATGAACTTAATAAATACTATCAGCCAAACAGTATTTTGCATGGTTTTTTTCCTCCCTCATGGCTTTGACGCTCTCCTCACAGAATTTCCTACGCTGCCAGAACAACAAGACAAACTACAACCTGGTGTGTGAGACACTGCAGTTCCTGGACTGCATCTGTGGGAGCACAACTGGGGGACTTGGACTTCTGGGTCTGTATATAAATGAGAAAAACGTGGCACTGATCAACCAGACCCTGGAAAGTTTGACTGAGTACTGTCAGGGGCCCTGCCATGAGAACCAGGTAATGAATCCAGAGCTGGGAAATGCATCCCCCTTTGTCCCTGGGCCCCAGCTCTGCTAGCCTGCTGTTGTCCTATAACACTGCCCACTTTACTTGCCCCACAAGTTGGAGAATTTTTTCCTTTATAAACTCTTCATAATCAACTTGTCTTTCTCAGGGCCCCCTCTGAGGAGTTGAAACACTCAAAGCAGTAGAAGGATTTCTGCTTTGCTAAGATCTGTTTCATTAGACTGGACAGGGAGAGTGGGGAATTTCTGTACTTCATACAATCCCAGAATGGCTTGGGTTGGGAGGGGCCTTAAAGTTCACCCAGTGCCACCCCTAAAGCCATGGCAGGGACACCTCCCACTGTCCCAGGCTGCTCCAGCCCCAGTGTCCAGCCTGGCCTTGGGCACTGCCAGGGATCCAGGGGCAGCCACAGCTGCTCTGGGCACCTATGCCAGTTTCTGCTAATTCTCTCCATTTCCTTAATAGTTGAACCATAAAATTGTCCTGAAAGACTGGAATGTGACTTTTCTGTCTTTCTTGTCTCTGCAAGAGAATGTGTGAGGCTGTGCATGCCTGGTAGAATTGTCAGTGTCCCTCTGCTCTCTGGGTCAGGTGGAATAAAACCCTTTAGGTGTTCTGGGTGTGGAGTTGAACAACAGAGGAGAGCTCTCTGTGGATTTTGAAGCCAGCAAGCTGCTGTTTGTACATTTTAGGTACAGAGCATTCCAAGAGCAGGGCTGGAGGGTAGGCAGAAGGTTACGGAAATTCCCATTCTTTGTGTAGACAGCACTGAAGTAGGTGTTGATTGGCACGTTTATAATAAATAAAACTCTCCCTAATCTCAGTAAAACACTGTTCCTCCAGCCTGCACGCTTTGGCATGGAAATGCTTCATTTATCAGCTGTGGTTCTCCATGCTTCCTGAGGCCAGGGGCTCCAGTAGGACCATGGCTGAGGAGAGGAAAAGCTTGGAACAAAATGGCTTAATCTTTTGTTGTTGCACTGCCTGGAGCTCTCTGTGCAGTTTTCCATCTCGGGCAGCCCAGGAGGTGATGACAGAGGGGACTCTGCTGCTCTGGCAGGGTCACCAGCCCGGGCTGTGTTTGTAGTGCAGGCAATTAGTGAAGCCTGATGACTTTTCTTTGGACAGAACTGCATTGCTACTCACGAGTCCAACGGCATTGACATCATCACAGCATTAATTCTCAATGACATCAACCCTCTGGGAAAGAAGAGGATGGACCTCGTGTTGGAGCTGAAGGCAAGTGAATGCTCTGTGTGAGGCACCTTAACAGTGAAATAGAACATAATTTTATTGTTAAAATTACGTGGGTGTTTATTATATCCCAGTGTTCATAAGTGCCCAAAAATTATATACCTCAGTGAGCTGCAGGCAGTGCCCAAAGATTGTTTGTCACAGGTATTTCATCTTTTAAATGATGACATGGAGCCACCAGTTCTCAGATGAGGGGTGCAGGCACTCAGAATATGCTGAGGAATCCTAAAATTACTTCCTGTAAAAAATGTAAAGCTGATGAAAACTGTTCTGTTGTTGCTGAGCTTTTACGTGGACAATGGAAGTGAAATTTCTTATGTTGCAACTACTTTCCTAACACTTTATTGGTGTTGTTTAATCAGTTGACATTAAATCATCAACAGTTCTTTAGGGCTGCCCATACTAATACTGAAATAATTAGCCCTGCTGCTGGTTTCAACACACAAAAACACAGGAGCAGGTTCCCCTCAAGCAACAGCAGTGCCAGAGCACTCTTGCTTCAGCCTGTGCTTGAGAAATATTTCCTTTCTGACTTACTGCCCTGACTGACACTGCAGTGTCTCCTTGCTTTCCGTTGCCGACTCACACTATTATAATGGGTAATGTGGGTTTTTTATTATTGTAAATAAAAAATGCTTTTAGACTTGATTAGCATTATACTTCAAAATTAAATACTTTTATTGGGTTTTATTGTCAGGCATGATGGATTTTAATCTTAATTGTTCGTATTAAAGTAGTCTGGTGCCTTGTGGTAGTTTCCCATTTCCTCCCTGTGTTCCTTGGCGTGAGCAGACTGCAGAGTGATTTCTGTTAAAAGCAGCAAAGCACGTCTGTGTCTTCAGCCCTGGCTGTCCCTTGATTTAATCAGCAGCATCTTCAGCAGAGCTGAGCTGCACCATTTGGGAGCTCAGAGCTTGTGGTGATGCTGCAGTATCTTTAAATCAAAACAAAACAATATGAGCATGAAACAGCAGCATTTTTAGAAATTTAAACCTTGGCTGGAGTTAATTTGATGTCTTTCAATAAGTAGGATTTGGGGAATAAACTGCTAAAAATGCTGTTCAGTTGTGTAGGTCAGTAATCAGAGGAGAGGGGGGGCTTGGTGAGGTGAGGCTGTGAGAGCCCTGGGCTGGCTGGCACAACCTGTCTGCAGTGGCTGCTGGCTGTGGGACCCGTGTCCCTGAAGCCCCTCTGGCAGCAGAGTGCTGCCACTCAGGCTGGGTACCTTCATTTTTTGGCTCCTGGCAGTGATCCCATTGCTTTTCCCTGCCCTCAGAACAACGCTTCCAAGCTGCTCTTGGCCATCATGGAGAGCAGGCACGACAGTGAGAACGCGGAGAGGATCCTCTACAACATGAGGCCCAAGGAGCTGGTGAGTCCCGGGGTCACTCCCCAGCTCCTCGCTGTTCACTTGCTCAGGAGACAGAGAAGGGAAGATTCCTTGTGGCCCAAGAGCTGTCCAGTCAGCCCTAGCAGGATTTTGGGCTGGTTCAGGATGAACTGGTGAAAATACGAGCAGATCTGAAGCACCACTGGCTTGTCCCAGTGCCTGGGGCTGTGCTGGAGCCGGGGTCAGAACGTGACACAGGTGCAGAGAGAGTGGCCTGGAATTTGTCACCTTCAGGGAAATGTGAGGTTCTGGTTGTTGTGGCAGTGAGCTGGGCTGAAGCTGAGTTCAGTTTATCCTGGATGCTGAGAAACCCCCTGGCCTCCCTTTGAGTGTCCCTGCTCCACTCCCATTCCCGTCCATGGGAGTGCCCAGGGTGTGCTGCCCTCAGCAGCCTCCACGCTGTGCCTGAGCCTCCTCTCCTTGCCTGTCTCCTTCTCCAGGTGGAAGTGATCAAGAAGGCTTATCTGCAGGGAGAAGTGGAGTTTGAGGATGGAGAGAATGGGGAAGATGTGGCGGCATCTCCGAGGAACGTGGGACACAACATTTATATCTTGGCTCATCAGGTAGAGATTCACCACGAGTCACAAACTGGGAAAAGCCAGTCTGCTTTTCCCTGGAGCTTTTTTCATGGCTCATCTCTGAGACAGACTCACTGCACTTTCTCTTGTTATCAGAGCAAATCCTAATTTTCATCAGAAACAAAAATAGGATAATACAAGGAAATTTTGGGAATTTTCTTTTATCGTGGGAAGCAGGCAGGCTCTGGACCGAGTTCCTGAGGACACGTGGCTCAATTCTTGGCAGCACTGAGCAGCAGTGTATTATTTTTCAGCTGTATCAAAGGTTACTTTATACTCCCAAAGAAATTCTACTCACAGATCAATTAAAGTGTAATCAGAAATCTCGGTCCTTGCCACATTCTCTCTCTGCTGGAGCCAAGCAGAGCCATTGTATTGATACAATGTGTGTTTGAAAGGTAAAAAACCAAAGGGGAGAAAACCCTATCTGAATCTACTTCATATATTGGTGCTACATCTCTCACTCCATTAGAGACTTCTTGTTCCTCCAGCATCTGAGCAAACAGACCCTCACTGTGCTGCAGGATGAATTTGGAGCATCCAGCAGCATTTTTGGAGCAGTGCTCTGTGCATGTGCTGCTCAGTTGATGCAGATTTTCTCTTTGGCCCTGCCTGGATCTTTGGGTGATGAGCACACCTTTGGGTTAGGGTGGTGTAGAAGGACAGACCAAATGTGAATTTCTGTGTGATCAGAAAGATTCCAGGCAAGGGGTGGGAGAGGATGGGGAAAAGAGGAGTACAACACTGGCATTAGAGAAATACATATTTGAATCATTCTGACTTGCTCCCAAAATAGAGCTGCAGGGTGTCTGGTTGGAACAGAACAAGCCTTCTGTCAACTTTGCCCTTTCCTAGCAGCTGACTGCGTACTATTTCTTTTTTTATGCCAAAAATCAGAAATTTAATATCACAGAGAGACATCTGGTGTCTCCCACTCCCTGTGCATTCCTTTATTTTAGTTGGCTCGTCACAACAAAGAGCTGCAGAACATGCTGAAGCCAGGGGGTCAGATCGAGGGGGACGAGGCGCTGGAGTTCTACGCCAAGCACACGGCACAGATCGAGGTACCCAGCCCCGGGGGCACGGGGGGCATTAATGCCCTGGGGCATTATTCATGGGGCTGTCGTGGCTCTGCCTGCCTGCCTGGGCACTGTTGTCTCTGGTACAGCACATATAGAGAGAGTTATTTATTTAATTCCCTGGCAGTGGCGGGGGGAGCTATTCCTGAGCTGTCATGTGTGGGCTCGGGGATGGAGCTGAGCAGAGCTCTCTTGGCAGGAGGAAGTGTGGCTTCACTTCTGTTACATTTTGGCCGGTGCTGTTGCTGAATCCAGAAAGTTTGTGATAGCTTTTGCCACTCTTTCTGGATTCAAATGACAGTTTGGCCTCGTGTGCCATCTAAGAGCTTTATAAAAGTAAAATGTTCACAAATATGGAGATTTCCTGGAGGAGCTGCGGCTGCTCCAGCCCTGGCAGTGTCCCAGGCCAGGTTGGAAAGGGCTGGGAGCAGCCTGGGGCACTGGCAGGTGTCCCTGCCCCTAGCAGGGGTGACACTGGATGAGCTTTAAGGTCCTTCCAACCAAACCAGTCCATGGTTCTGTGACTTCCCAAAACTCTCTAATAAACAATACAGATATAACTGTTACTCCTTGTACTTGCTTATGGCTCAGATTTGCCAACTTTCTTGAACTGGGCCACCACGTTGCTCTGAACTCCATCCCAGCTTTGAGGCAGGATTCTCTGGGCCCCTTGGAAATCCCAGCTAAGACCAGTACTGCCAGAATGAGACCACAGCATAGAAATGACAATTCTGGAGTTCAATGTAGACCTGCTCTGAAAGGTCAATTAAATCAAATCTACGTTGAGCTGCTGTTCTTTGGAAATGTGTCTGCATGTAGCTGGTTTGAAAGGGGGAGCAAAACAGGCAGAAAACCAAGAAATAAGGCATTTTAGAAGCAGAAGGACTCACAAGGCTGCTGTGCAGATTGTCAGGTCGGACCGCACCATGGAGCAGATCGTGTTCCCCGTGCCCAGCATCTGCGAGTTCCTCACCAAGGAGTCCAAGCTGCGCATCTACTACACCACGGAGAGGGACGAGCAGGGCAGCAAGATCAACGACTTCTTCCTCAAGTCTGAAGACCTCTTCAACGAGATGAACTGGCAGAAGAAACTGCGAGGTGGGTCAGTGCTGCTCCACGCGGGGCGGAGCGCTGAGGCGCCAGGCTTTCGGGATTTCAAAAAAAAATTTCCAGTGTGGCAGCAACCTCAATAATTGTTTGCCAGGGCTGCTCCTCTGCACGGTGGCAGGGTGCTGGGATTAAGGCAGGCTGAATGCTGGAGCTACAGGGACCCTTGGGCAGGGCAGGAAGGAGCAGCACAGCTCGTCCTTTTTGAGATGCAGCAGGAAGGAACAAATGTGTGGAGGAGTAGCTGAAATGAGGAGACGGGGGGAGGACCCAGCTGAAGAGAGCAGTGGCCTGTGCTGGATGCAGCAGGGAGGAAGGCTGGGGAATGCAGCAGGGTTGGACTTGGCCATTGGAAAGGTCTTTCCCAACCATAAAGATTCTGTGGACTTGGGCATCTCTAGGAATGGAGATGTTTAAGAACAAGTTGAAGATGGATTTCTCAGTAATGGTAAAGTAGAATTCATCCTTTTTTGGCAAGTAGACTGGCTGACAGGTTGATAAGTCCCTTCCATCCCTGTGATGCTAAAATATCTGAACACAGGTGTTTTCAAGCACTGAATTTCCCTCCGAGGTTCCCACTGGCAGGTGGGAAATCCATTAAAATGATATTCTGATTCACACAGTGCCACCAAGTCCCCAGTAAACCTTCTAGCTCATTTGCTTAATGTTTTTGTTCTTGTTGTGCTGCAGGCTGAGTGCTGCAGCTGAGGCTCAGGGGGCAGTGCTGAGAACTGACCAGCAGTGACCCTGTGAAATGTGAGATGAGGCAGCTCCTTCCTGCTGGACTCCAGCCCTGCCATCTGATAGCTCTGCTGCTCCCCTCCCTGCAGCAGCTCCACTCCAGTTCTTAGTGCAAGGGCAGGACTGCTCTGGAACCCCCTCCTGGGGCAGGTGTGGGACTGCTTCCAAAAATCTGAGAGCTCTGCAAGAAATCTGGGAGTGTGACATCCTAAACAAATTGCAACTTCAACAGCATCCATATATTCTGTTAGATTTTGTTGTTTGTGTCACTTTGTCTTTGAGGCTGCCTCCAGGCAATCTGAGGGCATCCATCATTAACAACAGACCACAAATTAGCCAAGATCCACCTGCAAAAGTGGAGAATATTTCTTTTTTTTTTCCTTTAAAAATCGGGGATCATTTATTCTGTCTCTAATATCCAGGTCTTGTCTGGCCTCTGAGTGATTTTTTTTTTTGCATTTGTACAGTTGTTTCTCACATTTTCAGTAGAGTTTGTGTTGGAGCTGTGACCTCTGGCAGCGCTCATGTGATGCCAGTTAGAGTTCATTCATCTCTCAAAAAGACTTCTAAAATAAAGACCCATGTACCTCTCCCTGCAGCTCATGGTGCTGGCCCATTATGTGAGCACCAGAAGCCTCTTAATTGTTAATTAAGAATGGAAATGAGCTGCCAAAGCCAGGCAGAAGCACTACACAGACAGTCAGTGTCTGTCCCCAAAGGAAGGTGTAAAGTTAAACCTGGATCTTTATAACCACCCTTATATATATATTAATATAAATTAATTAAACCTGGTTACACATTCTTGCAGTTAAAAGGGAATTGAGAACATTGAGATGTTGTGGAATTCTTTACCCCTTGATTAGCTGAGGGGGTTGGCTGGAGGGAGGTGGTGGCTGCTGCAAGGCTCAGAACTGCTGCCTGTACTAAATTATTACCTTTCCCTTCAGCCCTTCAGTCTGAATTACCCTTCAGCCCAAAGTCTGCATTTCCAGCTTGTTCCTAAATTTTACTGAGAGCTTTTTCTTTGCTCTCTGATACCTAAACATGCTACCTCCTTCCACCAGGGCAAAACAGTCCTTTCCCTTCTTTGAGAGCATTTTTAATGGATTTCTTCACTACTCTAGATTTCAGGAGGACACAATTTGCTCTGCAGTAAGCCTGCAGGAACTAAAATCAGGGGGATTTTGCCTGGATGCAGAGGGAATGAATTTCTGCAAGGCAGCTTTGTCAGGTTCACGACCACTTCAGCAAAGGAATCTTTCTGCTTTCTGATGAGCTTTAAGGTCCTTCCAAATTATTGAAATTACGAGTCTTTTTGAGAAGTATTTCTGTGTAACATGAAGGATTTAAATGTGCTGTTGGATTGTACACTGAGCTCTGTGCAGATGTGCTGAGTGCTTTGCCCTGGGGCAGAGGGAAGGCCAGGGAGCTTCACCCCCTGGTTATTCTGGGGCTATTTTGGGCTGTTCTCAGCAGAAAATGGATTTGCAGGTGGCACTGTCTGGTGCAGGTGAGCTGCTGGCAGCAGCAGAACACAGAGGGATGGGGCTGGAGCTCACTGCTCATTTTTCCCCTCCCAATTGTTCTTGGTGTGACTCTGAGTACAAAGTATATTATTAGGAGAGGCCTCAAGTGCTTGATCTCTGCAGTTTTTCAGCTTGTTCTCTTTCTGCTGCTAAACCATTTTTGGTACAGGGATCCTTTGCCTTAAAACACCATCTAGGAAACTTAAGGGCCCCCAAGATGAAGGATAATTAAATAAACTCCAGAGTAAGCCATAAATATTTTTACTCTTGATGCTGTACTTTTGGGCAAACTGAAAACAAACTTGTCTTGGTGGTGATATTTTTTTTTTTAAGAGAAGTCTTATTTCCACTAAACCTCCCATTAAAAAGAAATCATTTTGTCTTTTCCAGCTCAGCCTTTCCTGTACTGGTGTGCTCGGAACATGTCCTTCTGGAGCAGCATTTCCTTTAACCTGGCTGTCCTCATGAACCTGCTTGTGGCATTTTTCTACCCATTCAAAGGAATTCGAGGAGGTACTGATACTTAACCTAAAAAAAAACCATGTGAACAAATAAGGTGTAATGAGCCAAATTCTGCTCTCCCCACTCGTGTCTGTGTACTGCTGTTTACATCAGTGGGGGTAGGAGAACAGAATTTAGCTTTTTAAATTGCCTTGTTTTAAACTGCTGTTCTCTTACTCTTTCTTGAGGCATTTTTAAGGAAAATGTAGAACCATGCTTTTTCCTAGGGGAAAAAATTACCCAAGACAAACATCCACCTTTAATTGCTTGACTGTTCTACTTTGGTTTAAAGTCCTGTAATTAAGGATTGAGCTAAAAATAGGCAAAATGTTGAATGCCATGTTTTCCTTGAGCTTGCAGTTTATTAATGGCATTTTCCACACACTTTTCCTGGTGCTCCAGGAGGCCTCTGAGTGCTGGGGAGGAAGTGACCAGCAGGAATGGGTGGAGGATAAGGGGGAAGAGCCCATTCCCAGCACTGCCTGCCCCAGGGGTGTGGGGAGCAGAGCATTCCCAGGGGCAGCAGGGTGCCACATTCCTGGGATGGCACCGTGGCACTGCACAGTGACAGCTCCATGTGGCCTCAGAGCCAGCTCAGTGAGCACTGGGCAGATCCAGCCTTGGATCCAGGCTCTCCCCAGAGCTGCACCCCGGGGCAGGGCAGGGAAAACTGCAGGGATGTTCTCAGGAATGCCGAGTGCATCACCTGCAGAGTAATGGGAATGTCTGGGTAGGAGCCTTTTCCTCCTGTGTAGGGGGTTTGCATCCTGAAAAAGCCTGTCAGAGGGAGATTTTAGACCAAATTCCTGAGAGGGGGAAGAGAAGAGTTTTACCTTCTGCCATCAGGACCACCAGGCTGTGGCTGCAGCTGCTGTTCCTCAGTGTCACACGCAGTGTCAGCAGTGGGGACAGCCCAGATCCTGGCTGGAAGGTTCTAACAAGCCCCAAGAGCAACTGAATTTCTGTCTCTAGTTGCAAAGATCCCAAGTTAAAAGCTCTGAATTTATGGCTGCCATGAAAGCTGCTGGTTAAATGAGTTCCCTGAGATTACAAACTGCAAGACTGTGGGGGGGATTTTTTGTCATTTTGAAGATGCCCTACCCTACATATTTGAAATTCTTTATTTGTCAGGTAACATTTTGGTAAAACCTCTTCCTCTCCTAGTTAGAATCCAGAAAGTAAAATAAATAAATACATGTGTATCTTATATTTAGCTTAAAAAAAAAAAAAGACTCTTCCAAACAGACTGTTTGGGGGAAGTTGTCAGTGTCTTGAATTGCTCAGACACGGTGAACTGAGCAGCTGATGAGCATCTGACAGTAGCAGAAGCTGTAAAACTTCTGACTTGAGGAGCAGAAACAAAACTGGATGCCTGGAATTGGGTACTGGAATGGTGAGAATTCCAGAGATAGGGAGCACTTCCTGCTGGTTGCATGTTCCTGCTGCCTGTGGCTGTGCAGGGACTCCCTGAGCTCCCAGCATGGCTGTGGGGTCAGGAGCTGTGACCACCCTTGGTGCCAGGACAAGGACACTGCTCCAGCCTCTCTGTCCCTGGGAAGGAGAGGGGAGCCTGTGGCCCAAGCCCTGCTCTGCCCTGAGGTGTCAGCTGGGTCCCATGAGGTCCTGGCACTGCCCTCCTGGTGCTGCTGGGCAGCCTGGGCTTCTGGGCCAGCCCAGGTGGGGGTTCCAGGGAGCACCTGGGGGCTTCAGTCACTCCAGGTGTTTCCTCAGACCTGCTGGGAGCTGCTACAACTCCTGAAAGCAAATAAATTCCCAATAACTCTTATTTAGATTTTCGGTAAGTCATTCCTGAATAAGCTGGTGCACATTTCCTCTGTCCCCTGTGCATGCTGTTGCCTGTTCCCACTCAGTGGCTCCATTCCCAGCTCTGCACCTTGTGCTGTGTGACAGCTCCAGGAGCCCAAACTCCCTCCAGGCAGCCAAAACAGCTGTTCAACTTCACGCTTATTAACTTTTAATTTCCATCCATCCTCCGCTGTCTTTATTAATCTGTAGTGATTTGGAACAAGATTAAATGGCTGCTCGTGGTAGTCAGATGAGAGTAATATTTCCTAAGCTGCCTGAATTTGGGAGAAGGGGCAAAAAGCCCTGAGTGAGGATCTTGCCAGTCAGACACAAGTTCAGTGAGAATGTGCTTGCAGAAGGGCTGCAGAGTGCTGTGAAATTTGGGGGATCTTCCTTTTTTGTCTATTGAGGAACCAGTTGCTCAAAGACAAAAATTTAAGTCAGCTTTGAGAAGAAGGTATCTCACATTCTGCATAAACCTGGGGTAAATGGTGTTTTGGGCTGAATCTCTTTTATGGCTCTTTCAGGGAAGTTTATTTTTAGCTACACGGGCTCGGTGTTGTGTAAGCAGCCAGTCTCATGGGACAGTCTAAACAGACCCAGAAACAGCAAGAGATGCCAAAAATGGGTACGAGGGTCCGACCAAAGGCACGGCAGGGGGTGTCTGGGAGTGTCCTCACCTGCCCAGGCACTGCCTCTGCACAGCACGTCTGCAAGGGGCCCTCAGCACCCAGGTGTGCCAGCAGTGAACCCCAGAATGAAGATCCTACAGTACTTAGCACCTGCATAATGATTTATAAGGAGTTTGTAATGAAAGCCTGCTGAAGGCTTTGGGCTCAGCTGCTGCTGCTGTGCAGGCAGGGCTGGCTGGTGCTGCACCAAGCACAGAACACGTGGCAGAGCTCTGGTCACTCTGCTCACGCAGGAATGGGTCTGTTTTGCCTCTGCCCAGGCACGCTGGAGCCCCACCTGTCTGGCCTGCTGTGGACAGCCATGCTGGTCTCCCTGGCCATCGTCATCGCCCTGCCCAAGCCCCACGGCATCCGCGCCCTGATCGCCTCCACCATCCTGCGCCTCATCTTCTCCGTGGGCCTGCAGCCCACTTTGTTCCTGCTGGGAGCGTTCAATGTAAGAGCCCAGTGGGCTTTGCTACCTCCTCCTGCCCCTTGTGGAAGGTTCCTTACCTGTGCCTGAAGACATGGAGCAGGAACAGCCTGGGACACACTGGTGGGACTGGTGGGAGGAGCAGTTCCCTCCTTGGGCTGCTCCTTGCACAAGTGCTCTGTGGTGTTCCTTTAATCCTGGTTCCCCAGGCTGCAGACAGAGCTCTGAGGAACAGAGTAGGAACAGCTCCAGCTTCAGACAGGCACAGGGAGGAGTCTGTGACCTAAAGCACGTGGTTATTCACCCAGAGTGCTCAGTGTTTGTGGGGCTGTGTGAGGCTCACTAAGTGATGCATTGTGAGTCTGATGGGGAGCGGCTGAGGGAGCTGGGAAGGGGCTGAGCCTGGAGAAAAGGAGGCTCAGGGGGACCTTGTGGCTCTGCACAGCTCCTGTCAGGAGGGGACAGCCAGGGGGGTTGGGCTCTGCTCCCAGGGAACAGGGACAGGAGGAGAGGGAACGGCCCCAGGCTGGACACCAGCAGGAATTTCTGCATGGAAAGGGTGGTCAGGAACTGGAAGGGATTACCCAGCAAAGTGCCAGGTTACCTCCAGCTTGAAAAAACAGTCTGTTTTCCCTGATATTGTGACTAATTTATGGTTGATCTTTCCTTAGGTTTGTAATAAAATCATTTTCCTGATGAGTTTTGTGGGTAACTGCGGAACCTTCACGCGAGGATACAAGGCCATGATCATGGACGTGGAGTTCCTCTATCACCTGCTGTACCTGCTGATCTGTGCCCTGGGGCTCTTCGTGCACGAGTTCTTTTACAGCCTCTTGGTGGGTGTTTGCTTTGCCCTCAGAACATCTCGTCTGTTTGTGAAGGTCCATCTTGGGCATATCCAGGAAAATTTCTGCTTTTCTGCTGGGAAACCTTTGAGCAGACACTGGGAAGAGCCGCAGACTGAAGGTTTTCTTTAGGAGAAGTTTCTGTGGGAGACAACAGGATTCCTGCCACATCCCTTTTGCTGATGGGTGACCTCTTGCACAGACAGATAGGGAGAGGACATGGGGGGATGGTTTTAAACCAAAAGAGGAGAGGTTTGATGAGGTGTGAGGAAGAAATTCTTCCCTCTGAGGGTGTGAGGCCCTGGCACGGGTGCCCAGAGCAGCTTTGGGTGCCCTTGGATCCCTGGCAGTGCCCAAGGCCAGGCTGGATGGGACTTGGAGACACCTGGGACAGTGGGAGGTGTCCCTGCCATGGGGTAGAATGAGATGGGCTGTGATGCTTTGCTGTGTTGCTGTCAGTAACTATAACACAGTGTCTGTGCTTTCTGAGCAGCTGGATACCTTTGGAATGTCTCCATGGCTGTATCCAGGCTCCAGCCCTCATGGGATGGACACGGATCCTGGCACAGGTGTTCCTTTGTCTGGGGTGGGATTCACCTTGCACAGCACGACGCTTCTAGAATAACTCTGAAGGAAGGGATCTAGTGTTGGTGGAGGTGATGTGTCACTGTTGAAGCAAGGCTGAAATCCCATTCAGAACAGGCTATTTTTGTCCCTTTGGTTGGTGTTTGCCACATCCTCTGGTAGCTGAGCTGGTTATTTGCTGTGTCCATGGAGGTCCAACTTAACAAATACCTGTCTTGTGATCCACCAGCATAGCCACAACATACCTGGGCTCTGCTGTTGTCCCACATCCAGTGAAAAATAAAGGAAATATCAGCAGAGAAATCTAAACACAAGATTTGGGGAAAAATATTGCTTATTTAATGGAATGCTCAATAAATTAAGATTTAAAGAAAATAGCGAATTGCAGTTTGAAGTAAGCTGTTGGGAGGCTGTGAGGGGGTAGATAATGCTGTAAAAACCAGCTAGCAGTCTGTGCTGGCAGCTCGGTGTGTGTCTGGCACTGAGGCAGGAACAGCTGCCCACAGCAGGCACGGGCTGCTGGCCAGGCTGCTGCACAGGAGGGCACAGCACAGAGGGGCACAGGGGGGCACAGCACAGAGGGCTCAGCACAGGAGGGGCACAGCACAGAGGGCACAGCACAGAGGGCACAGCACAGGAGGGCACAGCACAGGGGGACACAGCACAGGAGGGGCACAGCACAGGAGGGCATAGCACAGGAGGGGCACAGCACAGGAGGGCACAGCTGCCTCAGTTCCTCCTGCTCCCAAGGCCCAGGACACGATGCCTGGGTGGTGCTGGTGCTCCATGTGCTGTTGTTGGCTGTCCCCAGCTCTTTGACCTGGTGTACCGGGAGGAGACCCTGCTCAACGTCATCAAGAGCGTCACGCGCAACGGGCGCTCCATCATCCTCACGGCCGTGCTGGCCCTCATCCTGGTCTACCTGTTCTCCATCGTGGGCTACCTCTTCTTCAAGGATGACTTCATCCTGGAAGTGGACAAGCTCCCCAACGAGACCCTGCTGCCAGGTCAGTGCCAGCTCATTGCCCTGGGGTGTGTTGGAGGAACAACGGGCTCTGGTTCTCCAGGGAGTTGACAGGACCAGGGGAAAGGGCTCCAGCTCTGCCAGGGTGGCCAGGTGGGACATGAGCAGGAATTTCTTCAAGGAAAGGGTGGTCAGGCCTTGGAAGGGGCTGCCCAGGGAGGTTTGGAGTCCCCATCCCTGGAGGTGTCCAAGGAAGGGCTGGAGGTGGCACTCAGTGCTCTGGGCTGGGCACAAGGTGGGCGTCAGCCACTAAATGAACAATCTTGGAGGCCTTTTCCAACCTCAGAGGATCTGGGATTCTGCGATACAAAAATGCTTTTGTGGTTGAATTTAAAACCATGGAATGTGTAAATCAGAAAGTAACTCTGCCCTCCTAAACTCTGGGGTAAGATACTGCTCTAAATGCCTTGTAATTGCACACTGAGTATGGTGGGGAGCCCTAATACCTGAGAAGTCACCTTGCAAGGTGCTAAAGCATCCTTTGATGCAGCATTCTGTGGTTTCAGATCGCACAGAGCCAGGTGAGACCATGACTGGCGAGTTCCTCTACTCAGATGTGTGCAAGGCAGGGAGCAGTGAAAACTGCTCCTCCATCATTCCCTCCGACCGTAAGTACCACCCTGGAACTCCCAACTCACACCCTGAGTTTTCACTCTTCTTTTAGTTAATCACCTTCAATTAAAATAATTTCTTTAGAAAAATGCTATGCAATAAATTTGGGAACAAAGCTATCACGAGATTAACTTGAAATTGGATTCATTTAGGGCAGCAGCATAAATAACATTAGTTACATGAAGTGACTAAAGCAGAGGAACTTAGAACTAAACCAGACTTCATAAAACACTGCCATACTCTTTAATTTTCTGCATCAATTGGAGAAGGAAGAGATGCAGTTTGCCTCTTTGCAAAGTTTATTATTTGAAAACATGAGGCTATTAAATGTGATCTCAGAGCATAATGCCCTGTGAAATATGGTTTATTGGCAGCATTGTTCTATCTCAAACTAAGGAAACTGTTTTAATATCATGGCAGGAAGTACTCAATGGATTAAGTTGGGTTTGGAGATCAAGAAAGTGAGATATTACCTGGGTATTGAAATATTTCAGTTTTATTTCTAGAAAATGTAATTTCCTTGTGGGAGATTTACGGTGCTGGATGGGAGGGGCAGACAGAACTTTTTTTTCCCAGTTTCTCTGGGAAGTTTCTCTTGCATGGCCATCAAAGGTCAATGATGGCCACCAGCCCCTGCTCACAGGAGGAGAGGGCTCTGCTTTGCTCAGGGGTCCTTTCTGAGAAAGTAAACTTCAGCCTTGCTACAGGAAAAGCTGCTTCTTTCAGCTCCTTTGCTCTGGCTGCAGGAAGGAAAACTCAGGGATGATTTTGTATCCCAAATAATTAACATAGTGCCAGGTCTCATGTGGTAGGGTGTTCATGATGCCCCAGCTTTGGCCATTGCTCTCAGGTTCCTTCAGGGCTGCACAGGGACTGGGGCATCCCCAGGGCTGGCTGTGGGAAGGTGGGATCTGCTCATGAGCATTTTTGTGATGAAATGAAAGTGGTGAGATTTTTAATGGGCACAGGGGAGTGTATGGGGTGAGGGAATGGATTTTAGCAGCTCTGCAAGTGAAGCAGTGAAGTTGGAGCCTTGAGCCGAGCGAAGAGAAGGTCACAAGAGGTGTGTTGCTTTTCTAGCAGAATGCTGTTTCCACAAGCAGTGATCTTTTAGCCATTTGAAAGCTCTGAGTGGAGGTTGCCATTTTGAGTGCAGCCCAAAGGCTGTGCAATCTGTCAGGCACCAGGGGAGAGTAGAAGAGGCAACACTTTGTCCTCTGAGCTGTCAAAAAGCTCGGATTCTGTATAAACAGGCATCTGGTGATCTGAGCTGTGCATGCAAGCAGGGATGGAGAGAGATTGCACCGAGTCACAGGCAGCAGTTCAGGCAGAAAAGAGAGTGGTGGTGGGGAGAGGAGGGCAGGGAGGAGATCTGCTCCCAGGGTGGCTCTGGAGAGGGTCCAGGGGAGGCCATGGCATGAGGAGGGGTCTGGAACATCTCCCTTATGGGGAAAGACTGTTTAGAGCCTGTTTAGCGCAGGGAAGACTGAGAGGGGATCCCATCAATCCATACAGTATCTCCAAGGGGTGTCAGAGAATGGTTTCAGACCTGAGCCAGTGACAGGACAAGGAGCAGTGGCCATAAACTAAAACAGGTTTTTCCTCAGCATGAGGAAGAACTTTCCATGGAGGGGGCAGAGCCCTGGAGCAGCTGCCCAGGGAATAATGGAGTTTCCCTCTCTGGAGACATCCCCCACCCACCTGGACGTGTCCTGTGTCACTGCTCCAGGTGACCCTGCCTGGGCAGGGGTTTGGATGGATGATCTGCAGAGGTCCCCCCAGCCCACACTGTTCTGTGATTATTTGGGGAATGAACCTGCAGGGATTTGCAGCACAGGCTGGCAGTCTGAGGGGGGAGAAAGCATACCCAGCAAAGAATGGAGAGGAGGATTTAGAGCTAATCTTGGCTGTGAAACGTGTCTTTGCTTGCTGTGTTCCCAGAGCTGCTCACTGAGGAGATGGAGGAAGAGAACAAGGAGCATACGTGCGAGACGCTGCTGATGTGCATTGTTACTGTTCTGAGTCACGGGCTCAGGAGCGGGGGTGGAGTAGGTGATGTGCTCAGGAAACCTTCCAAAGAGGTAAATTACCACTGGCTGGGGGTGGAGGATGGTGCTGAGCAGGGCTGGGATCTGCTTTGCTGGGGAGAGTGTGTGTGTACTGCTCCAAGCACGGGCAGGAGCGCAGAGGGACACGCGGCTCTGCGCTCCATGCTGGCGTCTCTGGGGGTCACACAGAGCTCCAGCCACCTCACACAGCCTTCTCCAGGCTTTTATGGCTTGTGGGCTGTCCAGAGTGGGGGAGCCAGCAGGCTGAGCTGGGAGTTGAGGAGCTGAAGGAAGGAGATGAGTACAAATCAGTGAGGGAGGAGCGTGAGGTGGCACAGGAACCTCCTGTGGTAGCTGGTGGAGAGTTGTGGTGGGAGCATCCCTAAGGAGAGGTCATGTGTCAGATGGGAGGGGTGAGGGGACAGGGAGCAGGCTGGGTTGGTGGGAGTGTGGGGGAGGAAGGATGGATGTGGTTTGGAGCCATCACCGGAGTGAGGACCAGGCTGAGCAGCAGGAGTTTCCCATAACACCCCTCTGGCTCCCCCTCTGACTGCTGTTCAAGCGTTTGTGTCCATCAATTAGGAAGGAATCCTTCCCTGGCAGGGTGGGCAGCCCTGGCACAGGTGCCCAGAGCAGCTGTGGCTGCCCCTGGATCCCTGGCAGTGCCCAAGGCCAGGCTGGACACTGGGGCTGGAGCAGCCTGGGACAGTGGGAGGTGTCCCTGCCATGGCTGGGGTGGCACTGGGGGGGATTTAAGGTCCCTTCCCACCCATTTTACAATTCTGTGATGGTTCTGTGGTCTGATGCTCAGGCTGTCACTCCCAAAGCCACACTGGGGGCAGAGCTTTTTTGTTTTACCTGACATTTTAAAGTTTTTTTATAAGTTCTTGTTTTAACTGACATTTCAAAGGGGTTTTTTTCCTACAACTTAGCCTTCAAAGTTACTTAATTCTTAATAATAAGTTTGGTACTTGACTGGCAGAATGATTGTGAAAATGGGGGTTGGATATTTTGGGTATTCAGGCCTGCAATAAATGTGGAATGTATACTGAAAAGTCCAGCTTAGTGTTCATTAACATGGCTGTTAAATGCAATTAGTGGTATTAAATTCCAGTAAAAAACTTTATGATCCACACTGATCCTCTGTTGATATGCTGCAGATTAATATTAGGATATAATTTGGAAGGGCTTCAGGGAGGGGTGAGAACGAATTTCAGTGTGTGGAGAAGAGTTTTTTTCTCTTTTGAAAGTGGGAGAAGTCCAGAATCTTCGACACAGGAAGAGCAGCTCTGCAGAGATCCCACAATGGCAGCTGACTAATTCAGCTTTTCTTTCAGTGATTTCTGCATTTTAGTTTTGCATTTTAGTTTCATTAAATGTTTTGAGTTGTGAATTCCCCTTGGAGAGCATCAGCAATGGAGACTCTCAGGGAAAATGGTGTGGGGCAGGGTGGTAATAAGGGTGAGATGTGTACCTAATTGGGCTGTTAATAATTCAAATTTGTATCTTGCAGGAGCCTCTCTTTGCTGCTAGAGTGATCTATGATCTGTTGTTCTTCTTCATGGTCATCATTATTGTCCTGAACCTGATTTTTGGGGTGATCATTGACACTTTTGCTGATTTAAGGAGTGAAAAACAGAAGAAAGAAGAAATTTTAAAAACAACTTGCTTTATTTGTGGTAAGTGTGGAGACACACTTAACAAGAAGGGGTTACTCTGGGTAAGGCAGGCATAGCTGCAGACTCACAGGAAAAAAGCCTGGAGTTCCTGGCTGTTCTCCTTGCATTCCTCAGCCAGTTCATGTTCCTGGGTACCACGTGCAGGGAGCTTGGCAGCAGGAGCAGATGGGGAATGCTCAGGATACCATTTTTCCTCAAGACTTCAGTTCTTGCTTCTGCTCTGCCTCGAAGAACAGTTTCCTCTGGGAGCAGGAGCGATTTTTATGAGCAGTCACTTTTTCCAGGCGTGCAGAGTGCTGCCTGTGGAAGCTTTTCCCAGCAGGAGGTTGGGAATGGAGGTGCTGTGGTTGACTGACATGGTCCTGCCATGTTGCATAACACACAGCCTGACGGGATAACCTTTGGAAATCTGCTGCAAAGCAAACGTTGCTTTTGCTACCAGTTTGCCCAAAAATAGGGGATGTGTTATGAAATCCAACAAACCGCTTGCTACAGGGTTGTTGCCTTTTTTGACAAATTTTTTTTTCTGTTATATATAATAAATATAAGCAGTACTCATTACACTTTACGCTTTCTCTTCCTTCTCTTCCTCCTCTTCTTCCTCTTCTCTTTCTTGTTTGATCTTTTCTCTCCTTCTCTCTCTCCTTCTCTCTCTCCTTCCTTCTCTGTCTCCTTCTTTCTCTCCTTCTCCTCTTCCTGGGTGTTTGTCAGATTTTATCCTGATATTCAGTGTCCATTCCAGAATGACTGTGACTTCCAGAAGTGCAGCAGACTTGAGAAATCAGTTTTGTTCTAGAGCTGATTTTCCTGGTGCCCAGCTGGCAAACCCTCAGGGTTCTCCCTGTGTCCCCCTCACAGGTTTGGAGAGAGATAAGTTTGACAACAAGACAGTCACCTTTGAAGAGCACATTAAGGAAGAGCACAACATGTGGCACTATTTGTGCTTTATTGTCTTAGTGAAAGTCAAAGATTCCACAGAGTACACAGGACCAGAGAGTTACGTGGCAGAAATGATCAAGGTGAGTTTGGAGTTTTGGTTTTTTTTTTTCCTAGCTTAGACCAATCCAGTGGAATATTGGGTACAGTGCTCTGTACTGTACTGAATTTATTTTGTAAATGTACAAAATATATATCTGTGACTTCCCAGCCTCCAGAGCACCCTGTGTGTGTCCTGGAGTAGGTGACAGGGAGTGGTGACAGCCAGGTACTCCCTGTGGCTTGGATCAGGGGAAGAGAACCTGTTCTGCCTTAAATTCACATTTAGGGAGAATATTTTCCAGCTGGTGGAAGTGTCTGAAGCACAACAAGTTATAACCTGTCCTGGTATAAATATCTCCAACTGACTTGTAGGATTTGTTATCATATGATTTGAGCTTATTATTGTGAAAAACTACAATTAATGTCTACTCAATTGGAAGGGCTTTTAATGAGAGAATTAAAAGCCTCATCTCTGCCAAGCTGCAGGTTCAGAGCTCCTGGAATTAGATCCCAAGCCCAGTCACTAATTTGTGTCTTCTGGCTGGGGAGCAAAAGCTGTTTGATTTATACCATTTCAGTGTGATTTCTTCAGAGCAGAGCACTTTGCTGCCTCCCCTCCCAGCTCTCTGCTGTGAGGTGCCACCTCCCCTGAGGTGGCTCTGCAAACCCCCCCAGCCCTGTCCCAGGTCAGACGTGTTATTTTGGGGTCACCAAAGTGTCCGTCCTACTTCTGCATTTCTGCCTCAGTAATGAGGGCTTAAAGAAATCTTGTGAGCAGTCACCTGATGGAGGATTAGCACAGTGAGATAACCAAGTGCATCACTGCTGCTTTCCAGCCTGCCTGATTATTTTGCTCCCTTCCTTTATCCCCCCACAGCACGCATGACTTCAGGGGGAAGCACTGCACTTCTGAAGGGTTTTTGCTTCTAAAAGACAATTTTGTGTTGTGCTTTTGCTTCTGAAAGATGTTTTTGTGCTGTGTTTTTGTTGTTGTTAGAACCAGTTTAAAGAAAGTTTCAATTGGCAACCAATTAATTATTTCAGATGAACAGTTCAAATTAGATAAGAACCAAAAATTAGTCACTGAATATGTTTGCATGAAGCACAAAAACTGGAGAACTTTTATGAGAATTCCCATTCATTAAGTGTCAGCAAGGGCTAATTACTGTGTGTGGATGGGAGTAGGATAAATTATGCATAGCCAGAGTGTCTCATGCAGATGCAATTTTATGTAACCATGTGCTCTAGGTAGAGGTTTGGAGTGTGTCTGTACTTGGTGGGGTTTTGCATTTCATGAGCCAGTTTTAAATGAAGTTCTAAGAGCAGGTCTCAGTGAGGGCTGATGAATGTGGGGTGTAACTGCAGGAGTGGGGAACAGGCAGGAAATCTGGATTTCACCTCATCCTGCCCCAGGCTCAGGCTGCTGTGTCCTGACTCTGGAGTCCTCTGCAGTCCTTGTACTCCTGAGGAGCCATTTGGCAAAGCTTATCCTGAAAATCAATTTCTTCCCAGTGCCCTTTAACATTAAAACTTCCTTTTCTGCCCTAAAATCTGGGTGTAAAACATGATGAATCTGTTTCTCTACCAGACCTGTTTTAAATGCTGCTGTAGGAGCCAGAAGTGCTTTTTTTTTCCCATTTAGGGTGTTTTTAGGGATAATTTGGGTGGGGCCTGGTTCATCTGTTCCTCAAGCTTTCTGTGTTCACAGAATCCCAGATTGGTTTGAGTCAGGAGGAGCCTTAAATCCCACCCAGTGCCACCCCTGCCATGGCAGGGACACCTCCCACTGTCCCAGGTGCTCCAGCCTGGCCTTGGGCGCTGCCAGGGATGGGGACTCCTCGATCTTGGTGCAAAATGCCTGAGTGCAGAGGAACAGACCAAGGAAAGCTTTAAGGAAGGAAGCTTTAGGAAAGCTTTAGATGTGTCCATGAGTGCCAGGCAGAGCTGCAGTGGGGAGGTGCTGCTGTGCCAGGGGCTCGCTCAGGTGCAGCCTCCAGCCTCTCCTGGGAACTCCTTGGGGCACGGCTGCCTTGTAAAGGGATTTTCCTCAGTGTTTCAGACTGAAGGTGGCACTGTAACATCTTGGATGGTGACAGAGATGTGGGGCACGGCTTCCCCGGGCTCTGTGTGGGACCAGCTGCTGCTTGTGCCCGTTTTTAGGAGCCGGGCTAGGAAGCATCATGTGCTCCAAGTCCCGCTGTGATGGCAGAACACACCTCAAATGCTTCACCTGTGCTCTGACTCCCAGCAAAATACCTTCAGAAAACTCTTGGATTTCTGCCCCTCGGTAAATGAAAGAAAGAAAAAAAAAAAGAAAATACAATTTCAGTAATTGCCTTTGCCATTTAGTATTTGTGGGTTGTTCCAACACTACAGAACAGTTAAAAAAATAATTTAGGACACTTAAATTATATCCACTGTCAGTTTGTGAGTTGCTTCCAGTGCTGCTTGCACAGTGCTTTAAAGATATTTTAAGCACTGTGGTATCAAAAGAATCTTGGACAATTTCATTTATGCAGTTAGTGAATATTCAGGTGCCTTTAAGAGTGATCTTGAATTTTGATGTTTTCTTGTCCAAAAATGATGTGTGTAGAAAGGCAGGTTTGAGGATTCCCTCTGTACTGGGTATGGCAGAGCTGGATCTGGCCCGTAGCATTCATCCTTCACGATCCTGACCCCACATGAAAAGAAATTGTAGCCTTGAAAATCAATGATTAACTACAATTCCTTAGTGAATTTTATATTTCTTCACAGACAGAAGCTCATTAAGTTCAAACACATCACGAGGAGGAAATCAACAGGTACACTTGGAAATGGAGTTGAGTTTAGGGCACTGAAGACTGATCAAAAAATCAAAATTAAAAAACCCAGCAGTGAGCCCCTGGGCTATTGGGAGGTGTCCCTGCCCACAGGGCTGCAATGGGATGAGCTTTAAGGTCCCTTCCAACCCAACCCAGTCTGGGATTCTGTAAAATAAAATCTAATAACTGTTCTGACAGTGCTGCTGTGGCTCTCAACTTGCAGCACTGTCACTCTCCCTCCCATAACCCTGTTCTGGACCATTTGGGGTGTTCTGGGGTCTGGACTGGTTTGGCTGAGTCCCGTGCAGGGCCAGGCTGCCCTGGGCTTGTAGCTGCTGATGGGGGCTGGAATTGCTGCCGCTGTAAACAGGGATAATGTTCCTTCCATCAGCGAGGGGAGCTGTGCCTGCTGCCACAGGTGATGTAAAACTCGGGCTGTCTCAGGAATCCTTGCTGGAGATGCTCAGGGAGCGGGGCTGCAGGAAGCTGAGCCTGTGCTCACCCCGTGCTGCCCTGCCCTGCCCTGCCCTGCCCTGCCCTGGCAGCCCCTGGGTGCAGGAGATGGCAGATGGATTCCAGCAGCTTGGCATGGAGCAGCTGCCCTTGGCACTGCATCCCCAGCCACCTCCCTGATACCATTCAATGGCACAGACAGTGCTGAGGGCGTGAGAAGACATCCCGAGGTGGTGAGGTGATGTTCAGCTCCCCTGGCAGAGCAGGGATGTGCCCGGCTCCATCCTGCACAGGGGCACTGCAGAGAGGGGCTGGCTCCGGGCTTGAGGCAGGCTGTGTCGGGGAGGATGCTGAGGGTGCCTGCCGTGATTCCCAGGAACAAAGGGCCCGGCTCTGCGAGGCTCTGCAGTCACCAGGAAGATCAGGTGATGTCTGAATAACACCCTGTGTGTGGGAGGTGGGGGGATCCACTTATCGCCTTGGCCAGACATTGCCATCCACACCCAAATGACTCATGTGAACTCCGTGCAACTCCCTGCCGATTAGTTCATTTAAATGTCTTATCTGCCCATCCTGCCTTGAGAATTCCTCCTGGAGTTGTGTGCCTTAGCCTGCAGTTGCTGTGGCAGCCTGGGCAGCACAGCAGCCCTGCCAGCTCAGCTGTCACCGGGGCCTTGGCAGGGCTCTGCCACAGCCAGCTGTGTGCAGGCATTTAGAATATGTAAAATCTCTCACCCTGCAGCTCGGTGTGGAGAAAACCACGCAGGCACCCGGGGTTTGTGTGCATTCCTGAGCTGTCTGCAGGCAGCTGCATGGGCTGTCACAGCACAGACAAATATTTGCATGCCCGACTCCTGCATGCCCTGCTCTGCACCTTGAGCAGTGTGGGCTCTCAGGGGCTGTGCATGCAGATGTGCTTGTTAAAACAGAAGAGCTGCTTTGGAAACGTTTTTAGCACAAAGCTTCCTAAATAGCTCCTGCAGTTCCTCCATTTTTTAATCCAAGCAGGATCTGTGTCATTAAGAACCTTTATTACAGAAATGAGGCAGAGGTGTCACGGTGCCCAAGTTCCCATGTCTGGATCGAGGGCACAGAGTTCCAAATCTGGATTGTGTTGTCATTGAAAAGGAGCCATTTACAAATAGGAGTGATGGCACAGATATCCTTCAAGGAATTTGGAATAGGAATGAAGGCTATAGATTTCCCTTTGTACCTTAGTTAACCTCTGTGTACAAACCTGGGGATTTAAGTGTATTATTGGGCTTTGTCCTTGGTGTCCTGAGCTCTGTCCCGTAATGGAAAGTGTTTCTGATTCTGGGTTTGAGTGACTGCTGCCAAGGCACAGCCCCTGGTAAGCAAAGACAAGGTTCCATCAGTGTCAGGCTTTTCAATTGCATCCTTTCAGAAGTGCCAGTGTGACTTGAAGCCTTTCCCAGGTAGTGATCCAGCAGGGACAGTCACTGTGCTCTGGAACCCAGCAGGAACGTGGTGGCTTTGAGGGGTGGCTGTGTCCCAGGCTCTCCATGAAATCCAGTTCAGCACTGCAGCACCCACAGGAGTGACAAGGGCAGACCATGGTACTTCCAACCCAAAGCATTCCAGAAGGCGTTTAATGATTCCAGCACTGGTGAAAGACACATGTACGTGAAATTACAGCCTGAGAAAGTGTGGGAAACTTAGTTATGTTCATCTGTCATTTGTGCCTGGAAATCCTGTACTTCAGGCAGAGTCAAACAGGAGAGATTTGTCATATCAGTATTGAGCAAACCAGCTGCAGACACAGGAGTGAGCAGCCCGTGCAAATGACTGGGTTAGAGATGAGGAAATTGGGGTTTTGGGGCTAGCAGTCACCGTGATACTGGTGCAGGCTGGGAGAGGAGGAGGAGGAGGAAAACCAAGGAGGTCAGGATGTGACCTGGAGCTGACAGGGCTTAGTTTGGTGGTAACTTCCCAACAAGCTGCATCTTGAGATAGCTGGCCAGAATTAGCCAATATAATTACAGGGTTAAACGAGAAATGGTGGCAGAGGCTTGGGAGAGCCCGGAGTGTTTGGCAGCAGGCCCTGGGCTGCTGGAAACACTGTGTCACAGGCACGGGCTCAGCTTTGTGCTCACACAGGGCAGGAACTTGTTCCACCCTTGGTGCAAACCAGGAGCTGCACTGGAGAAAGGAATGGCCAACCTCATCTTCCCGAGCCCTGGCACAGGTGCCCAGAGCAGCTGTGGCTGCCCCTGGATCCCTGGCAGTGCCCAAGGCCAGGCTGGACACTGGGGCTGGAGCAGCCTGGGACAGTGGGAGGTGTCCCTGCCATGGCAGGGGGTGGAACAAGATGAGCTTTAAGGTCCCTTCCAACCCAGCCCATTCTGGGATTCTCTGGAGTGTCTGAGCTGGCTGCCCCATGGTGGGCTGCAGGAAACGCTCCTGCTGCTGGCAGTAACCCCACGTGGCCCAGTGCTTGGTTTTTCCTGAAAACACACCTGGTATCCATGCTGGGAATCTGGGGTTGGCATCCCAGGTGACAGGCAAAGGTTTCCCTTGGGCTGAGCGTGTGTATGAAAAAGGGCTGTGTGGCTGAAAGCAGAAGGAAGGGCTTGGGGCCAGTTGTGGGACTGGGATGTTTGCATAACTTGGCTTTGGGTGGATCCCAAGCAGCTGCCAGGGTGGGTGCCCTGTCCTGCTCCTGGAGCAGCGCCAGCACCCCGGGACAGGGGCAGGTTCCTGCCTGGAAACCACGGGGTGACACACTGGGAGCACAAACCACGGGGACCAGAGAGCCCCAGCGTGCCCAGGAGGTGGCCCCGGGCTGGGGCGAGGCCGGCCCTGAGTCATGGCCCTGACCCCGGGGATGGACTTGTGCAAGAGGGTGTGGGTGACAGCACCAATGCCACCAGCTGTGGTGCTCAGCCTCTGTGGGGCATTGCTTGTCCTGCCCAGCTGAGAAGCTGTAACGTGCCCTACTTCAGTGGGACCCAAACAGTGTGTGGGGAGGTGGCCTTGTCCTTCAGGGAGGCAGGATATGGCCTTCAGGAATCCCATCCCCGCAGTCCATCGGGCTGGGTGGTGCTTGGCTGGGCTCCCCTGAGTCACCCACAGCAGAGCTGGCTCAGGGTGTAGGGCCATGGTCATCCTCCACCCTGGGAATGGTGTCTGTGTTCCAGGTTCCCTGCTCTATGCCAGCCCAAGTGCCACTTGGGTGTTTAACAGAGAAAAGGAGGTTATTGCACCCTAAACCTTGTGTCATCAGCCTCCTGTGGAACAGCACGGGGCATGTGAGGAGTTGAGAATGTTCTGGGTGTGGAGGGCAGACACCATCAAGTGCTGGTTTTTACAGAGGGAAGAAGTGATGGTGAGCCCTTTGCAGCAGAGAGAGAACCTGATGTGGGGATTTTGCCAGGAAGCACAAGAAAGACCCAAGAGGAGTCCCATCTCACCACAAACAAACAGATGCATTTTCAGAGTGCTTCACAGAGCTCTTCTGTTGCTGTGTGGGTCTGATTTTTAACTTCCCATGACAGAAACTGAAATTTGCTGCTGCTGCCTTTCCCTACTTGTGTTCAAGAAACAACTGGACGTGGCACTCAGTGCTCTGGGCTGTGTGACAGGGTGGGGATGGGGCACAGCTTGGACTTGGTGATCTTGGAGGTTTTTTCCAAGCAAAATAATTCCATGGGAGCAGCCTGGAATTCTGTAAATGATGCTGCTGGGCAGCCCTTTGATGGCAGCTGTAAGGATTTCTTTTGGAGAAGGTTGAATTAGCCCTTGAGCACCCTGTGACTCTCAGGCACAGGGGTAGCTGGATACATGGAGACCTGGAGAGGAGTGGTGAGTCCTTGGGGCGAGGAGAGCTCACTCCCTGCCACGAGCTGCCTTCCCTTGCCCAGGAGGAGCAGAGCTGGCACCTCTCTTGGCACAGCTCGTGCTGAGGTCCCTCTCAGCCTTTCTCAGAACCAACTCTTCGGCAGAACCAGGAGGAGCCAGCGCTTCTCAGAACGAGCCGCGTGTGCATCACGCAGCGCCGCTTCCTCTTCCTCGCCTTCCCAAGCAGGGATGGCCAGCGCCCTCACCCCGGCTGTGAGAGTCAGTGACGCTTGCTTTACAGCAGGGACTTTTCCAACTTTACCTAGAAAAGAGCTGCAACCCGAAACCCGGCCCTTGTGGCCAGCCAGCTTCCGTCAGCCAGCGGCTGTGCTCGCCCCGGCTGCTGCAGCACGGGAGGCTGTGCCCTGCTGGGAACGGGGAGCTGAGGGCACCCTGAGATCCTGGGAATGGGCAGCTGAGGGCACCCTGAGATCCTGGGAATGGGGAGCTGAGGGCACCCTGAGATCCTGAGAATGGGGAGCTGAGGGCACCCTGAGATCCTGGGAACAGGGAGCTGAGAGCACCCCGGGATCCTGGGAACGGGGAGCTGAGAGCACCCCGGGATCCTGGGAATGGGGAGCTGAGAGCACCCCGGGATCCTGGGAATGGGGAGCTGAGAGCACCCCAGGATTCTGGGAATGGGGAGCTGAGAGCACCCCAGGATTCCAGGAGGAGGGAGCTGAGGGCACCCCAGGGTCCCAGGGCAGAGGGTGCAGAGGGCTCTGTGGGTGCCAGCAGCTGCACAGGAGCAGGGGCAGCCTCCCCTCTCCAGGCTCTCTCAGTGCCTCTAAAACACCTCCAAAGCCCCAGGAGGGACGTGAGGCCGTATCTTTAAAGGCACCCCAGGGCTGAGCTGAAGCTCAGCAGAAACTGGATTATGGAGATATAAATCTTTTATTGACCCCTGAGTGGCAGTGCTGGGAGCCAGGCTGGCCCAGCAGGATCACCATCCCGTGACCTTTCAGCATTCCTGCTCCGTTCCGTTGGTGCTGGCTCTGCTGAAATATTTATTTATTTGAAAGGAAACACCCCCACACTCCCAGCAGGGACAGGGACGGGCTGTGTGTCAGCAGCCTGGTCACATCCAGCTCCTCTCTGCAGGGCTGGGGCAGGCTGAGGAACAGGCTCCAGGTTTCCAGTGAATCCAGGATGGAGGGTGTGTGCAGAAGGCAGAGCTGTGTGCTGCCTCTGTCCTCTCTGGGGAGTCCCAGCGTTACCTGGTGCCTGCATTACCTGCATCCAGGGGATTTGTCTGCACCTCTCTCCCTGTGCTTTCCAGCCTGTTTGGGTGGACACCCCTTGTTTCTTGCTGGGAGGCAGTTGGACGTGCCCAGATCAATTCTGGGTTTGGGTGGTGCTAAGCAGGGGAGGCAGATCAGCCCAGGTGGGCAGGGGATGTCCAGGTCCTTCCCTGAGGCTGTCCCTGCACAGGGAACTTCCAGGGGCCCTTAACCCTTTCGCAGGTGGGTGTGCACTTAGGGCATTGCCAGGTCCAGCTGAGCTGTGAGCCCTGGCCCCCAGCTCAGGGACACCCAGAGGGCTGTGTCTCCTTGTCCTCAGCCTGCCCCTGCCTCAGCCCGTGGAGTTCACGTGGAGCACGGCTCGGTTTTAATCTTTCGACCTTGGCATGAGAACTAGAGGTGCTTTGTTGGTTTTGTTCAAATCAAAGCCAAGATTTACTGACTTTGAGGGCTGGGGCTTTCAGAAACCCAGCGAGTGTGGAATCTCTGAGGAGGCTGCAGAAGCTGTGGGTGCTGTTTGATTTCACCTCCCGGGCCTGGAACGATCCAGTCACAGCCTCTGCAGCAGCTGCAGCGTTGGCTTACATTGCAGAGTGATGTTGGAAAGTGCTTGGGGTATTTGTTATGAAACACTGCAGGTAGGGAAAGTTGGTGCTTCCCTCATCCCTTTCATCCTTCTCAAGGATGGGGCCTGGGAACGCTCTGGGGTTGACCTTAGAAATGTCTTGGCAACAAGGAAAATCTTTCTGGAGCAAGAAAGGGGCAGGCAGGAGCTTCAGGGCTCCTGTGTCTGCCTAGAAACCTCAGGACATGGGCCTGAGGGTCCAGGAGAACCTGCAAATATAAATTGCATTTTAGTTTCATTTTTCTCATCCTCTGTCCTTGTTTCTTCCCTGGAGGAACAGAGGGAAGTGCAGTTGGTGTAGTTGGTTTTCCCTGGGTGGGAGATGCTGGACTTGAGCACAAATGTTGAGCTGCCCCCTCTTCCCTAATGAGGCTTTTACTACAGCTGGAAGAACACAGTGCAGTGTTGCCTGTTCCTACTATTAAACCTTAATTGTGGGACTGACGTTTCCTAAAGTCCAAAATATTTTGGCACTTGTCTTGGTAAAGGCATATTTTTTTTGTACATAGATTTTTTTTTCCCCTTTTATTAGCAGAAACCATCTGCCCTGTAAACAGAGATCAGGAGCAAACAGCCTTCCTGGCAGTTCTGCATCACGTGGGAATGCTGTGGTGCCTGCATGGGAAAGGGCCTGCTTTCTGCCTTCTCATCCTGGCAAAAGGAAACTCCAGGCAGATCACAAGCAGCTAATTTAAGCTGATGAGTCTTGGCATCGCATCTGAATTGCAGAGAGGATGTGACTGGAGCTCTCTGTAGAGGTGCACAGCCCTGATTAAGCAGGATGGATGCTCCTGGGAATGAGGGGGAGCATGGAGCGAAGCGGGTTGGAGCTGGAGATTTGGGCAGGGTGTGACAAAAAGCCAGGAGTTTGCAGTGCTGCAAAAACAAGCTGGGAGCCCAGAGAAGAGGCTGGCCAGCCAGTGGGGTGAGCTTTGGTCACTGTTAATCAGCAGTGTTGATTGATTTTTGATTAACAGCATCCCTTGGTGTGAATGCAGTCGCCCATCACCGTACCTGGTGTGTTCAAACCTCCCCAGCTGTGTTACTGTGAGAGCACACACACCCTGATCTCAGCCAGCCCGAGTTCAGCTTCCATTTCTGAGCACATCTCCAGCGTGGGAGGAGAACCAGACTGGATGGGAAACCAGTTTGATGTTGAACTGTAAGGTGTCAGGACGTGGGGTGCACCCCTCCTCCTCTTTTGTGGCTTTCTGTTCCACTCCTGCCTTTATTTTTAACATCTCTGGTGTGCACACGAGTGCCTGTGTGACTCTGTACAGGCTCCTCAGGCTGAGTGTGTGTCCAGTGACATTCCTGACTGTACCTTAAGCATGGAACAGGAGAGAATTTGTATGGCTGAAGGAAAACTCTACGGGCAGTGGGTGCACTGTAATGTATCTGTCCCTCATTTTAGCCTGAACTGGACAGTCAAAATATTATTTTCTTTTTCATTAAAAAGGAAGAAGTTCAGCTGTGGAAGAATTTCTAGAAGTTGGTTTCTTTTATCAGAGCACAGCCAAGCTTTGCTTGACCAGAAAAGCAGAAAATCTTCCTCAAACACAAATAGAAAGATTGTAAGATGGCAGTGGATTTCTAACACTGGGAAATGCTTGTTCAGACGTGAAATCTGGGCTGGTTTAATGTCCAGTGTTTGTGCATTTATCCTGGGGTGTAGGTGAGGGAGCAAGGGCTGGGGGCAGTGAGTAGCTGGAGAGGAAACACCAGCACTGAGCAGCCCCAATTCCCAGCAGTGCCTCGGGCTGGCACTTTGCAAACTTTCCAGTGAGATGCAAATGCAGATAAGTACAGATAAGAACAGATAAGTGCAGAGCTGCTGCATCCGAGGAATGTCCCGTGGCTGTAGAGCTCGAGCTGTCTGTGCTGTGCTCTGGGGCAGGTTTTCATGTGGCAAAGGCTAATTGTGCCCTGGTGTGTGACCCTCAGGAGAGAAACCTGGACTGGTTCCCCCGGATGAGAGCCATGTCACTGGTCAGCAGCGACTCGGAGGGAGAGCAGAACGAGCTGAGGAACCTGCAGGAGAAGTTGGAGTCCACCATGAAGCTCGTGACCAACCTGTCTGGGCAGCTGTCAGAGCTCAAGGATCAGGTAAGGAGCGGCACAGGGCTCCTCCAGCCCCTCGGACCAGCTGGGCTTCCGCAGCTCCACGGCTCCTCCAAACCCCAGGGAGAGCTTCCCCACAGTAACTCGTGGGTAGGGAAGAAGTGAACAAACCAGGTCCCTCCAGAGCCCCATGCTCCAGCTGACCTGCCTGGTGCTCACCCAACTGGCGAGTTCCAAAGTGGCCACATCAGAAAGGGAAAACTTGTGTTAAAAAATTCACCAGAGTTAACTTAAATCAGTCCTGGCTGGTGCAGGGAGCCTGAGTGTGTTGTTGTTGTGTTTGGGGTTTTAACCCGAAGAGCTGAGCCAGGCAGAGGGTGTGACACTGACACGAGGGCTGTGTCACCGTGGGGACCTCAAAACCCACCGAGAAACTGGAGGAGCACCCGAGTGGTTACTGGTGGTGCTGGTCCCTCCGTGCTGCGGCTGTGCTGCTGTGCAGATGTGATTTGGCTGCTGCCACCCTCAGCCTGCAGCACTCACATCCCCAGGAGGGCTTTGCACTGCACCACACGCTGCTGCTGCTGCTGCTGCTCCGCAGACATCACAGGGCTTTCTGGTGCAGCAGCTTCTCTGCACCAAGAGCTGTTGGCTTCTGCCTTGGCTGGACTCGAGGGCGTCGTGGGGCTGGTTCCCAGCCCAGCCTTAGTGATGGCTTTGAGAAAGACAGAGGCAGCAGGGCTTCAGTTCCTGTTGTCCCCAGGGATTCCAGCCTAACTGGAGGGAACAGGGAAAGCACTGGAGCTGTTTGTGGTGGCTGCTTATCTCTGTGCATTAATAACCTGAGCCAGATGGTTCAATTAGTGAATTGATGTAGGTATTGGCACTGGGTAGGATTAATTGCTGACTTGCACCTGGGTGTGGATGGAGCTGTGGGGCAGGAGTGGCCCAGCAGCTCTGGGTCGTTCTCTCCCAGCTCCAGTGCCATCCCTGCTGCCCATCTCTGCTGGGCTGGCTGGGTGTCTCCAGGAGCCCCTCCTCTGGCAGGATGCCCTGGCAGCCAGCACTGCCTCAGACCCAGCTCCTGCCTTCCGACCTGCTCTGCACTGGGGCTGGAGCTGGGCTCTGTCTGAGCTCCCTGTGGGGCACAAGGAAGGGATTAATGTGGGGCACTGGAGCTGACAGCCTCGCTGCCCCAGGCTGTAATTAGTGCTCCGGCACGGTGCCACAGAGCCCCTTGCTCCAGTTGGTCTGAGGACGGAGGGCAGAGGCAGTTGCTCTTTTGTCTGGGCTTTAATTCTTGCCGGGCAGTGGTTTGGCTGTTTTGCCTGGAAACAATTATCCTGCCCCGTGTGTCTGGTGTCTCTGGTGTCTCCCTGCTGGAGGCTCTGACTCCAAGTGCTCTGCAGGCACAGGAGCCTCCCCACGGGCCACAGCCTCACGACCTCTCTTGGCTGACCAAGCACTAAAACCCCTCCTCGTTCTTTGTGAAAATAAGAATGAAGGGTTTAGCTTTTAGAGAGCTATTTGACTGTAAAAGCAAGAGAGGAAACCAGCTTCATTAATGTGGTGATAGCTTTTAGGAATTCCCCTAAGTACCATTATTGAGAGCCCTGCTGAAGATGCAGGATGCTCCAATTATGTGACAAAGCCAGTATATCCCTCCTCCTGTTCAGGAACTGTCTCCAGGAAAGGAACTAACTCAGGGAATTTTTATTTGTATTTATTTTCTTGTAATTAAATAAAGGGAAAACCTCTCATTCATTTGCTCTTCAAGCTCGTTAGGTTTCTGGAGACTCTAATTATTGGAGGCCGAGTTCCAGCCCACCTACTTCTCCAAAGTGCACCAAGAGCCATTAAAATCCTGATCACTTTAATTCTGTGAGAAAAGATTACACCATAATTGTCTGCAGCAGCAGGGGATTAGATTTAATCACCCAGAAATCCTTCCCAGCCTCCTGCGTGTCCCTGAGCGCAGCATCGGGCCCTGCCTGGGGACAGACCCCTGAGCTCCAGGGGTGGCTCGGGGTGACCCAGTGCCAGCAGCCCCAGGGGCAGGTGCTGTGTCCAGGGGATTCCTGCCCTGGAGCTGGTTCCAGCTCACCCTGACCTTTGGAGCCAGGCAGCTCTGGCAGTCCCAGGCGTTATCGGGGAGCCCAGCCTGGCTCAGCTGAACCCCAGGCCCCTTGGGCAGTGTTTGGGTCCTGTCAGCACAATTCCAGGGCCTGGCAGCTCCTGGGGATTCGCTGTGCCTGGCTTTTATGGCCTGTTAGCCCAGGTGTGCTGTCACTGGAAAGCTTTGCAGGAGATTCACTCTCCAGTAAATGTGATGGCAATAAGTTGCTCCCTCCTGCAGCCCTGTGCCCTCCACACAAGCATTAAGCATTGTGCAGGAGTAATAATGTTCAGCATTGACACTAGAATTGCATTTCTCTCTTATTTATGGTTGGTCGCTTTATTCTTCCCTTTTTTTAAAGCCACATCTTCTAGTAACACTTGCAGCAGGGTGCACCATCCCTTTTCTACATAGCCTGAAAAATATCTCCTACAGTCCCTTTTCATTATTCCTCTTTCTTTCTATTTTTATTGCATGCATCCTCTGAATCCTCTGAAGTTTATTGGCAGTGTGAAATTGTGCCTCTTGGTTTGCTCAGTGAAGATAATTAATGTAAAGGGGCATTTTCAAGCCAAGTCCTTGTGGCCTCTCTGCATTTCCACTTGTGGGGTATCTTAGAGGCAGTTTAACATTCAGGTTCACAGGGAGTTGTGTGTGTGTGCAGAGAGCTCTGGGAAGACCCCTCTCCTCCTGCTGCCATTCCCTGTGAAGCATTAGAGGCTTTTTGTGGGGAGAATTGCACCAGCTGTGCAGAGGAGCAGGAGGTGTGCCCTGGCCTCGGGAGCCTGGGGCGAGCCCTGGGGAAAGGGAAAACAGCAGCTCTGCCTCCCCTGGTCAGGGTTCATTACGGTTTCAGGAGGAATGGTGGTGTTTCAGCCCTTTTCCTGGTGATTAAAGGAGTGCTGCTGGGCACAGAGGGAGGGTGGGGTGTGCAGCACAGGAGCCCTGCGGGCCTGCCCAGCCCTGCCCATCTGCAGCAATCCCGTTCCCCACAGAGAACTCCAGACCCAAGGTCAGGCACTGGCTGACACCCTGCACCAGCTGGGAAACTCCATCAGTGCTGAAACTGGGGCTGTGAACAGAGGCACTCAAGTGGTTTAGTGGTGACCATCCTGGTGGGGCTGGGTTGGTGGTTGGATTTGATCTTGGAGATCTTTTCCAACTTTACCAATTCTGTGATCCCAAGTGTGTTACAAATGAACCAAACATGTACACGCCACCTCCCTTCTCCAGGGGTTGCTGCCACAAGCAGTGGCATTGGCAGGTTTGTCATTAAACAGCAAAACCTGGAGAAATTAAATGGTGGCTGTCTCTGGAAGGAGCAGCAGCAGGAGCAGGATGGGAGCATGGATCACCTCATGCTGTGCTGAGCCCTGAGGGTGTGGGGGCTCTTAGGGGAGCCCAGGTGCCCTCAGGGTGCAGGGATGAGGCGCTGTCCTGGCGTTCCTGGGAGCCATCCCACGTGTCGGCTCCTCCGCAGCCACGGAGCTGTGGGATCCAGCTGTGGGATCCAGCTGTTCGCTCCTGAGACCCTGCCCAGCCGCAGTCATTCCTCACATGGCTTATGTAACTTGTCAGAAACCTCCCAAAGTTTTAAAGAAGCAGAGCGGAGCCATTGGATTGTGGCCATTTCTCAATATCAATAATATTTTCCGTTCACCCATCAGGAGAACGTTATTTAATGACTGGGAACAGATGGGGAATGGGAAGTTTGGGGTGTGTGGCAGTGAGGTGGTTAAGTCCTGCCTTGGCAGATGGGCAGGGCTGTTGGCTCACTGGGGATGAGAGCAGTGAGCGCTCAGTCTTTTCCAGCAAAGGCAAGGGTATTCCCAGCCCGACTGCAGGGCTCGCCCCTTTTTCCGCCCCCTCCGTCTGCTCTGCTGGAAGGGTTACAAGGAATTCCTGACAGGGGAGGTTCCTGCAGGCTGCTCCCTGTGCCGGGTCCCACTGCCCGCCGGGCTCTGCCCGCTGTGCCTGGCACAGCACGGGCACAGGACGGGCTGCTGGCCCTGCTGGGCTGGCCTCACACCCTGCCCCGGAGCAGGCGCTGCTTGTGGCCGGCGAGCACTGCAGGCCTTGGGGCGAGCTGACGCACAGGAAGCGCCGGGGCCTAATGAGCAAACTTGTTAATTTTCCAGATGACAGAGCAGAGGAAGCAGAAGCAGCGCATCGGTCTCCTTGGCCACCCCCCGCCCGTGAATGTGAACCTGCAGCAGCAGCCAGCCTGAGCTGGGACGGTCACGGCCCCTCCGGGACACCCCAACACCCCCGCCCGGGGCTGCTCCCCGAACCTTCCGTGCATCCTGTAAATACCCTGGTTTTCTACTTAGATGTATATGACTGCTACTCTTATCGAGCTGGGGGCGTGTGGATTGTGATTAGAACTGCTGGCACGGGACAGAGGTTAAACTTTGTGCCAAAACTATCAAAATTGCCTTTTCATTGGAAGGACTTAAGAGAGCACCTGAATTGCACTTGAAAAGATTATTTGACTATGTGACATGTATTTTGTATTTAAAAAAAAAGAATAGAATAGCTAGTATTTATGTTTTTATACAATTGTGCAATATGAATTATGCAATCACAATATATTTGGAACTCCTGAATGTCCTAAAGGGAGTGCACATCTTTGATCTGGTGTGTTAGTACAATGTAATAAATGGTATAAAATTACAGGTGTAAATGAGGCTGCTGCAAATTTGTGTAACTGGTGATTTTTTCATACCCTTGGACATTTTTGTACCATGTGTGTAAATATCTTGCAATGCCATATTTGTTGCCTCTTCCTCCCAGGGATGATGCTGGGACTCTGTGAGCTGTTCAATTGGTATCGATTAAAGCAAAACATTATTTTGAAGCTTCCAAGTGAGGAAAGCAGGAGGTATTTTTCGAGATTTCTTTAGAGTACTGAGGCTAGAAGAGCTCAGACACCGGGTTTTTTAAATGCTAAGATTTCTTAAAGGGAACTTTTTATGCAAAATGAAGTTTGGAATGAGGATGCACTGCTGGCGAGTCGGTGCAGTCTCCCAGGACCGAGCTGAGGCTGTCCAGGCTTTGCATTCTCAGTGTGTAGGATCCTCTCCTTCTATTTTTTCATTAGAGACCTACGTGCCTGCTAAAGCTTTAGCAAACAGGCACTGCACCGACTGAAACGTGTCCTGTAGCTGAGCACTGGTGTGTGTAATGCTTGTGTGAGAGCCACTGATTTGAGGCTGCTCTGTCCCACCCCTTCCTCTCCCTGTCCCCTTTCATTCGGTCACTTTCTTTGGTTTCTGATTCTCCAGAGTGTGAAAGGAAACTTGCTGGGTTGTTGTTTGGTTGGTTTTTTTTTTTTCTCCAATCCGCTGCATAGTTTTATACATGGACCTCATTTTACAGAAGCTGACTTCTCTGCAATACTGTCTACAAAAGAAAAAAAAAAAGAAGAAAAAAAGCTACAGACAGAGCTATGAAAATTTGTAAATGCATAAATATAGGTATTTAAATAAATGATGCAAAATACTCTACAGTCAGAGGCTGCTGGTGGTTTGTGTCCCCTGCAAGGTGGTGTGTGGCAGTTCTGTCACACCCATGTGTCCTGGGATGCAGTGTCACAGGGGCCTGGCAGGTAAGGATGGGGCTTTTCCCAGTGCCCAGAGGGGCAGAGATTGATTTTTTTGAAACCAGAGCATGTCCCTCCTCCAGCAGTGAGAGGCACTGGCACCCAGGGAACTTCACCTGCGGTCACTCTGGGTTGGGATACTTCACACTCTCTCCATGACAGTTCAGGTTTGTAGCTGTCATTGGAGCATGTGAGAGTTAAAAACCCCTCCAGCTCCAAGTACTGTGTGCACAGGAGCGTTGCTGATTATGTGTATTTGATTAAGATGTAGCAAGAACTACCTGGTACAATTAATCATCTTTAATCTGGTAAGTGCACACAAGTGTCTGGGGTGGGTGCGTGCCCCTAGCTCAGGTCAGCAGGAAAGCTCAGCGAGGGCAGCCAAGAGGGGGAGGGAGGGAGGAGGGCAGGCTGGCCAGCAGCCTCCCAGCCAGGTTTATCGGTGAGATCGTGACTCCTTAAGCACATGTACTTCCATATGTATCTCCCGGCAGATCTGTCTTCCCCTGTACAGCAAGGTGTGTGCAGAGGGAGCTGCGGCTGCCGCCGGGGTGGCGCGGTGGAGGAGCAGGATTTCGTTTTCCCAGAACAGCAGAGACACGGACCTGACTCACTCCTTCCCCTCCTGCCATCCAGGGATAAGCAGACACGCAAATTTGTCAGGCTTCCCGGAGCCTCTGCCAGTCAGGTGAGAGGGAGGCGGCCGAGCACAGCCCGACAGGGCACCCCTGAGGATGTGCCGTGTTGCTTCATCTTTACCTTAAAAAGGCAGAACCGCGTGTGCCTGAGCACAGCCCTGCTCTGCGATCCGTGCGAACGCAGCGGGGCGGAACCCGGCTTCTCACCGCGGCTCTGCCTTCCCAGGAGCGGGGGGAGATGCAAAATGAGAGGTTCTGTCCCTGGGGGGCAGCTGCAGCAAGAGAAGCAGAGCACAGCCACCACCCCGGCAGCGGGGATGCAGCGGTGCAGGGCAGGGGGTGGGTCCGGGGTGGCACGGATGGCTCAGGAGGTCACTCTGTCCCCACCCTGAGCAGAGGCTGTGTCAGCTGGTCAGCAGAGGAAGGTGACTGTTCTTCCCCTCAGCCCACAAACAGGTCATTCATGTCTGCAGATTCATTTCTGCAGTGACATTTCATGCATGACCATCACTTTCTTCCTTTTTTAAGCTTTTTTAAATTTTTCTTTCTGGCTGAACTCCTCTGCCCATGATGGCTGTGCCATCAGAGGGAATGGTGAAAACCCTGCTGGGGCTGGTGGTGGTTCTGTCCCTGCAGCTTCCGAGGTCAAATCTGTGTTAGGACTTTCCCATTCTGGACTGAGATCTGGTGCCCCATGGCAACTTCCTGATCTCAGATAAAAGTTGTGTGAGGGATGTATTTAATTTCCTCATTTGGGGTACTCTTTTTCCACAAAAGCTGAGTATCTCTGACATCACAAAAATCTTTATTCACAATTGTTGGACTCAAGTGAAAAAAATCCTCCAAAACCTGAGAGAGGCATCTGTAATGTAAGTTTAGGTCCTGCACAGGAGGGAGCTTTTTGGCTCTAAAAACACGTCGCTGACATCCAGGAAAATTAATGATTGGGTGACAGACAGATGGCTGTTGGTTTAAGGATCAGATTGAATCCAGGGAGGTTCCACCTGCCCGGCACATACCTGGGTTTTCCTTTGGCATCAGGTTTCATTAAACAGGATGGCTGGATGTTAAAGTTTGGGACCACGATTACTTTGTCTCTTAAATAAGAACTTCCATTTAGAGGTGGAAATCAAAAGTGGCCTTCTGAAGAGGAAGGAGCAAACCGAATCTACCGATTTTGCTAATAATGGTAAATCCTGGAGGAGAAGGATCTCCGTGCATTCCTCAATTTGCATGACTGGCTGAGAGTGTGGAGGAGCCTTTTCTCCGCTAATGAAGCAGGTGACATGCTAATCAAGGCAATGCAAATGAGTGCTCTGAAAGCACAGCCGCGGCCCTAGCACCGCCACAATGGCAAATTCAAGCCTCATCCTCAATTTTGCAGCAAATTGGCGGCGGGCAGGACAAAGGAGCCGGGATTGCAGCCTCGGTGCTCGCGGCGGGGCCTCGCGCTGGGGCGCGTGTGATGGGGACCTCGTTACATAATGGGGGCTTGATTGATATCGGGCAAGTCATAATCCAGCTCCACAGCAATCCCCCTCGTCTCCCCGGATGGGAAATGCTCCTACACACATGCCTAATAGGGGTGTTAAATTGCCCATTGTATTTCCGAACAAGAGAAACTTATTTGGAGCATTTCCCTCCCCGTTTCCGACATAAGCGGCTGAAGACGCTGCCATGTGTGTTCTGTGTGCTCTGCAGAGCCACTGGCTGCAATTCCAGGCACAGTCCGATCCCAGAATGGGCCGGGTGGGCAGGGATCACCCGGTCCGGCATCCCTGCTCCGCTGTGGCAGGAGTGCGCAGGAGTTGCCGGGGATGCCCATGGGGCCAGCCCGTGCCCGAGCAGCCGGAGCCAGCTCCGTGACAAGTGCCTTCCCCACCGGGGGACACAGAGGGGCCCTAAGCTCGTGCTGCCGGACCGGGCTGGCTCCCTGTTCCCATGGGTGGCTCCCTGTTCCCATGGGTGGCTCCCTGTTCCCATGGGTGGCTCCCTGGCCGTGGTTCTCCCGCGCCACGCTGGAAGTTCCGTGCCGAGCTGTGAACCTGCTGGCCCCAGCCAGCACAGCGTGTAACCTTTACACTCAGCACGGAGCTTTTACCTCTGCAAACACCCTGACCGGGCTTCGAGCTCACTCAGGACAAGCTGTGGGTATTTGGAGTAAAATCAGGACAAATATTCCTTCTAAGTGAAACTGGCATCGTCACTGCGACATAAGGAGTTACTTCTGGAGAGATGCTGTATTTCTCCATCCAATTTTTTATTTACTACCTTTCCAACATTCTTTCAGACTAAACATGTTAATGAGCTGAATGTCAAAACCACCCACGAGTAAACTGAGCTGTCCCATCCAGTAGGCTGATGTTGGTTTGTTTTTAGTAACTAGCAAGGATGCTGGAAAACCCCTATAAAGATTTCATTTTTAACAAAAAGTACCAAAAACTCCACCAGTTTTGCATCACAAAGTTGTGGTTCAAGTCAAGATTTGAGTCAAGCAGCATGTCTGTGGTTTTTGTGGGTGGATGCATCTCGGAATGACTATCAATCTGTCAGAGGGAGATCTGCATGTCATCTCTACATATGACAAGCAGAATCTGCAGTGACAAATCTTTCCAGTACTCACTGCGCTGAGCCTCGTACCCCTCCTGCCATCCAGAATCACCAAGTCTTGCCAGCACGTAGCTTGGACCCACTTTTTTCTTTTAAACCGACACAAACAGAGGAAGGAGAGACAAATATAGAGCAGTGCTCTAGAGATGCCACTGAACACCACTGCCAATGTGCTTAGTCACCCCGAAATTGTGACGTGCACGCGGGAGATGCCACGCCGGACACTTGGATCAGAGCAGCCTGCCCAATCCTGGCTGCTCTGCTGCAGCTCCGTGTGTAAGGGGGACACTTGGAACTGAAATTGTGTAAGGGAAAAAAATTAAAGAATAACTCCAGACTGAATCAGAGTAACTCAGGAGATGCAGATGGAATTGCACGGAGCATTTCACAGGGGGAAAAAAAAAGGCAAAACAACAAAAAAGCCCAGAAAATCTGATTGATTTAGAGCTTGACTGTTGGTGTGGAGGTGCCCAAATCTTCTCCCTGTTTTCAGGTCTCCATGGGAGAAACAGGAGCAGTTTGAGCCAGTGCAACACAGGAAAAAAGCCTGAAATTCAACAATAACCAGGAGATGGGAAAAGCACCCTGTGCACAGCTGAACTCCCAATGCTGGGATGCATCCAGAGTCTGTGTGAGAACATGCTGACAGCTGGATAAATTGCCTGGAGGCAGGTGCTTCCCCAGGAGCCCCACGGAGCAGGAACAGCCAGACCCATTTCCAGGCAGCCCTTCCCTCCAGAAGCATGATCATCCCTCAGACCTGTCTCTCGGCTTTCTCACCCATTAGTGCTCCTCAGCTGGCTCTTCTCACCCTGACTCTCAGCCCTTTTTTCCCCTTTCTTGTCTCATCTCAGGAACGGCTTGGCTTTGCAGCTCTCATTTGCCCAGAGGCCTTTCACTGCCTGGAAATGGTGCCTGGTCCCAAGGGAATGGGCAGGAGCAAAGCCTGTTCCTGGGTTTTATTGAGGCAATGGGTTTGTTTTCACTTTCCTTTTCTAGCGCTAAGTAAATACACAGAACACCAAATCCGAAGGCAGTGAAGAGTGGAATTCCATCTCTGTTCCATGTGTTCCAATATGACTCTTAAAATAGTGGAGATGCTGTGTTATGATTTCCATTTCGCTTGTGTCCATAACACTGTTTTTACGCAGCAGAGATGGAAACACAATCTGTTAAGTCTGTAAGAAACTTTTCCTTATGAATGATGGGTGCAAACATCATGTACAATCACATTCCAGGAAGAAAATTCTATCCCCTCATGTTAGCAACCCCAAAAGGAGCTAAAAACTGCAGCTTGCCTCTATTTACACACCACGGGAGTTTTCACATCAATTTAATCCCAGGATCATTCGTTATTCACAAACCAAAGAACAGTTATGATCAAGTAGAATAATGGAATTGTCAAGGTTGGAAAAGACCTTTAAGATCATCAAGTCAATGGTCAACCCAGCCTTTCCACCATGTTCACCACTAAACCATATCCTCAATGCCACTTCCACAGGTTTCTGGGGACATGTACAGGGATGGTGACCTCCACTTCCTTGGGCAGCATGTTCTAATGCTTTACAACCCTTTCTGTGAAAAAATGTCCCTAACATCTAATCTAAACCTCCCCTGGTGCAACTTGCAGTTGTGCAGTAGCACAACCTGCAGGACCCAAATCACAGAGTATCTCCCTGTGTCCAACACCAAAGTGGTGGGAAAACTGCCCCACATCTTCAAGAACATCTCCATGGGATGCTAAATCTGGTGTAAACCTTTGCAATGTGGCCCTGTGACTGACTGCCTTTACTGATAAATGTACTTATTGCCTTTAATTTGAATTTTTGCTGCCAGTGAATCTCATTGTGGCACGAAAGGTCACCTCAATAGCCAGCAGACTTCTGTGGAGAGCAACCACAGAATTGGATTGTGTCCACTTAGATCTAGAGCTGATGACAGAATTAAGCTATTTAAACCCAAAATGCATGGAAATCCAGACTCAGCCTGGAGACACCCCCAAACCTACAGCTGCTCCAAGTCTGGAAGAAGCCAGGAGTAGAGCTATGGAAAACACCAAACAGGCAGGGCTGGCCGGGCAGGATGAATCACCCACAGGGAAATGGGCTGATGGGCTCCTCCTGAATGCGCTCGCAGACATCCTGCTCTGCTCTGCTGCGTCAGGAGCCTCTCCCCCAGAGGTGTGTGTTTGTGCTTGGCAACCAGAGATTGCTCCCTTTTTTCCCTAAAATTAGGAAGTGGGAGGAATAGAAGGAAATGGTGGCCACCAAAACCTGCTCAATGTAAATGCTGGGAAGAGATGGTAGAAAGGCAGGTTCCTCGCAGCCCTTTCATGTCAGAGCCATCGCGGCTGCTCCTAAGTTTCTTCCTGGCCCTGTGAAGATTTTCTGCACAGAGCCAAGGGCAGCAGTGCAAAGGATGTCTGGGATGAATGGATGGCGCTGAAGGAGCCACCTTGTACCGCCCCAAACAGAGCAATCCAGTTATTAAGGGAATGCTCTACCAACAGCTACTCCTCAGTGCTGGCACAGACGCACAGGGCAGGGCTGGAGAGAATAAAAATCCTTGGCTGTTGCCTGGAGCAGGCACGGATAGCAAGGCTGTGGGCTGCAGGATCCCCTCACCAAGGGAGGGCTTTGAAGGAATCAGTATCCAAGGAGGAATGAAGCAGCTCCTATCTCAGGGACATCTTGCTAGTTAGAGCTTTTACCTGGCTCTTCCACGCTGCTGCCCAGTGCATCCTGCGCTTTGCTTCCCACCTCGCCCTGGGCACAGCTCCCAGCTGTGATTCCAGCATGGAGAAAAGCAGCTGGAAGCGTGTTCAGTGCTGACCAGAGCCCACATCCCTGTGCCAGAGGCTCTCCTGCCTCCCATATACACCCACCCTTCTGTCCCCATTGCCTGTCTAAGAAATGAGACCCCAAACTCAGGGCCTGAGTTGGTGCCTACAAGGTAAGAACATAAACTCTTGGATTTTTGCTTTTCAGATCTTCTCTAAGCCTAGATCCTGGTCTTTCTATGGGTCTAGTACTCAGTCTGACATGGCCACAGGAGAAAATCTTGCTCCTTACCCACACCCTCCCCCTAATTCTGAGTAACTGGAATTGCAAAGCAAGAGAGAAGATTACATGCTTGTACAGTACCTACAGTGCTGCCCCCCTCCCCTCTCTCCCAGCTTGTGTCTCTGAGAGACCAGTGTTACCTCAGCCTGTGCCAAACCCCACATTTTATAATGATAAAATAAATAGGCAAAACATGCAATTTTCCTGAACGAAAAGCCCAGAGGTGGTGCATGAGCTTGTGCAGGAGCAGACAGTGTGAATCAGAGTTTGGGGTGACCCCAGGGAGCAGGAAAGCCCTGGTGGCAGGCGGCCAGGCTGAGGCACAGCATCCTGCCCACCCCTGACAAATCCCTGCAGGCACTAGTGAGTAACAGTGGGGAGCTGTGACCAGCCTCCCCCAGTCAGTGCCTCCTCTGGGGTGACTGCTCGAGGTGCTCTCTGAAAGTGAACGGCCCTTAAATTCTCAGTTGGGGTTTAGCTTGTGATTCCTGTCACAGACAGGAGCTGTGTGTGACAAACAACTGTGTGTGAACGGACCAGAAATATCAGGGTGCCACCTCCAGAGAGGAAAAGCACCTGGGTTCAGTTCTAAATGCCCCTGAGCACAGGCTCAGCTGCTGGTGGGCAGCTCCCTGGTGCCGTTGTCATTGTCCCCAGGTGCAGGTTAAATGGGGCTGGTGACGTTGGGCACGGCTGCTGACCTGGCTGCTCACCTTTGTACGCCGTGTTTACAGTAACCACGGGCTGGCTGATGCCTATAAATTATTGCTCTTGCGTTACACTCAGTCCTCACGACACCTTTTTGGGGACGAACTTAATTTTTAACTACAAATCGAGACTGTTATAAATCATTAAGCCATCCATCCTGCCTAAATTAATATATTGCAGACTTTTAACATATATGGGGAGGAGCGTGTGTGAGCTGCCTGGGAGGGGTTTGAGGAGGAAAGGCCATTTCTGCTCTGGCTATTCTGATGCTGTCCCCCGCAGCAGCGGTGACCGTAAAGGTTAAGCCTGCCACAGACTATTGTACCCAGCGGCACTGCTTGGCTGGGCTTTGCAGTCTAATTGCCACTGACCCCGTGACAATGAGGTAATGTCTCTGCCTCCCGGGTCAGATAAATACTGCTCATTTTATAACCACCAGACACGTTACTGAAAAACAGATAGGAAACGACCCAAAGTCCCACGATCACTGGAATATAAACTCTACTACAGCTGCTGCTCTTGTCCTTCATTTGAATGCTCAGGGGTTTTTCTCGTAACACCCACTCAGAGGCAGAGCTCTTGCCCAAACTCCGGCCTGGGATCTTCTCCTCAGGTGGCCTCACCCGAACTGAGAGGGAAAGGTGGGAAAATGCCAGAGTGGAAGGATGTGACTGGTAGGAAACAAGGGGGATAAAACTCTTCTAACAGATTCCTAAACCTCAGCCACCAGAACAACTGGGATGGGAATTCAAGTGAAGAGCTGTGGCAGGGACCGAGAGCCAGCCCCCTCACACAGTTCAGGGGAGCTGGCAGAGCCCCCCTGAACACCCCAAGTTCAACACTGCAGGTTGCAGCCCCGCCGCTGCAGCCACGGCTCAGCCCAAAGTCCTCGTTCCCACCTCTCTCCCTGTGCCCCGTTCCAGCTCCCTAACGAGGCGGCCTTTGAAGATAAATGCCCGAGTGACGCCGGAGTGACGAGCAGGACTTTGCCCCGCTCCTGCGAGCACCAGCGGGACGCAGGACAGCGATAACCCTCACTCCAGATCCAAATCCATCCCCTGTCCTGAGCCCTGCGCTGAGCCAGCCCCAGCCTCCCTTCTGGGAAAGCGACGGGCCGGGGGAATGGCACGGAATGCCCAAGTTGTTTTGCTGGAGTAGCAAGGGCTCTTTTCTCCCGTGCCTCCACAAACTCCCTCCAGCACCGCCCTGCATCCTCAGCGCTGGGGAAAACAGGGTTAAGGTAAACCCTGCAGTGTCACACCAGAACCTCTGCAGAACGAACCCCAAAATATTTAGAGACATTAACCCAGAAAGACCAAGAAAGTCATGTCCTTTTCATTGATACATTCTTATTTTATATAAATACCCCCAGAGCTGACAGCTGGTTTTGCTGCTGTTCAGAATTTTACCCATCTACTCTGCAAAAGCTTTTTCTTTTCCACACAATGTTCCTGGGTCACACTTTAAATTGACATTTTCCCCCCACTCTGGCCATGACGCAGCAGTGTTGATTTGCATCAGGCTGGCACTTTGCATACAAGGTACAAAGAAGTGATTTAAATACAAAATGGTCAAATATTTCATACTTCTTTGACGTTCTCGATTCCTGTACTACCGATTTCTCTTCCACGTGTTTTGATGGGGAGGGTGATTCCTGGCGTGAGATGTTAGAGATTGTTCCAGGTTTCTCCACATTACCATCACCTCTCCGCACCAGCCCTGCTGGGATTTGAATTTGCCATCTCTTCCACTACGGAAAAAGCTTCCTGCTCATTCTGAAGATGCACATGTGCTACAAAAAGTGGCCACTGAGCAGAAAAATTGGTACAACGAAACCAAAAAGCATTTGGGAAAATCACTGGTAATTGGGAAGATCAGTGGTACTTGCAGTAACCATTTGTTGATGCACTTAAAAACTTCCTTTTAATGTAAGAAGCCCTGTGTTGTAGTCGACTTACTTTTTAATGGGGTGTGTGTATATATATATATATATGTATGTATATATGTATATCCCAGACCCCTCCATGCATCCAGCTGGCCAAGTTCACCCGCCCTGGAACACTCACATTTAACCCACGGATGCTCCTGGTGCCAGGGTGAGGCAGCAGCAGCTTCTCCAACCCCCTCGATGTCATGTGAAAATACAGCACAAAACATTTTCCCTCTTGGCTCGGCACAACCTCTGTTTGACTTAAAAAATGACTGTGCCGGGGGTTTTTCTCTGGGTTCTTGTTAACCATCGTCACCTTTCCCTGATTACTGGAACAAACACGAACACATTTGGACTGCATTTCATAGTGCTTTAAAGAGAGATCACGTCTCTCTGTGCCCTCTCAGGGCTCAAGGTTTACTTGAGGCATCACTTATATATTAAGCATATTTTATTTAAGAACAACTGTTTCAAAAAATGTCCCTAACATCTAATCTAAACTGCAGGATTATATTGGGGAAATACAATACCTCCAGCAAATTAGGAGACATTAAATTAAAAACCCTGAAAGGTTTCTTTCTTCAAGGAAGCAAGACATTGATTGTGCTAAATTACCAGTTTTTGCTGAACCACAATAATGCATCGATTCGGGCAGATGAAGCATTTAAGACCAGCCCAGAATGCCACTAATGGTACTGGCACACCAGACGTGTCATTGCAGCCATAAATTGCCCACTAGCTTCCAGATATATAAGTCTCAACACAATAAAATCTGGAAAATCATATTGTCCTTGCAAGCCCGAGTCAAGTGGATCAGTCAGATCCCAAGTAACTGCAGTTCTGCACTGATAAATAATAAACTGCAAGGTAACAGCCTGAGAAAGTGTTTTTATTTTTTTTTAAGTAAAATACTATCTAGAAAATGCTAAAAAGCAAAAATACTAGTTTCTGCAAAGCAAAGTTCTGATTGAACTTTTTTTTTTTTTTTAATATTGTGAGAAGTAAAACCTAATGTAATTACAGGGATAACACTTGAATATTATGCAAGTGCATGCTTAGGCCTTTTGGAAAGAATAAGGTCTCACACGTTCTTCTGTTTTAAATGCCTGCTGCACCTCCAGAAACCCCCGGGGAACGTGCTTAGCAAAAGGTGAACTCAACATTTCCAAAGGCACAGAGCCGCTCCGCTGGGCCGGCAATTCGGGAATTCGGAATTCGGGAATTCGGGAATGCGGCACTGGCTCTGTGCGGGATGGGCACAGCGGGCGTGTCCAGGGCTACGCGGGAGCCCGGGCTCGCTCTGGGGGCTACGGGTGACATTCCTGCCCACGAGGCAGCCCCAGGGTCTACCTTATAAAAACCCCGCAGTGCTATATTTTTATTTTATCTTAGAATGGCTGCGAACAGCGCGGCTGGCGGCGGCTCAAGGGACGGGCGGTGAAGCGCGGCAGCCGCTACCTGCACCCCGTCCGTCCGCAGCCCCTAACGGGGCTCGGTGAAAGCGGTCCTGGCCCCGCGGCTGGTGCAGCTCGTGGTTTTGGGGGCTTTTCTCGCCTTTCGGCCCCGCGGTGCAGCCCCCGTGGCGCTGGAAAGCCCCGCGGGGCGGCTGCCAGGCGGCGGTGGGGGCGGCAGGAAGGAGGGC
>VWZP01004609.1:471556-506039 GCA_013396995.1 Dicaeum eximium | reverse complement strand
GAGGGAGGGAAACAGGACGGGAGCCGGCTGCCCGCCCGCCCCCGACACGCTTTGGCCGCCCGCCCGTCCTCGTGCGGAGCCGCGGCTTGGCCGGGCCGGGCCGGGCCGGGCGGGAGGCGGCGCTTTCCCCGCTCCCCCGGCGGCACGACCCCGTCACGTTCCGCTCCGCATGGCCCGGGCTGGCTCGCCCCGCATGGCCCAGCACGCCCCGCACGGCCTGGCCCGCCCTCAGGGGCCGCCGCGGGGGCGGTTCGGGGCCGCACAGCGCCAGCCCCTCACGGACCGTGCCGGGGGAACGCGCCCTCACAGCCAGCCTGGCCCGGGGGCAGTCACACAGCGCCAGCCCTCAGGGAACGCGCCCTCACAGGCGGCCTGGCCCGGGGCCACTCACACAGCGCCAGCCCTCACGGACCGTTCCGNGGAACGCGCCCTCACAGGCGGCCTGGCCGGGGGCACTCACACAGCGCCAGCCCCTCACGGACCGTGCCGGGGGAACGCGCCCTCACAGCCAGCCTGGCCCGGGGGCAGTCACACAGCGCCAGCCCTCAGGGAACGCGCCCTCACAGCCGGCCCGGCCCCGGGGCGCTCACACAGCGCCAGCCCCTCACGGACCGTGCCGGAGCCAACGTGCCCCTCACAGCCGGCCCGGCCCCGGGGAGCCGCACACCGCTCTCCCCTCACCTCACCCCCCCTCAGTTTCCCTCAGAAATGGTGTGAATTCCGCTCCCCCGCGACACAGTGGATGTCCCGGCCGGGCAGCCATCCTGCTGATGGAAGAGCGTGGGAAACGGTGTAAAATGAATGTGACATTTCCTTCTTCGCACCTACGCGTGTGTGTGAGCGTTCTCAGCGCTGCCTCGCTGCGTGTGCTGCGCGCAAGGGTCACTCGCTGTCCTTTCCAAATTCACAGAATCACAGGATGATAAGGGGTCGGAAGGGACCTTAAATCCTATCCGTTCCCACTCCCTGCCATGGCAGGGACACCTTGCACTATCCCAGGCTGCTCCAGCCCCAGTGTCCAGCCTGGCCTTGGGCACTGCCAGGGATCCAGGGGCGGCCACAGCTGCTCTGGGCACCTGTGCCAGGGCTGCCCACCCTCACAGGGAAGAAGTACTTTGTAATATCTAAACTAAATTTTCCCTCTTTTGGTTTGTACCCGTTGTTCCTTGTCCTATCACTACAGGTCCTCGTGGGGTCCCTCTCCAGTTTCTCTGCAAGTACTGGAATGTTGCTATGGGGTCTCCATGCAATCTCTAAATTGCCTCCATCATCATTAGTGACCATCCCTCACCCACCTGTGGTACTCAATGTCCTCCTGCCACTGCCACCCACCTGGATCTTTTTTCACTTCACAAAAGTGGCTGCTGGGTCTATTTCACCACACATAAATGTCTCCTTGGTCATTATTGTCCCCACTAGTACCACAGCTGGCACAGTGAGGCCCCAAATGATTAAAACACAGACATGAAACATTCCTCAAAGGCCAATTCTGTGGCTGCCAAAACCGGGACTGAAAAGAGATGCCTGTGCAAAATTAATTTGGTTTATCTCTGGGCATGGATTAGAAGCCTTATTAGATATTCATCTCCTGCTTTTTGCACGGAGCCCTGTCTAGCCAGTGAGCAGAGCAGAGAGTGTTTCTTAACGAGCAAGGACTCGGTGTTCTGCTTTACCTTTGTCACTCAGGGTGTTGCCTGTGGCTGTGAGAGACCCACATGCCTCAAGCCAGCTCTGGGGCAGTCAGCCATGCTCTCACAGCTTTTTGCATGGGCCAGAAGGTTTCATGGACACTTGCAGGTGGTGCAAGTGCAGTGGGAGTTAGAAGATTTAGGATCTGGTCAAAGCTGTGGAAGGGAACCACCAGACATTGGGCTTGAGCCCATCAGGACTCTGTCCTTCAGCCTGTTCCTCTGCCTTCCCCTCTCGTGGCTGCTTGTGCTTACATCCTTGCCTCAATCTCCCTTCCAACCCTGCTGCTCTCTACCAGTTTCTGAAAAAAAAATCAGTTTGAGCTAAAGCAAACTGCAGTTTCTCGAACACAAATGCAGGTGTTGCCCTCCTGGTGCTTGAGTGGGGCAGCTTCCACCCCCAAAGATCCCTAGGAAAACAAGGAAGTTAAATATCCATCTTCAGTCTGAGTGCCCAGGCCAAGCCCAGAGCATCTGCAGTTGCAGAGGAGACCCCACTGGGCCTCACATGGACGAGATCCTCGGGGAATTCAGCTGGGAGCATCTACCAAACCTCTGCTGAGAAATGCAACAACTGCAGCTTCTCAGAAGCTTATCAGTTATTAGCTTATCAGGTTAATGGCCTCATCGTTAAGTTGGCAGAACTCACCCTTTCCTCCATTGCCAGGGTTTGGGTGCAAAATGCCAAGGCATGTTGGCATCAGACCTTTCCACATAAAACAATTTCAGAATTATTTTAGCATGGATAAAATATCCCTGCCCTCTTGCTTACTTGGCAGAGAGAGCCAATTGTTTCAAAGCTGTAATCAACTTAGGACAGGGGGTTTATGGTGGAGAGTGTTGGACAACCTTTGTGATCGTCTGGAATACTCACGGAACAAACGAGAACAGGGCGGCATGTAAAGATGTGAGTGGGTTATTAAGATAAACGTCTGGAAGGAAAGTTCAATCACGGTGATTTCTGCAACCTCGGAAGTGTTCGTGCCGGGCACCTTGCGGGCAATGACAGAGGTGGTGTGGCAGTGAGGAGAGGCCAGAGTCCAGTGCAAACACGTCTGCCAGGGAGGCAGCGCTGCCGCGACCTCTGCCCGCGGCCGGGAGCTCGCCGAGCATGTCCGCGCCAGACCAGGCTCTGAACAGAGCAGAGCTGTGGGGCTGAAGTTTGGTGGAATAGGTGCAGAGAGATGCAGCAGTCCCAGCTGGAAGAGAAGCAACGTGGCAGTCTTTGAGCATGTAAATCTGTCTGTCAATGATTTATGTGCTGGGGGTGGCTGTGCATTGTGGTTCCCCTCACCTGGGCACAGACCTGAGCCCCAGGCTCAGTCGAAGGTCCATCAAGCAGGTCTGCAAATGCATTAGAGTCAGAGTAGGATAGAGGAAATAAATCTTTATACAACCAGCTGTTTTCATATACCAAGATACAGCCACCTCTTCTGTGTCCTCAGTGATGATGAATGTGCTTGTTTGGGTAAAGTTGTGCCCTTCAAAAATCTGTCTTGTGGTGACTACTGCAAGTTTGATTAAAAATCTCATGCTCTTTCTGACAAACAAGGCCCGCATAACAAAATAAATGTGACAGACAATTGGCTTGCTAATAAGTGCAATTAAGCAGTATGGGGGCTTGGTTTTATCACAGTTTATTGGGAAAGCCACAGAATTTTTTATGCAGCTGGTTTCACGGAAATGAAATAATTGATAATTTTGTATGGGAATGCCATGGAAATCCTTTTGTTTCCTGGCTCAGAAGACACACACCATTTTTACAGTGAAGGAATTCATTTGGCTTCTCTTTGTTACTCACAATTATTTTGTGAGCCCCTCACCCAGGGACCTCTGTAGGGTGGTCTCACTTGAAGAACCTCACCACTGGGTCAGATAAAGTTTACATCAAAGCAGGTCAAAATACAGCTGTTTGTTAATAATGCAGTGAGGGATCAGCCAGGATCCAAGAAAAACTATCCATCTTGCTTGACCTGTGGAGTCTGAAAATGCTGTAGCCCCATGCTGGCATGGTCCCCAGTGCCATGGGAAAATTGTACAAGGTGTTACAATCCCAAAGAGAGGTTTTCTTTTATTTCTGTGTGGCTGGTAGGCTCCTTATCAGGAACAGGGGCTGAGCCTGGACCTGAGCCCTACCTGGCCATCTTCAGAGCACTTTGTGTTGATTAAATTATACAGGGACTCCAGCATGCCATTTTTAGGGCACATTTTCTATTAAAAAGAAATATTTTCTGGAAATAGAGTACCTGTACATTAATTGGAAAATAATTCTGAAGAGATGGGGAACCCGTAAGGTGTTGTGCCACAGAAGTTGAGAAATAGAAGTAATTGGTGAAATAAGGCATAGACCACCCCTCTAAAAAACTGTTGTGTGATCTGTGAATGAACCCGGGCAAGGGCAACAGGAAAGAAATCAGGATGGTTTGCAGGTCATGGATTCATCGGAGGGCACAGCACAGAGACAGCTGTTAGCACAAAACTGCTGCTGGAATGATCACATCAATAATGACCTGGGTGGAAAAGGGAAAGGAGCGGGAGACAACCTTCCCATGAAAGCAAGCACAAACAGCAGGAGAGAGGAGCACACAGCTGCTTGGGTTGGGGCTGGGTTGTTTTTCAGGAAAAGAAAACTTCATCCAGTGAGAATCATAAAAGGTTGCAAAATCAAAGAGCCAAAGACTGGAAGGGCTTTGGTAAATATTAACAAATAAAGATGTGTGTGCTTTGAAAGACTAAATTAAGGGCAGTGGGAGGCTTTGTAGCTATTTGAATGGCTGGGGGTCAGTTCTTAGTGAGGTTACACAGGACTCATGGCTGAGGGATGTCGTGTGGGAGCTGGGATCCTTCCTTAGGGCATGTCAGTGGCTGCTCCAAGGAAAGGGCTGTGCCAGCGGCACGTCTGTGCTGCTGCAGACACCCAGGACATACTTTGGAGTGAATCCTCTTGCAAGAGACAACATGGGAGCAAAAAGAGGCCAGAGAGGAGTCAGGAGCTCAGAAGGGGTTGTGAGGCAGGCCTGGGTGGAGGGGCCCATTCACAAAGGCTGGCAAAAGCATCTCCCACCTCTATAACTGAAGGATTGTCAGTTCCATGTTTGAACTTTGCCCTCCCTTGATGATTTGGCACTTGCACGGTGGCTGTTCCTGCTTGTCTTCACCTCAGCAGTTATCTACCAGCGGGGTCTGATTATCTCGGGGCAGTGCTCCGTGCCTGTGACATCCCTTAATTAAACTACGACAGTTGCTAACTATGGAAAAGGAAAATACTGGAGGGAAAAAACCGTCACTGCATTCTCATTAGGCCACAGTATTCAAGAGACTTTGGGTGCCACACAGGAGAGCGATACAAAGGATATTTTTAATGAGCTTCAGTAAAGGTGCCCTTGATTTTGGTTTGTCTCTAATTGTGTGAGCTTTGATCTTGATTTCTTCAAGAGATGTTTTACTGTGCACTTAGATAGCACGAGAAACCTGAACGAATTTTCTTTGTTGAATTTCTAAGAGAGGAAAAAAGTTCCGCTGGAAAATGGTTCCAGAGAAAGTTTCACCAGGGAAAGCAGCATCTTCAGGATCTGTCCCTCTAATTGTCTCCAAATAGGTTCTGCAGAAGGAAGTGTGCTCAGGTGATGTGGAACACATGCACTGGGACAGGTGAAGTCAGATGCTGACTCCAGGGATGTGTTTCATGCTTGGCTATCGTGTGCAGGGAGAGGGAAGCTTTAGAAAGGCAGAAAAGCACCTGAGGAATATTGCAAGGCCAGGTAGCTGCACAAACCCAGCTCATGGCCTGGGACTTCTTGGCCCATTCGCTCTCCCTCACATTATGGCTCCAGTTAGGACTGGAAGCCTCGTGGGAGGGAATTTCTGCATTTATCACTTGGAGTGGGCACCTGGCCTCCCTGAGAAGACTGTTGAAATATCTTTCCTGATATGAATAATTTAGTGTTTTGCTTATTAGTAAAGCAAGAAACAAGATGCAAACTCAAGGTAATTGTAAAGCTGGTTTAAAATTAATCTTGGCATTTTGCTGCTTGACAAATCCGAAGCCTCTGAAATCATTGCACAGCTGTAACAAATGAAGTTTTTATTCAGGAGAGAGCAAGTCTGAAGGTTTTTGTGTTTCCAGCCATGGCTTTACTGCTAAGGCTGCCAGGAATTAAGCTTTCTAGAACTAGACTGAGCTCACTGAGGGAAGAGCCTTCACTTCAGAGGGACTTAGGTTGCCTCAAATTAATACTTGATTCAGCAGAGCCTCAGAATTGAGTTTAGGCATAGCTGGCATAAATGCTGGAGAATATCTGTGGTGTGAGAACAGCTGCACTCTGGCTGTGAACCCTCCTCTTCCCAGCAAGAGCACAGGATAAAACCTGCTGAGACATCCTTGGTACCCTGCCACGAGCTCCCTTCTTCGGTGCCTTTTCATCTCCCCTCTCTGCATGAATATTAACAGCGGTTGTTTCCCTCTGAAGAGCTGCAGTGCTAAAATCCAGCCAGCGGTGCCTCCTCAGCAGTGGCAGCTCAGCTTTGCGGAGAGGAGCTTGCTCAGACCCCAGAGCCGCTGTTCTGCAGCGGAGCCATGGACATGTAGGACCTGGAGCAATCAAACACGCTGGTGATTCCTTGCCATTATTGAACTAGGCTGGATTTAATCAACAGCCGTGGCGAGCGCAGCATTTCCAGCACTGCGCCCTCAGCGTCGGGTGCTTGGAGGTCACCGGTGGGAGGGAATGCCAGCCGGGAATTCGGGGCTTCCCTGCCGGGAGGCTCACAAAAGGCAGGGGGAAAGAATTCATCTGAAGCTTCACATGTTCCCGGAATAAAGTTTCAGCATAGTGAAAGTTTAGCTGCAGTGTTTGCAGCTCCTTCACCATGACTCAGGGGAAAACCTCCTTTTTATTGGTGTGAGTGAGTGCGTGCTTTAAGGGGCAGGTCTGCAGCTGAGGGAACATCCTGCTCCCAGCTACAACACTAACCTTTGGAGGTGCTGTGAAAGCACTTTTGGCCCGTTGTCTCCTGGATGTTTATTTGCTCCTTTTTAATTTTTTTTTCTTTAGCTATCTGCAGATTCCTCCAATGAAATTACTCAGGCAATAAATCACTGCCCCGTGAAAAGCACCTAATCAAACAGATAAGTCTTGCGTTTCACCCTTGCCTCTCTCACTCCCACACATGACTTTGCATGTGAATCTTTAAGACCTGTATGCCCTATATTTTTTCACTCTAATGCTGCAATTAATCACATTACATAACCAGCCTACTGCTGTTTCTAATTAAATTTTTCGGGGAGGGTGGGGAGGGAAGAAAGAACCCTGCATTTAAATACCGTGAAGGGTCTGTCTTGAAATGACAATGCCAGGAAGCGGCGAGGGAAGGCTCCCTCCATCCTCCTCCTCCTCTCACCCCCGTGCGCCGGGAGCTGCGGCGCAGGCCCGGCTTATGCAACATCCCACGCCGGCGTCTGACTCACGCGCACTTACCTCACCCAGGACAGGCTAAAAATAGGGATTCATTCTTAACTCTGCACAGCCGGGCTCTGCCTCGCTCCCGAGAAGACCCTTGAGGGATTAAAATAGAGCGCGCTGTGCGCTCTTTCCTGCCGGGGATGCTGCCCCGCTGCCGTGCGCTGGCTCCGTCCCGGTTCGGGGAGCGGGCAAACGCTTTCCTCCGGCCGCGGGGGCTTCCGAACTGCTCCAGAAAGGAGCCACGAGGAGAACGGGCCAGCGGGGTGGCCAGGCGGGAGGCAGCGCTGTAGTAACTGCTGCCAGCAGCTGCCGCAGCCTGGGGAAGGCACGGCGGGCTGGAGGATGTGAAATCAGCCCTGGGCTGCCTGGGAGGAGGCTGCTGGTCCCAGAGTCGGGATGCACCGGGGCTGTGGGAACAAGCCTCGCTCAGAACTCTCTCTGCGTCCGCAGCTGAGACCGGAGCGCTGCCCCATGTCCCCCCCTCGCTCCAGGGGGCAACCAGCCCTCTCCCCCACAGCCCCCACACCCTCCCATCTCTTGTTGGGAGTGGTCCAGCACAGGACAGAGCTGGCACAGCTCATCGCCCCCAGGACGGGCAGTGATGGCACCTCCCGGCACAGGGATGTTCCCACCTTTGCTGCAGCAGCGCTGCCCCGGCTTTGCGAAGCTCACGGCATGTCCAGAGCCCCACGCCTGGTGGGGATTGTCTCGAGCTCTGCGGCCAGTTTAAAACAAAGCAGTTTTCGGGCTGTCCTGTGGCTGCAGAAGGATCCAAAGTGCAGACCAGCGTCTCAATACTCAGAGCAAGTAAACTTCCAGATGAATTAGAAAACTTAAGAAATATTCTGGCAATTGATACATAACTCCAATGAATTTTCTGGCTGCCCTGAAGAAAAAGTCCTGGAGCCTCGGCTTGGTCTAATTGGCACCAATTCCCTTCCCCTCTATTTTCTCAGCACGTGAACCTTTGGCTGAGAGTCGTTTAGAGGGGCTGGAGATGTTTTTCACTACAAATTCTACCTTAAACAATTTGAAAGTGAAAAAGTGATATGAAAACCTGTACTCATTTTGCTTCCATTGGCCTTTTTGTAAACATCTGTTTCTAGGTTGCCTTATTGTCCCTGGAATTTCAGTCTCAGCCCACCTTTAAACTGGCAGTCGGATGAGCAGTGAACCAGTCTCTCGTGGCAGAGCTAACTTAACTGGACACATTTTAGTGGATTTACCATAACAATAGACATTCTTAAACACAAATCCTGTGCTTGAGGAGATCCACGAACATTCCCTGATTCCGGAGCTAACTTTAAAGTGTATTTGTAAGGAATTTTAATCAGATTTTAATGAACATATCTAATTCCTAAAGGCCACGTAAAGACTTGTCTTCTTTAGCTTTCTGCTCCTCCCCGAGGCCACGGGCAGTAGCGGGACAAGGGAGCTGTGTCCCGGTTATTTTGCCTCGGGCATCCGATCCCTCTGAGCCCCAAGCTCAGCCCTCACCCTGGGGCAGTCAGCATCATTCACTTCATTTTTTGCCTCACAGGAGCAGCACAGCTGCCCTTGCTGGCCTGAAGAGATGCACAGGAGGATGTGGCTTTGGCCAGGCAGGACACGGTCCCCAGAGCAGAGGGGTGGCTCTGGGGGTGGCAGCGGGGCACGACAGTGCCTCACACTCTGTCACCTCGGGGCCGTGTGAACCCGAGCTCCTGCTTCACGGAGCAACAGTTCAGTGGGATTTGGGGAACGGAGGTGGCAGGAGGCTCTGATGCCATGCGGATGTCTGAGGTGTTTTCCTGATTGCTGCTAAATTGAAATCTCCTGTTTGATGTGATTGAGAAAGAATGCAAATGGTCCTGCAGGAAAGCCCGGGGAAAAGGAAGGAGACTCTGGTTAACTGTGGGAAAGAGAAGATGATAAGGAAAGGGAGGAAGGAATAAGACAGAGAGAGAAAGAGAACTATTTAAGGAAGCAGGCACCTTGAGCAGATAAAACAAAAAAGAGTGGGACCAGGGTAAGGGACAGCAACAAAAAGCAAAAGGTTTAAACAAGCAGGAAGCAAAGCTCATAGACCAGAGCACAGAGTGAAGGAGGAAAATTAAAAGCAGGGAGCTGATTTATATACAGATAAAGAAAAACAGCCTTGTGCAATGTGGGTTTGCATGGCATGGCATGGCATGGCACGGCACATGTCCTACATCAGTGGAGCAGCCAGGAAAGGGTGTAGCTGAGGGATGCTGCTTTGGAGTGCTGGAGCCTAATTACTACCTCCTGTTATTTGGGACAAGTGTTTTAAATTTGCATTCTGCCCTGAGAGGCATTAGTCCCTCTAATAATTTCAAGTCTTGGTTTGGAGCTGGGAGAAGGAGATTTCGGAATAGCATCAAAGTAAGTCGTGGGCCTCGGAGGTGGGAGCAGAACTGGTACGAGTGCAGCAGGAGCCAGGTGCTCAGGTTTGGCATTTCTTCAGTGCTGGCTGCTGGCCAGAGGAGAAACCTCTTCTTGTGTCTGCCTGGCCACCACCTGGATCCAGAGCAGGGAAGGTTGATGGAGACCTTGTTTCATGTTGAATTTTCATGTTTGTGGGCCAGGTTCTGTCATTTTCTGTGTTGGGTGTGCTGCTCTGTGTCGTGTAAAGCAAAGCTAACCCAGCCAGAAAGTCCCAGAACAGAAAGTTCTGTTTATATAAAACTAAGAGAAGTGTCCTCAATGCTTCCTGCAGCGTCCAGAGAGTTTGTTGTGACATGAGGGACAGAAAGGGGAGGAGCAGGGCTGTCAGTGCTAGCAAAGCCTGTGAGTTGGATGTGACAAACTATGGACTGGTTACAAAGGCTGGAGATGTGGGACCAGCATCTTTGATGGTTTAGAGTGGGTGTTGGGAAGAAATTCTTTATTCAGAGACTGGTGAGGCCCTGGCACACCTTTCCTAGAGAAGTTGTGTCTGCCCCATCCCTGGAAGTGTCCAAGGGAAGCTTGGACGGGGCTTGGAGCAACCTGGGATAATGGAAGGTGTCCCTGCCCATGGCAGGGTCCTTTGCAACCTAAACTCTTCTGTGATTCCACAATTCTGTGGCACAGTATTCACAGCAGTGAGGCAGGAATTGAGGAGGCAAAGCCTTTTCCTGTGGGCTGAGGCCCATGGCATGCCATGGAGAAACCAGGGCTGGGAACCACTGGCTGCCAGTGGCCCAAGGTCAGGTGCTGGTTGCCCAGCTCTGTGCAGAGCCCTGTGTAAATGGGTGATTTGTCTCACAGAGAAGGGCAGTGATATTCTCCTGTTTTCCTTGTCAATGCAGCATGGCCTGACGCTGCACTGGTTTGGAGGCCAGAGGTTGCCCAGGCGCTTGCAGCAGGTCTTGCTGAGATCTGTGTGTACCCCGAGCACAGATCCCACTCTGGGTTTCCCAGCTGGGCCATTAAATAAACAAACACAGCATAAATCCAGTGTGGGCAGTAAACTCCTCAAGCTGGGGAGCCCAGAGACATTGCATTGCTGCAGGGTTCTTCTCAGGGCAAGGGAGGGAGTTCAAAGTTAATGCAGGAGAGGAGGAAAAAGCAGATGCAAGGCTGGAAAGGAGAAGTGAGACAAAAGCAGGGAAATATCTTGCATTTCTTTGTTATGCATTGGATTCCATAATGCAATTCACCTGTATTCCATAGGGCAGAACCCAGAGGGACGTGGCTGGGTGGGAGCAGGCACGTAGCACCCTCGGTGTGTGGAGCCCCAGCAGTTGCTTTCGGCAACTCTCCTGCCAGAGAATGTGGGCAGCAGTGGGGCACAGAGCTCCCCTGGCTGGAGGACACCAGGGCACTGTGCCAGGGGCCCCTTCAAACGACCAGGCACAGAACCAGAGCTTTTCAGCCCCTCTGGGCTCGAGGGCCTCTCTCACCAGAGCTGGTGCTGCAGCCCTCCCGTGGGTGAGGTGATTGCCTGGGCACGGGGGTCCCTGCTCTGTGTGAGCTGTACGGGCACACCAGACTGGGAGGGCAGAGCTGCCAAGGCCTTTGTGTGCCCATGGGCTGGTGTTTGGTCCTGTCCTGTCCCACTCCAAGGGCTGTGCTGGAGGGTTTGGCACTGTCAGCTGATGGCTTTGTTGCCTGTGGTCTGGTTGAGCAACGTGCTCAGGCGTTCGCTTGGGGCTGGGTAAGGGAGTTTGTGGCACTACTGTGAATAGAGGTCTTGTTATCAGCACTGGGAGGGAAAAATAGGCTGCAACCCCCCAGAAAAATAGCAGCTAGTTCCCCCAAACTCTGTTCATGACCTGAAGGGAAGGAGGTTATCTTGGGAGTACCATATAGGCATAAAATCCACCTCTGACTCTGGCGTGGTGTTGCTCACCCTGCTGCTGTCACAGACGGAGCTCTGCAGGTCATTCTGCCACCCAGCAGAACACAGCAAGTCACCCTGGAGCAGGATTTACTCAAACCACATATTCCCAAGGAAGCTTCATTCATTTCTGAGAAGGACATTCAGGGAGAGTTTGCTGCTATTTCTCTGCAGAGCAGCCCATTTTTCCCCTTTTGCAGTAACCAGTCACTGTTCAGCCCATGCAGGTGTTTGTCCTCCCAGGAACTGAGGTCTGACCACGCTGGCTGTGGTCTGCAGCTGTGTCACCTGGCAGGGAAAAGCCTGGCCCATCCCAGGATGGGCTGCCCAAAATCCCAAAGCTTGATGGATTTGCCTTTTCACTTGAGGATTCCTGTCCTGACTTGTGGGCACGAGTTAAGCCATTTGGAAGTGGAGGAAGGTACTGCTGATTGGTACTGATTTATCTGGGACTGGCACTTAGTCTGAGAATATTGCTGGATAGAATTTGGAAAAGAACCCAAAAGTGTTGCTGCTGGCAATGGAATACTGGGATATATGGCTAGTGGGGGAAAACTTCCACTGAGAGTTGAGATGTAGTAACCACAATTGCCAGTCTTGAGAAGTTTGAGCCACCCCATCAATCTGTGAAAATTGTCATATTTATGAATTTTTTAGGGAAAGTTATTTTGGGGTAAGAAGCTGAAAAAGTCCTTAACTTAATGTGAACACTGCTCAGCAGCAACTAAACCATCAGAGTGTTATCAGCATTACTCGTATCCTGAATCCAAAGCATAGCCCTGTATCAGCTACTGGGGAAAAAAGTTAACTCCACCCCAGCCAAAACCAGGACATATGATGGTGAAAGCTTCTTCAAGCAGCATACTCAGTTCATTTAATATCACATGCAAATGTAGAAACCTGAATTGGAACCTCATAAAACCCCCAGACAAGTATTTCTCTGTCTTATCCCCAAGAGGATGAATTGGAAGCTCTGTCTGATGGAGAGGTGCTTGGAGATTGTAAATTAACTTATGCAGTCTTCGTTTGATAAGCTCAAACTTCAGTCCACATTTCCAAGATTTCATATCTTGAAGAGCCTGTTCTCCCACTTACCTGACTTTTGTCCCTTGAATGAGGAGATTTGTTCTGCATCAAGGCACACCGATGAGGCTCGTAGTGTTTTACTCCCAGTAGCAAACAGGTAGTCCATGGGCATTTCTCTCCCGGCCCTGCCATAGGACTGTGGCTGGGTGGATTTGGCAGTGCAGGTGCTGGAGCCTTGAGCATTCCTGCCTGGTTTCACCTGCTCCCCTGGGGCTCCCCAGGCACCAGGGCTGTCTGGCACTGCTTGCTTGCTCAGCCGCTGTGATTCAGCTCTTGATGCTGAAGTTAAACCATCATTTAATATCTTCCTTCAGAACTCTGATTAAAGAGAAATCTATCTGATGTGTTGCACTGGCAGAGGAGGCAGCTGGGTGGTCCCAGCCCGGTGTCTCAGGTGGCAGCACCTGGCCTGGGGCAGCCACCACGGCTCCAGCTGTGGCAGCAGGGCTGGCGTGACTCTCGGAAGTCATCCGGGGAGGGTGCAGAGCATGAATCAGTCTGGATTTCTCTGATGGTTTCCTAGCCAGAGTCTTCAGGCAAATATGTACTTTTGCATCATAACAGCTGCTGCCCTTTCTGCCAGTTTCTAACGCTTGCGGTCGCTGGCTTGGCTCCCGCTCGTCCTTCCACCCAGAGTAAACAAATCCCACCCATGTTATGTTTGGGAGATGAAAGCAGGATCAGTGTGAGAAGTGAGGAGCGGCCATGGGGAGCGTGGGATGTGTGCTGCTCACGTGGTCAAGCGTGGTTATCAGCAAGCACGTGAGTTCCTCACCGCACCATCCCTGCTCCCAAACCAAGGGTTAAACGTTGGCCTCGCTGATCTTGGGGGTCTTTCCCAACCTAAATGATTCTGTGAAACTCAAGGTCTTTAGCAAAAAGGCAACGTTATTGTTAATGCAAAGTCATGTTTAAAATAAGGAATTGAGATGTCTTCATGGCTTGAACATCATAGCTATGGTTTGCCTTAAGTCTTCCTGGGAAAAGGCATCCTTTGTCTCCATACTTCAGTGCCTTGGAGAAACTCTCTTCTTAGATGCCTTCTGATGTCTTGTGTTTGTGACTTGAGGGAGCACTAAGCAATTACATCTGTGAGTAATAGCTGCTCCTGAGTGTCTGGGAAGGAAAGTATATGGCAGTAACAGATGAGATATGAGAGGGGATTGGGAAAGGGTCAGGGTGGTGACAGAGCAGATGAGAGAAGGATCCTCTGATCCAGAAACAGGGACAGGAGCTGCCGGGAGCAGGAACTCTGCCGGATCACCACAGCTTCTCCCTGCCCTAAGAGGAGTAGGAATGTTGGAGCTCCTTCTCCTTACCACATGTGTATGAGGTGATCCTGTTTTAATGATGCTCAGTATTTGCACATTATTTTTCTCTCCAGTAATGATTTTTTTGCTGTGTAAGGCCTTTAAGTGGGTTAAGAGAAAAAAAGTGACAATCTCCTATATCATGATTTTGCTGCACAGTGATTTCTGCATCTGCTCTGGGGGTTTCATTGATGTTTGTAGCCTGGGTTGGAGCGTGATGGAGCCAGCCCGGAGGTGCCGGCTGCTCCAGCCGTGTTGGCAGCTCCCTGCAAGGACACGGAGGAATATGTTTGAGGAATGACAGTCAAAGCTTTCCTGTGACGGTCCCTGCGTCTTTATCCAAAGGGAATTCCCTGCATTTGGAAAGATTGTTCAGGCTCAGGAACTGCAGCCAAGATCCTGAGACAGGCAGCACAGGTCCCGGTGGCTGTGATGGTAATGAAGGAGCAATAGGGACACTCTTTCCCTGGCAGCAGTCCCGAAAGCATTGCCAGATCAATTCCCAAAGAAGAAAAAGGCTTTATACCTCAGAACAAATGGCCTTGGGAGGCAGTTAATGCTGGAAAATTGGCCAAGGCAAAGCTTGCTGATGGGAGGTTGGTGTTGCCACTGTCTGGTCCCAACCTCAGGAGCAATGGGAATCGGGAGCAAACCAAAACTGGGGAGCAAAGGAAAGGTGAGGAAGGAAATGTGAGATGTGAGAAAACTAATGGCAGTTCTGTGTAGTGTTTTGCATCATCAAAGGGGTAATTTTGAGCCTTTTTGCATTTTACTTTGGGTTTTTATGTCCCTTGACTCTCCTGTGAGATGCACACCCAACGTTTTTCTGCAGCCCATCATCACAAGGAAGTTCCACTGAAACTGTGGCTTGTGCAATCTCTTTGCCATGGGTCTGACCCATCCCAACTCCAAAAAATTATAGAATGCTTTGGGTTGGAAATGAATCATGGAATGGTTTCATTTTAAAACATATCTCATCCTACCCCCTGACCTTGGACACTTCCTGGGATGGGGCAGCCACAGCTTCTCTGGACAACCTGTGCCAGGGCCTCACCACCCTCACAGCCAAGAATTTTCCCACCATATCCAATCAAACCCCTCCCTCAGGCATCTTAAGGCCATTCTCCCTTGTCCTGTCACTCCAGGCCATTGTCCAAAGTCATCTCCAGCTCCCTTGTAGGCCCTCTAACCAAGGCTGATGGGAGCCTCCAGAGACACATCTCAAATTCAGCAGAGGTTTTTCAGTCATTTGAAAAATCTTTCCCAGGAAATGTTCACTGGTAGAGAAGCAGTGCCTGGCCACCATTAGCAGCATTTTGGAGTCAGCCACAGCCATTCCCTTACTCCGAATGTGTGTGGGAAATGCTTGGGGAGACTGGCAAAAGCAAGGAAAAACCTTTTTAAAATTATCTGGACTTGTGGTTTGCTGTGGTCCCCCTCCTGGGTCAAGAGCAGCAGCAGCAGGAGCCGGCCAGTGGCGCCGTGAAACGTCAGGATGACTCAAGTGCTGTGGGGATCTGCTGGGTCAGGAGGGGACGGGTTCACGCCTGGGGCACAGGGCTGCAGGAGGTGATGTCCTGGCCAGGAGACAATCCCCTGAACACCCTCCTGCCGGCCCTGCTCCCTGCCCACCTGGCAGCTGCACAGCCCTGGAGGCTTTTGGAGGGACACTGGGGTAACCTGGGCACCCCAGAGCTGTGCTCACCCTCCTCAAAGCCACCTTTTGTACCCAAACGCTCCATCAGCCTTGGTGAGGCTTCCAGCTCTTGTTCCCTCTTGTTCTGTCTCTTTGGTTTAATGCCTTTTTAATTGAATTTTATTTAAATTTAACTTCTGTAACAGTTACCCACTAAAATTCTTTGCTGTCCTCTGGATATCCAAGGATCTGTGGGACACCAGGCTTTGCTGGAGCGAGGGTGAGGAGGAGCTTTGAAAGCAGAGCTATTGATTAAATAATTAAATGGATACAAATAAGCTTTTCTTGGGATTTTGTTTAGCTGGTTCTTGGGTGGAAAAAAAAAAAGTAGGTGGCCTGATAAGACCAGTATTCTGCCAGGTCTCATTCCTGTTTGGAAAGGGTCTTTGGAGTTTCTCACTGCAGGAAATTGCATTGCCATCAATAATTTATTTCTCTTTAGCACGGAGACCTTTTCTGTAGTGATGCCTGTGTCAGAGGCCTGTCCTGCAGCACACCCAGCTCCCTTCCCCCGGCCCCACTGCAGACATCCCACCTGTTCCAGGTTGGGATTTCTCTGATTCCCACTGAAAACAGGGTCAGGGTCCCTCTGTGGCGGGGAGGAAGCCGTGGGTGTGGTGGCTGTGCTCCCAGTGCAGGTGAGCACCTGCTGAGCCCTGCAGTGCTTTTCCAGGGCAGCCCAAACCCCCGAGCCTGTCCCCAGGGAGGGCAGGGAGCCCTTGGCTCTGTGGGACTCTGCTTTGCTGTGCAATAATGCAACTATGTCAGTGATATAAGGAGGGATTTGTGCATTTTTTTAGCAGCTTTTGGAGAAGATTTGTGTTTCCTGATGAGGTCTCTGGTGCTGGGGCAGTGCTGGAGGCACCGCCTCACATTCTTGGAGATGCTTCAGGAACCGCTGGGCACCGGAGGGTCCATGGAAAAGATGGATCACAGCCCTGGCACGCCCCAGCGTGAGCTGGAGCTGTGCTGACACTTCCCACAGTCCCAATCTGTCCAGTCCCTCCAGGGCTGGCTCTCATTTTGGGCTCACCTGTTAAAAAGTGAGACTCAGACACCTCGTGAAATAGGATTGGTTTTGTCTGAACACGCACTGTTCTCTCTAAAGCTTCTTTGGAATCCTGTTTTACCATTAAAAACAGCTAAAATGGGAAAAAAATTGCAGAGAGATTTCAATATTAAACCAAGGATCTTTTTAGTGTCTTTTCCCCCTTTTTAATTGTATTTAGAGCTGATGGGAACTGTTTGGGAAAAAAAAAAAAAAAAAGCTGGAAAAGTTAATCTTTGAATAGCAAACATCCCTGAAGGGAGAAAGAGGGGAGAAAAAAAGGGAGACTGGTCCTTTCAAAGAATCATTGACCTAAATTGCACTTTAATGCACATACCACGCTGTCCACACCACCTACGTGTCTCCAGGAATCCTGCTCAATAACAAGCACTCAATGTTTAGTCATTTCCTGCAGCACGTTTGCAGGAGCCGGTGGCTCCGTGCGATCGCATGTGTCAGTGCTCGGCGGCTCCAACAGTTGCTTTCCCTATCAGCAGCTGCTGGCTTCCATCTCCTGTTGGGAAAGGTGCCACGGCCAGCCCAGGTTAATGTTTCAGCCGCCTTCCAGCAGGAGTTCCAGCAAAGGCTGCGGTGACGTGGTCACACCTCGCCCCAAACCTGGGGTTTTCAGCTCGCCCTGGGAAATCCTGGCTCCAGATCCGAGCGGGCTGCACAGCAGGATGGGTTTGTCCTCTGCCTAGCAGGGCTTTTAAGGAGATTTTATTTTTGTGTTTATGAATCTGGTGAGTTTATGGGCTGGGTGGCAGCGAGTCACTCAGGGGAAAGCAGGGAAAGCAGCTGCTGTGACCTGCGCAGCTCCGGCTCGCTCAGCCCCAGCTGCCTGCCAGGGCTGCCAGTGTCCTTGCCAGGGCTGCCAGGGTCCCTGCCAGGGCTGCCAGTGTCCCTGCCAGGGCTGCCAGGGTCCCCTGCCTGTGCCAGTCCTGCCCTCCCCACTCAGAGCCTGGTGCTCCTCACATCAGCCCCAGCTCCCTCCCTGCTGCATGGGGGGCCAGAGTGTCAGGAATTTACACAAGACAGGTGCTGCCAGGACAAGAGGGAATGGTTTTAAACTAAAAGAGGGGAGGTTAAATTAGATATTAGGGAGAAATTCTTTCTTGTGAGGGTGGTGAGACCCTGGCACAGGTTTTTCAGAGAAGATGTGGCTGCCTCATCCCTGGAAGTGTTCAAGGCCAGGTTGGACAAGGCTTGGAGCAGTCTGGGATAGTGGAAAGTGTCCCTGCCCATGGCACAGGGATGGAAAATGAAATGAGCTTTAAGGTCCCTTCCAGCCCAAACCATCCTGTGATTCTATTAATTTTATAGCCATTAGCTCAGCCTTTGCTCAGCCGTGCAGGGCAGACAATCTTGCCCAGAGAGGTTTGCAGTTTGTGTACTGCCCTTTCAGACAGGCACTGGAGCTGCTTTCTGCCCAAGGAATTGAGGGCTGGATCCTCTCACTTTTTTAAAAAGTGTCTGCCTTCAAAATGGTGGCTGCTTCTCACTTGAAGTTCATGAGAACAGATGGCTGGATCTCAGAGACAGGAGTTACAAGCTATAGGGTGTTTTTCACCACATGTCTTGCTAGTTTCCCTCCTAAAAAAAAAGATCTGTGTGAGAACCCTCCCAACATGCCAGGCCAAATCTGACCGTCTGTTAAGTTCACTTTATATAATCTCTGTTTAGAGCTGAGCGCCCTTTAAAAACCCAGGCAGGGCTCCTCGCTGGGAGCTTCGGGAGCCCAGGGCGGGCAGCAGCTGCACAGCCACCCCTGCCCAGAGCCCAGCAGCCTCTCTGCACAGATACTGGATTTTAGCTCTGGAGGAGGGGGAGCCTGTGCGGTGTGTGCGTGCTGGGGGCACAGGCAGGGCTGGCTGGCAGCGTGTGCATCCCACGGGCACATCCAGCAGGAGAACACGCCGGGAGCTCACAGCTCCAGGAGCAGCATATGCTCCGGGAGACCTCGCTACGTTGCATAAGCCTCCCATCCCAGGAGCTGGCTGAGCACAGCACATGAGTCAACAGCACAGCGAGACTTGTGCCGTGGGAGTCACACCTACTCTTGGCTGCAGAATTATCCAGAGAAGCAGAAGGTTAATAGGAACAAAATAAAGCCTAAGGAAGCCTTAAAGGTTAGTTAGAGGATTTGATTCCATAGGAGAGAGAGGGGAAAATGGGTCAAGCCAAGCAGGGGGAAAGCAGGGTAATGCAAAGCCATGGTGTCTGTCTGCTCAGGAGACAGTCCAGTTTGGATCAGTAAAAATGTGATCAATAAAACATTTGTATTTTCAAATTATCTGCTTCTGGAGAGGGCCGTTGTTAATTACAGAAAGAAAAAGTCACTTCACTAATGAGAAAGAATGTGGAGTAAAGCTCCAGGATGCTCAAGAAATATTAACACTGCATGAAAGCAGTTCTGCAAGACAGGGAATGACTCCTCAAAGTGTGTAGATACAGGCACAGCAAATACCTGACCCGGAGCATCAGCATCACCAGCACAGTCCTTGGCTTTGCTTCTGCTCTACAGATCCTTGCTTCATCTGTAGATCCTTATTTTATCTTGGGACAGTTTAGGAATCAGAACCAAAGCGGGAGCAGGTCTGTCTGTGGCACCTGAAACCCCTGAGCATCTCAGTCCGTGCAGGGCAGAGCTTGTGCTGCTGTGCAGTGCCAGCAGTGGCATCCACAGAGGAGGGACAGCGGGGCTGGGCTCCCCAGCTCGCACCAGTTTGGCCTCAGAAGAAAAAGAGGGAATACAGAAAGTCATGCTTAATTTCCAGGATGTTATCTCGGTTTTTTTCCCCCTAAAACAAGATTCCCTTGGCCAAAGCTGATATTGCTTTGATGCAGACTTGCCTGCCTGAGGCTCACCTCAGTCCCAAATCCGTGCTGTAAAATTCGGGGATTACCAAGGTGGGAATGAAACCCTCGGAGGCTCGGAGCTGCCCGGGAATTGTGTCCTGGCTGTGCTGGGTCCTGGCTGCCGGCCACGTCCCAAGGTCTGAGCGGAGCACCACCGTGGGGGAGGTGTTGGGCAAAACAAGGGATGTTTCATCCTTCCCTCCCGGTGCTCTTGCAGAGGGAAAGATCGTCTTGTGATCGGGGCACAAGACCGGAGTCAGGCGCTGTGGGTTACTGCAGAGTTGGGTTTGCCAACAGGAGCGAGGAGTCCCGACACCTCCAGAGGCACAGGCACCCCGGGAACGTGCAGCTTGCCTTCTGCCACAGCGCATTTGGGGTGCTTTGGGATGGTCTTGTTGGGCAGTCACAGCTTCAGGAGTTAGCAAAATGATTGAGGTGATGAACTGTCCTGTGATGGAGCCAAAGAACACTTAGTGGCCTCGGGCTGAAGTTTGGGAAAAAGGCCCTTAGGATGGGTGGGTGAGGGGTAATGGAGGGAGATGAACGAGGTGTGAATAGTCACCGAAGTGAGAGGGCACTTGCAGGGTGTTTATCTCACCACCAGACCCTGCCGTTTCCCTCTCCGGAAGGTGCCAGAATCCCCTTTCCTGCGGCAGGGATGGGGAACGCCCGGGGAGCCGTCACTGTGCAGGGTGTGTGCGGTGCTGGCTCCTGCACACACGGAGAGCGCAGGGGTGGCCTCTTTGGGCTGCAGGTGTCACCCCGTCCTCTCCCTGACTCCCGCCACGCTGGGAGGGGACAACACACCTGGGCAAGCTTCTCCTCGGCCATGCAGGGTCCCTCCACAGCCACTGGGCAGTTACAGGACTGTGACCATCACCTGTCCTCCCGCTCAGACCAGGTGAGGGGACCCGGCTCAGGTATTTGGGTGCAGAGCCCGAAGGGGTCCCCAGGAGAGCCGAGCACAGCCTGTGCTGCATCCCTGGCAACGAGCACGGGCTCTGAGCTCCATCCCTGCCGCTCCCCCAGCATCTGCCATGGGTCCTGGCACAGGAGACTGCTCAGTTTTTCCTAAATCTGGCTGATCTGTCTCTGGGAAATGGGAGTCAGCTTGCTCGCGCTCCTGCTTGCATCAGTCCCAGAGTGGCAGCTGGGAAGTCAAAGTCCCTCTTTAGCTGTAGACACACAGAGGAGCTTTCATCCCCCAAATGTGCAAGGTTTGAAATGTTCATGGGGGAAAAAAAGAATGTTTCCTTATAGGGGAAAAAAAGGATAAAATTCAGTAAATCAGTTTGGCTGCTCTGGGCCTTCTTTCAGGTGCAGACTTGAGGAGATGGAAAGAGGCAGAAAGGAGGGAGAAATCCCAGCTGAGAAGGTTCTGTGTGGTGTGTCCAGGTGGTGGGAGCCTGAGCAGAGGCCCCTGCTTGGCTGTGGGCTCCCTCCCTGCGCCACCCTGCTCCAAACCACTGGTCTTGTGATTCATTTTTTTCCTTTTTTTTTTTTTTTTAAAATCCTTATTATTTCAGTCCCATGATTTTGTTTTCACTGCTCCTAATTCTTTGCCTTGGGGAAGGGAGGCAGGGAAGAGCCCAGATTTGTACTACTGTGATTTTCTGGCTGTCGTGGGCCATGATGTGGCATTGAAGTGATGAGGCATTGCCAGAGCCAGGCTGCAGAAATCAGGTTTTTGATGGAAGGGGGGCAGTGCACTTCTAACGAAGCTGTGGGTTTACTTCTATTCATTTCAGTACTTCACTTCTTTCCTTACTTTACCCAAGCAGAGGAAATCCACCAGTCACGAGCCCCACGGCAGAGCCCTGGCGTGGTGTCACTTCAGGGCAGACGCTCTGACACCTTGGAGAGCACAGGACTGTGCTTGGCCAAGGACAGGTAAAGGTTAAACCCTGCCTCGTGCTGAGCTCCCAGAACTGAAGGGGTTATATTATTCCTAGGTAATTTCAATGGCACTCAGAGATAGTTTCAAACCTACCCAGGGCTTTTCATCCTAAAGGGTCCCAGAGCAGAGAATTCCATACAGAAACTACACGGAGATAAAAGATGGCAGTTGAGTGATAGTGCCTGGCAAGAGAAGTAAAGAACAACTTTCTGTTTTGGATGCTGAGGGAGGGGAGTGTTCAGACAGACAGATCTGTGTGGTATCTGCACAGCCACACCACACGCCCTCGTGAGAGCCACGAGAGCGAGCACTGCTTCCCAAACCCCAGCGGGGAGCTGGCCCAGCAGTGCCCCTGTGCCCACCTGACCCAGGGCCGTCCCCACCCACTTGCCCCAGGGCCAGGGGGCCTGGTGGGACCCCGTGAGCAGGCTGGCCTGGAGCCCCCTGCCCTGAGCCACTGCTGTCCTGCTCAGCTGCCCTCGGGGCACGGCCATCCCTGGCTCCTGGGGTTTCCCGTGTCTTGCAGTTGGAAAGGAGCAAGAGAGGACAGTGGTGGGTCATCGATGTCACATGGGCTGTGAGGTGTCTGTCACCTCCTGCCAGCCCTGCTGGCATCGCCGTGGCTCCATGGCAGCTCTCAGTGTCCCACAGGGAAAGCTGTGTGTGATTAAAGGTTCCCCAAGTGGCTGTTTGTCCTGGGAGGGTGATGGAGGTCAGGCCTTCCTCTGGCTGCTGCATCCGGTCCTTGGCTGGCAGCTGCAGGAGATTCCTGCTCTGGGAGTGCCAGGTCCATGTGTGTCCATGCTCTGTGAGCCCAGGGTGTCCTGGCAGGGTGTCTGTGTGTAGGGGAGGTGTGGGGTGCATGTGCACCCCCTCCTCACAGAGCTGCTCCTGCCTGGAGCCCGGGAGCATCCCCGTGTCCTGCAGCTCAGCAGCCACCCACAGTCCCTGACAGTGCTGGGGCCACATCTGAGGGACTCCAGAGGGAGGCTGCAGCTCTGGCACCCCCAGCTCACCTCCCTAAACCCTCCCCACCACGTTTCCCAACAAGACACAGAATGGAAACAGAAGCTGCTGCCAGGGAATTTCCACCCCAAATCAGTAACGTTTGAGTAGTGGGAATAAGCCGCCAAAAGAGTTGATTTTTTTGTTGTTGTTGTTTTTTTCATTTAGTTTTTCTGGAAAGTTGGCTGTGTGGATGTGTGATGTGTGGTGGGTGTGGTGACCCCAGCACGGCACAAAGCCTTGCTCATGAGGGTTGCTAAGTGATGCCTCAAACGACAGCCACGGCTGGGGAGAGGCGACAGCCCCAGGGCAGGTCGGGCTCCCGGATTGTTTCATGGCTAAAGGAGGTTTCGGAGTTTTCTTTGCAAACATAAATAGAATTTATCTGTATTTTTAAATCCCGTAAGAAAAATAAGCCCCGAGATCTCCCACTAACTTTCTGAGGAAGTTACTTTCTGATGGAAATAGTTTGGTATCCAAAATACACAAGGCTCGGCGGCTCGGGGGAGGTCACGGCAGGCAGCTGCGCTGGTCCTGTTACTCAGTGCTCTGGGAGGGGGTTGCTGGAAGTCTGGAGGAGGTTTCACGATGGAAGATTGGGCTAAATAAAGGTCTTCCACCTCCATAATTCCGGCAGCTGCATTTCAGCACAGGATCCAGTCACAGTGTGACACGGCGTCTCCGATGGAGGAGGGAGCCTCAAACCTCGCTCCGTTTGGGGGCAGCCAAAGTGATTAATGGAGCAGCCTCTGCTCAGGTGGGTTGTTCCTGAGGTCCTGTCCCTGGAGATTATCTGCAATGAGCCCTGCTCCTGGCGGGCTGGCAGTGATAACTCAGTTTTATCCTGTCTGTGCCCAGGAAGTGTCTCTTGCTGCGTTAGCACTGCGAGGGCTGGAGCCTGGCAAAGCCACAGCGCCCGGATGTTCAGCCCAGCCCCGTCATTTCCAGTGAAGCTGGGGTTGTCAGGGGCATTCAGCCAGTCATGTCATGGTCTGGGCATCCTGACAGCTCCTGGCTGCTGCCTGGGAATAATACCGCTGTTCCCAAGGGATGGCAAACCAAAATCAGGGTATTTTAGTATTTCCGATGAGTTTGTAAAGAGTAGCCAAAGTTGACAGGCTCCAGCCAGCTGTTTATAGAGTCATGGAATGGTTTGGGTTGGGAGGGACCTTAAAAACCATCCCATTCCACTCTCTGCCATGGCTGGGACACCTTCCACTGTCCCAGGTTGCTCCAAGCCCCATCCAAGCTGCCTTTGGGCACGTCCAGGGATCCAGGGGCAGCCACAGCTGCTCTGGGCACCTGTGCCAGGGCTGCCCACCCTTTCAGGGAGGAATCTCTTCCTGATATCCAATCTGAATCTCTCCTCTTTTAAGTTTAAAACCATCCCCCCTTGTGCTATTGCACCAGGCCCAGCTGGAAGGAGAATGTGGTGGGATGTTTTGCTCCCATGTGCAGCTCCTGTGCCTGGCTGCCTCGTCAGTGATCACTGGGGTCGGGAATCAGCCCCCACTGGTCCCCTCAGCCCCTGGGGCTCCCCTGTCCAGGCTGTGCAGCCAGAGCAGGGCAGGGGTTAGTGAGGGTACTCAGGCTGCCCTGGGTAGGGAAGAGAAAAGCCCATCTAGGGCGTAGGACAGACGTGGAGGTTGTTATTGCCATCAGGAGAGGTCGGGAGAGAGGGACAGCAGGCCAGGTCCCACCTTCTGGCTCTGCCTTCACAGGGAGTTGCTTGTGAGGCCAACTTCCTCTGGGAGGAAGAGAAAAAGAGCCATGGAAGCTGTCCAAACCCTCTGCTGAGAAAGAGGGTGAGGCCAGACAGGGCTGATTTGGGACTTTATTTGGGTGTGCTTGAAGCTGCCTGTGCCGGGGAAGCACTGGGAGCCACAGGACGCAGATAACCCGTGAATCACCCTCCCTCCCACACCTGCACAGCGCACCTTGCCGGCTGCAGGGGCAGCAGCCGCTGCTAAACCGGGCTGCTTTGGCATGGAAATAGGAAATGAGCTCTGCAGCTGAGCCTCCGCAGGCACCGGGGTGCAGAGGGCTCGGCAGGGCGGGAGGAGGCTCGGCCAGCGCAGGCACTTCGTTAATAAGCAAATATATGTGGCTCCACAGGGTTTGAATAACTCCTGGAAGCAAAGTAGTTTGGAGGGTTGAGCCCTTTGCCTGCTCTAAATGACTAAAAAGAATTGGGTTTATTTCTCCTCCCGAGCGGCAGAACCCGCGCGTTTCTGTGTCACACACCTGAGCGCGGCTGTCTCCTGAGCTGTGAGCCCGGGTGTGCTGCTGGCCCTGGGCTGGGCCCCACTGACTGTTCTCCCAGTGTTTGTGTGCCTGCACACCTTGCTGTGGCTGGAAAAAGGCCTGGAAAACCTGAAACCTGCAGCCTGTGGCTGTGGGAAGGAGCCGTGAGGAAAAGGGATTGCCGGGGGCTGTGGCAGCTCCTGCCTGCGCTGGGCAGGGCTGGGGGGACACCGAGGGGCTCCAGCAGCTCTGCAACCCAGCAGGGGCTTGGCCTGTGACCACTGCCATGACCAGGGGACCCTTTTCCATGACACTCTATCGTAGGGGTGATTCAGCATCTTTCTAGAAATGCAAGGATCTAAAAGAAGTAAAGAAGGAAGCTTTCCTTCTCTGTTTTCCTTCTCTGTCTCTTTCTACATCAAGAAATGAGGCGACTTGGGTTCTCCCTTCAGGGAACAGGGAAATTTGGCACCAGAAAGCCCCTCCATCCCTTCCCACATCTCTGTACCACATGTCTCCACTTCACTTCTCACTTGTTTTGACATCAAGTACTTTCCCCAAAAAATATTAGTCACAACTTTGGCTTCAACCAGCCAACTGTTAACCTTCCTCAAAGTGGTTTGCAGGGGTGATGTTGGTGATGTGTGATGGAGATGGGGACGGGTGGGCGGATTCAGTGTTTCTGGAAGGTTCTGCATCGAGAGCCCTAAAGCTGCTGCCTGCTGCTTTAAGGGAATCCCAAAGGACCTGCCAGCAGATCCAAGGAGCTTTGGTGGGTCCTTGGAATAACACAAACTGTGAGGCTGGAAAACCAGGACGTCTGGTGGGGGTGAGATTGTCAATGGAGGCTGAATGAGCAGAGTGATGAGTACGGTGTAAAGCTGACTAATCCGTGTTGAGGGGTGCCAAACTTGAACCAGCTGCCTGAAATCCTGGGTTTGGAGCAAAGCAGCTCAATTGAGCAGTTCAGCACCAAGGGGAGGGAAAACCCCGAGTGGCATGTAGGATCAGGTATGGATTCCCGAGAATTCCTGGGAAGGAAGGAAGGAAGAAGTGAGGGACGCTTGGGTTGGGCAGAGCTGTGAAATCTTGCTCCAGCCCTGCAGCAGCTGCACACCAGGAGCCTGCAGTGGCTGTGGGATCCAGGGTGAGCCCAGCCCTGCCTTCCCTGTGCTTCCTCAAGTAATTATCACACACCTTGCACCCTAATGAGAACCTGCTCCATTTTCTCATCCCTCTGCTCCCTGGCTCTTCCCTCGTGGCTGCTCCTTCAGAGCTCTTTGCAAACCCCATCTGCTAAAGGGCTTGGATTTTCTTTTTAAAAGGAGAATTCATTGGAAATTAGTAGTTTCTCTGTGCGTTATTATGCTTATAATCCTCTAATTTGGTAACGGGGCTGTAATCACAGCCGTGCAGGGTGAGGAGCAGAGCCAGCCCGGAAAGGTGCCCTGGGGATTCCCAGGCACAGCAGGCACAGCGTGCCCGGACAGAGCAGGATTCCATGGCAAGAAGGGCGGGGAGAGAGAGGCTGGACCTCCCAGTGATGGAAAACCAGAGTCCAACACAGCTCATGGGTGAGGAAGCCTGAAACAAGAGATGTCACTGTGGGCAGTGGCTGACCCTGTGCCCAGAGCCCGGGTCTGTGAACAGCAATTGAGCTTGACAGCCCCATCCCTCCCCAAAAAGTCAAGAGGAAACAACAAAGTCAAGGGAAAACAACAAATGCCATCCCTTTGCCAGGGATACTTCCTGCTTGGGAACATTTGTCAAGGCAGGCGAGTTCCCAGGATGCAGAGGAAGGTGTGGGCTGCGAGTGAGGCCCTTCCAGCCCCAAATCACAACTGCTGCTCCTGAGGCTGCTGCCCAGCCCATTCCCACAGCAGGATTTTCCCCTTTCCAACACTGCAGTGAAGGAAATCGGTGCAAATATGCAGTTTGCTGAAGGGAACGTGTGGTGCCGAGCCACACCTGCACAAAAAAACCAACCAGGGACTTGCAGATTGTTAGACTGGAAAGGTGAGGGGAGCTAATTGGGATCTGCAGAGCCTGGCTGTCCAGGCAGGAAATCCAGCCGTGCTGGGGCTGGTGGCTGCTCAGGGAGCTGCTCATTCCCACATCCTGTGAAAGGCTCCCTGTTGTGCCACCCTTCCAGGCTGCAAGGTGCTGGCAATGGGGACCTTGCTCTCAGCAGAGCTAAACCCTGAGTAAAGCCCTGGTAAGCCCTGTGGAGAGGAGACTGGAGCAGGTCTGGCTGATGTTGGGGATGAGTTATATTCCAAATAATGCTGAAACTCAGTCCCAGTGCAGGAGAGGTGGATGGGAGAGGTTCCCAGGGGATGAAACCTCAGCCCTGATGGGCAATCTGGAATCAGGGATGTCTTCACTCAGCACAGCTGGCTAAGAGATCCAGGGAAAACCCTGAGCCCTGAGAACCAAGGGACTAGAAATGCAGAGCAGGGATGAAAATGATGAAACTGAGACAAAGCCACCACTTCCCAAAACCTTCACAGTGAAGGAAACACCTCCCACTGTCTGGAGGATCCATGGGAATATTACAATATTTGTTCCAAAAACATGACTGGGTGGATCCAGACTCACTGACGCAGACACAAGCAGCTAATTGAATTCATACGTAGGAACCCTGGACACCATCTGGCCTCAATAAAACGTGGGTCCAGAGCTGTTTCTTAGCAGATGGTTCCTCATTTTCATAATCTGAAATCAAAAGATCATTTTTCTATCTGGAGATCAAAGGCACCTAATGTCTCCTTGGTCGAGGGTTACAAAGCGAAACCTCCGGCCTCTGTTTTGGCATTTTGTGTGAGGCAGATGGGGGTTTTCCCCTGAAACCTCTGCTCAGGCTCCGGGCAACCACATCTGGGCAGCAGCTGCAGATGTTCACAGCTCTCCAGGGCTGGGCTTTATTTCCATGACAGGGACGTGCAGTTTATAAAATCAGAAGGGACAGCTGCCATAAGCTTGTGTGGCCATTTCTGTTTCCCCAGACTACTGCAGTACAGCCCATGTGAATATTTGGGGATTAAATGATTCCTTTTCCCATAGAAGAAGAGCTCAGAGCCCTGACTGAGCTCTCAGAGCCCACTCAGCCCTGCAGCCCTGTGTGTGAGGCCAACACGCTGCTCCCCATGATGTGGTGGTTGGGGTGTCCTGTCCAGGGCCAGGAGCTGGACTCGATGATCCTTGTGGCCCCTCCCAGCTCGGGATATCCTATGATTTTCTGATCCCTGTGGGAGACACCCCTGCAGAGGAATGAGACCAGCCTGGAGCAAAGGAGGCTCAGGAGGACCTTGTGGCTCTGCACAGCTCCTGCCAGGAGGGGACAACCGGGGGGGTCGGGCTCTGCTCCCAGGGAACAGGGACAGGAGAGAGGGAACGGCCTCAGGCTGGGCCAGGAGAGGCTCAGGCTGGGCACCAGCAGGAATTTCCCCATGGAAAGGGTGCTCAGGCCTTGGAACTGCCCAGGGAGGTTTGGATCCCCATCCCTGGAGCGTCCCAGGAATTCCTGGAGGTGGCACTGAGAGCTCTGGGCTGGGGACAAGGTGGGGACAGGGCACAGCTGGGCCTCGATGATCTCAGAGACCTTTCCCAGACTCAGAGATTCTGGAATTCCGGGAGTCTGGGCTCCTGCTCGGCTGGTGCGGGTGGGCGAGCTCTCGCCTCCCCGGCGACGTCAGCGCCGCTCGGCCGGCAGCAGCGCAGGGGAGGGGAAGGAGGCGAGATGCCCTTCTGTGGAAAGCACTTCCACACCCACCCAAAGCCTCCGGGACAGACGTGATCTTTGCCACCTAAGAACGAGAGGTGTGTGGTTACTCGGAGCAGGTTGGAACAAATTGAGTCCCGCTCTCAAACCTCATTTTCCAGCGGGTACCTGCGGGCTCGGGGCCGCTCTCATCGGCCCAGGTGGAACCCAAATTCCCCCCGTCCTGCCAACACACAGTGCCCGAGCGCTCTTTGCACTCCAACACTGATGCACGAGGTGAATATTTGCGCCGGGATCAGCTCCCCGAGGAGCCGGAGCTCTTCCCTCTGTGCCTCCCTCCCCGCTGCAGTATGGAAATGATCTCCCGGCAGACAGCTGAGTCCCACCTCGGCTCCCATTCACCTGGAGATGAAAGTGCTCTGCCTGCCAGTGTAGGCGGGGCAAAACTATTTAAAAACCTCATTAGAGAAAGTATTTGGGGAAGACAGCAACACCCTCAGTTGTGGTTTGCTCCAGGACTTCTCAGCCAGATCCCTGCTGATACAGAGGGAAGGGCACTATGAGAGACATTCCTGTCAAATACTACTCCTCCTAGGGATGCCTTGGGTGTCCTGTGCCTTTCTCTCTGTCCTGGTGGGCTGTGTTCTACCTAAACCTAAACGTTCCCCTCGGGGTGATGTTTTGGGGGCTGGAATCAGAGCTCTGTGTGGCACAGAGGGTCCCAGCTCCATGCTGGAGGAACACAGCAGAGCTATGTGTAATCTCGATTAGGCAGAAATCCACCATGAATATTTCCTATTCCATTTAATTCCTGTTTGTGCTTATTTCAGCTGAATTTGCAGCAGGAGTCATGCCCAAGCCACATCTGGCTCGTGATGCACATGGGATCAGAGCGGGAGTTTGGGAGGAGGAGGATCTGGATTCAGAGGTTTGGCTTCTTATTTAGAAAATGACGGGTTGCATTCTCCCACGGCTGCTCCAGACTGCCCCAGAGCTCGATGATATTCCTGGCCAAGGGTTTTTTCAGTCTGCCTGACGAGGAAACAATGTCATGTCTATGGCTTGTCTGGCCTCGTGCACCTGCACTTCCCCTTCTGCCTTCATTTTCTTTGCATCCCATTTATTCCAAGGGGCCAAATATTCATTAAGTCCTGATGAGTTGGAGTGCCAGGAATTCCTTTTCCTCTCCCAACACAGTCACCCACTCACCTTAAGCAGCCCCAGTTAATCCAGACAACTGCAGCCCTCAGCCAGCCAAGGGACATCCCGGGCCCTCCAAGCAGGTGCCCGATCCCATGGGATCACACAAAGACCAGACTGTGCTGAGGAAGCCACGTGCAGCCCGTGGGTTTGTCCTCCCTTGGCTCCAGCCACAGGAGCTGGTGGCATCTTGGCAAAGTCTGTTGGGTTCCCAGTGCACCCCTTCCCAGAATCACTTGAAATCACAGAATCAGCAAGGTTGGAAGAGATCTGCAGGATCACCCCAGCACCACCATCACCCTTAAACCACGTTCCCCATCCAGACAGCCCTTGAACACTTCAGAGGTGGTGACCCCACCACCTCCCAGCAGCACTGCAGCCCCCAGCTCCCCACACTGCCTGCCCCACTCTGACCTGTGCCCCGTGCCCTGATGAGCAGCCCCGCTCACCCCTGTGCTGGTGGCATCTGCAGCTTGGACCAGCTCCCCCTGACCAGCCTTGGGTGCCCCACACCCCGTGAGGGATGGTCACACAGTCCGTGTCCCAAAGCCTTGAGCTGAGAGGTCAAGGTTTAACTGACTCATGTCCTCACATGAACTGCAGGAGGAACACACTCCTGGGCTCTTCTTCTGCCTGTCCCAGCTTTATTTTATTATTATTTTTAGGGGTGGGTGTGTAATTTTTTTGACTCAATTAGCAAGTTCAGAATATTCTCTGTGTTAATATTTGACTCAGACATGATGCAGTTCAGCCCCATAGCTGTTGTTACCTGCATCCCCTGAAAGAACAACATCTCCCAGACTGGGATCCTCAGTGCTGTTGATTCCTGCCGGGGTACGTGGGTGCCAGTGGAAAATAAATAACGTGGTATTTTCCAAGTGGCAGATCTGAAGGCACCCTGCTTGCCTTGCTTTGCATAGTCACAGAGCACCTTCCTCTCCGCTTCCCAGATATGAAAGCTGAGGCAGAGACATCTGATGGGGCTCCAGCGCTGACTCACTGTTTGATGTGAGGCAGGAGGAGGGGTGTGATCAGATCCCATTGTGCAGAGCATCCACCAGACAAGCCAGCAGTGATTCCTCCTCCTCCCTGCCCCTCCAACCCCTGCTGTCACCCCTCGCTGTCCCCTGCCCGCCTGCAGCAGCCAGGATGTCACCTCTGAAATGGCTCTGGGTTGAGGACTCCCATCCCTGGCAGCGTCCAAGGCCGGGTCGGACGGGGCTTGGCGCAGCCGGCTCTGGTGGGAGGTGTCCCTGCCCACGGCACGGGTGGAACTGGATAACTTTAAGGTCCCTTCCAAGCCAGCCCGTTCCGGGAGTCCCTGATTCCGTGATTAGGCTGTGTGCAGACAGAGCTGAGGCCCGTGCAGCCCCGGGGTGTGCCGGGTGTGCACACCCGGGGTTCTTTCTCACGAGATGGTGCAAGAGCCGGGGGGGAACTGGTTAAACAGCGTGAGCTGCCGGGGCTTGGCAGGGCAGCGTGTCACCGGGAAGCCGGCGTGTTTTATTAAACACACTATCAAAGTGGGCTAAAGTCTCTTATTAATGTCCACAAATTTTGCCACTTCCAAATAGTTTCCACCTACATGTTCCTCCCACTGCTGCACTGGGTGCTGGCAAACATCTCTGCTCGGAGAGGGGAATGGCTTTCATTTGAATAGTCCTCGGGCGAGTTTCGCTGAGCGATGCCAGCGTCATTCCCGCAGCTCTCACGTGCCCGGCAGCGCTCCAGGGTCGTGCCGCAGGGAGGGCACAGAGACAACAGCTCTCGCTGTGTTTTCCTAGTGCTTTATCCGGGCAGAGCCCATGGCAGCCCAAACCAGTGCAATTAAGCAGCGATGGATGCACAAATTTGCGATATTAAATCTCGACTTCTGACTCGTGACGGTTCCTGACGGTTCCACAGCAGTGAGCGTGTCCAGCTGTGCTGTCGAGGGTCACACAGCTGGAACCACCCGGCTGCACACCAAACCGGGCTTTTGCAACTCCCGGAGGGCTGAGGCAGAGCCCTGGCGGGTGTCAGGCTGCTCCCCACGCCCTGCGCTGAGCTCCCGCGGTGTCCCTTGGCACCGGCCCCGGTGAGGGGTGCTCGCTCTGCCGCGCCTTCCTCGGGCTCCGGGGTGGCAGAGGAGCCGTGCAGCTCTCCCGGAGCTCCGGGCAGGGTGAATCCCGCACTGCCCACGCCCTGCAGGACCACAAACCCCACGGGGATGGAGCGCTGACCCGGCCGGTGCCTCCCGTCCGTCCCGAGGTGGGAGCGGCGGAGCTGCGGGGCTCGGGAGCGGAGCCGTCACGTTCGCTGGGCACAGGGAGAGCCCCGCTCCTCACAGACAGCCTGGCTGCCACAGGAACTTCTCCTGGTGCGGAAAGCACGGGCTGTTCCTGCCGGAGGCTCGGGGCCGAGCATGCCGAGGGCTGAGCGCATCCCGCCGGCCCCGCGTCCAGCCTCACCTCCGGTGCCAGTAACCCGAGCCGGGATTGCTGGAAATGGGAGAGAGCGAGAGTCAGCGATTTGGTTACAGGCCACAGGCACATGCCTGGCCTTCATGGATATATTAAGTAAGAGACATTTTAAAACAAAACCACCCTCAGTAACCTTATCGTAAGCTCGAATCCACAACCCATCTGTTAACTCCCGGCGCTGCCCACATAGGCTTCCATCAGACAGCAGTGCCAGGGATTTTTGGAACGTTCTCCCCCAAATCCCTGCGGTCGGAAGGGGACAGTCCCGGGGAAGGGGCAGATCCTGAGTCTCGGATTCCCAGCCCACCCCCAAACCAGCCCCCAGACTCTCACCTTCCCGTGCCTCTGTAAATAACTGCAAATCCCCTCGGACACGAGCTGTCGCGGTCCCGTGACTCCCAGCCCTGCTGGAGGAGCGCTCAGGAGAGCTGCTGCTCCACGGATGGATTGAGGGAGTTCAGCCTTTTTAAACATTGTGTTACTGCCTGAATCCTGCGGTGTAAAGGAGCCCTCCATGTAGAAATAATTCGGCAAACACGAGCGAGAAGGCGAATTGATGATTGCATCAGTCCTTGCTTATGAAAACTGATCCCCAGGAAAATGTAACTCAACTCTCGAGCAATCTCACTTGATGCCCAAGAATGTAATAACTTCATTTGGATCCTCCTTTTAGGGGGACTCCTAAATCCTTGGCAACGTCCCTTAAGGTCATGAGCAAATCCTGATATGGAGAATTGTTTGGCAAGCACGAGAACAGTAAAAGGGCTAAATAATTGGGGATTACCTCTGACCCTGATTTGTGGCTCACCACCCACTGCAGGAATGTACCGAATATCTGAAGGAGCATGCAGGAGTCAGACAATCCACGGGCATGAAACCGTCCACGTACTCTCGGAGCCTGAACTTCAAATGCAGAGCAGGTTGGCCCCAAACCTCATTTTTCATTAGCAAAAGGCTGCAGCAAGCTCTAATTATTTCTGTTGCTTTGGACAAAGGGTCAGTGATGGGACAGATGAAAAATTGTCTGTGTTTTTTTCACCCTTTGTTTGGAAAATAACAGCTTGGTCTTGGGGCACAGAGAGAACGAAGCGTCTGCCCCAGGGCTCGTTACTGAGGCTGGCTACGGTCCCTGAGCTGCAGCAGGGGACAAACATCACCCCCATGGCTTCTGATGGTTATTGCCGAATTTGTTCAGTGCCTACAGGAAAGGGCAGCTCTGCTGTGGGAGGTCACAGCTCCGAGCTGGGATTCTGGGGTACTCAGAGCTCCATGCTCAGTCCCAAATCCTCTTCTCCACGGTGCGCCCCACCACANTGAGCTGCAGCAGGGGACAAACATCACCCCCATGGCTTCTGATGGTTATTGCCGAATTTGTTCAGTGCCTACAGGAAAGGGCAGCTCTGCTGTGGGAGGTCACAGCTCCGAGCTGGGATTCTGGGGTACTCAGAGCTCCATGCTCAGTCCCAAATCCTCTCCTCCACGGTGCGCCCCACCACAGAGAGCCTCAAGGTCCTGCCCACGGCAGGGGGCTGGACTGAGATGTCTTTAAGGTCCCTTCCAACCCAAACCATTCTGGGATTCCATCATCTTGGCCCCAACCTCACGTTTGCAGGCTCAGATGTCAAACACTGAGAATACCAAGTTGAGTGGGACAACCCAAACATCTGTTCTGGGGAAGCCCCGTGTCACTGATACAGTGCTGTGGTGTTCACACTGGAGATGCTGCTGGGAGCTTGTAGAGGAGATTTTGGGGTTTTATAGACCTTACATTTAAGGCTAGCATCTCTCTGAGGCTCCAACTTCCCCTGGGATTCTTCCTGGTAACAACAGACACCTTTGGACGGGGTTAAGCCTTAAACAGCCTCTCTCCATCACCCATATAAAACCTCCCTGTGCTCCCATGCAGCCCCTCCTGCCCTCGGATTCCTCCCGAGGTGGAGCAGCCAGGACTCTGCCGGCAGCAGCAGCAGCTCAGTGCTGGAGCTCTGCTGTTCCCTTATCTTGGTGAATGCACCTTTTATCAGCTGAGCCTGCCTCTACTTGCTCAGCACTCAGCAGGGAAGTGACCACGGCCCTTGAGGAGAGCTCAGCCTTGGCAGGTACACACAAACCATTATCACTGCTCAGCGTTGTGCAACCGCTGGCGTCCGCGGGCTGGCACGGGCATGGCATGGAATAGGTTGGAGGGGACCTTAAAGCTGACATCATTCCACGCCCTGCCATGCACAGGGACACCTTCACTAGACCAGCTTGCTCCGTGCAACATTTCCAGGGATGAGGCAGCCACAGCTCCTCGGGGAACCTGTGCCAGGGCCTCCCCACCCTCACAGGGGAGAATTTCCTGCTGATCAGAGAATCACAGACTGGTTTGGGTTGGAAGGGACGTTAAAGCCCACCTCGTTCCAACCCGCTGCCATGGGCAGGGGTGGATACCTTCCAGTAGAGCAAGTTGCTCCAAGCCCTGGACACCCTCAGGGATGGGGT
>VWZP01004609.1:449176-463748 GCA_013396995.1 Dicaeum eximium | reverse complement strand
CAGCCCGGGACAGCCCGTGCCGCCGGCCCCGCCGGGGTGTGCTGAGTTCCCGGGCTTGTTTTCATGGTCTCACCCAGCTCTGACCTGCCTCAAATGTTGACACAATGTCACGTTTCCGACTGCAGTCTTTCATGTGCAGCCGGAGGCTAAATACGGCTGCTGGTTCCTGGAAAAAGACGTGCCTGGCACCCTTTCAGCAGAAACCCGATCCCCATGCAGGCTTGGCACAACAGCTGAATAACACAGCAATAACTCTTTCAGCAGCATTTCAACCCATAAATAGGGCTTCCCGAGCGACTCCTTGAAGTCAGACAAGCAGGATACAATGATTTTGGGCAAAAAAAAAAAAAAAAAAAAAAGTTAGTGTGTGTGAAGAGCGGGTGCGAGGGGGCAGCGGGGTCAGGCAGATCAAAGGGTGTCGTGGAGGTGCTGAGTGAGGTTTGCTGAGAGGGAGCGTAGGATTGCCTCAAAAGGAAAGAAATGCTCCTGAATTTTTTAATGTCTCCGTCCTGTTTCATACCAGCCCTGTGGAGGCACAGGGAGAGCCTTCCTGAGAGCCAGGGCCTTTCCTAACCCCGGTGAGGACACACAGACACATAATTTTAGCTTTTCACCACCTGTTTGGAAAGCTCCCGTAGCCAGCGCTGTGGGACTGGATGGTTTTCACAGGCATGTACCCCGGGAGCTGCTNCGGCCGTGACACACGGAGGGAGAAGTGCCCTTGTGCTCCGCCTGGCCTTTCATCTGCAGAGCGTGTAGCTGCAAGTGCGGCGTGTTTACAAATGCAGGCATTGCAAGATCCCTTGAACTGTGTCCTAGTACAAAAGAGGCTTTGAAACGAGAAACACGTTGTCATGGCATGTTCCAGGCCAGCAGCACCAGACTGAACCAGATAATTGCTGTTTCTGCTTCAGCGTGGAAAAAGCAGCAGGTCTTGAGCAAGTCTTTTTTTTTCCCCTCAGACATTTCGTGTGATGCTCGGGGTGGAAGGAGCCGGTTGGGAATGCCCGGGCAGCGGGGGAGAGCTCGGCAGGGCTGCAGGCAGGATGACTCTGCTGGCCTCAGCCCGTGTAACCGTAGCCCGCGGGGCTGGTGACACTGACCCTCGCTATGTGACACGGGGTGTCCGTGTTTTGTAACCCTGGCGCGCTGCCGGAGCCAGGAGATGCGGCTCTCGCTGCTCCCTCGTGTTCCAGACCTTTCCCACTGCCCTTCTGCGGGCGGTTCAGGCACTTGAGAACTCTGCCAGTGCCTCTCAGTGGAGAGCTGCTAATTGCAGTGAGCATTGCTGGCCCTGCCTGGCACCTCTGCCCTGGCTCACGGGTGCCCGTGCCCTCACTCCGGGGCACCACCGTGCTGGGGTGTAAGGAATGGAGGAGAATATTTCTACCTGTTGTGGAATCATTTATTTCTTAGCCATGTGTCCTTCTCCCAGGTGTGTTTCCACCCCAGGCACATCACCCCATGGAGGCACTACTGCCATCACACCCAGTGCCTCTGGACGTGGCCAAACAGGAAAGCTCTGCCTGGGAAGGGTTTTCCACCACGTGTGCCTTGTTAAAACTGCAAACGGAGCAGGCTGGGTAATACCACACAGCTGATGGAAACAGGAATGCCTGGAAATAAAAGGCAGCTCCCGCAGCTCATCCTGTGCTTGTTGCTGCCCTTGGGGTAGTGGGAGCTGGCTGGGCTCTGTCCAAAAAAAAAAAGCACCTACAACCTTCACACCTACAACCAGGCAGGCCTGGCTAAGGCAGGTGGGTGTTTGCTGTAGGGTGGACCCTCGGTCCTCTCAGCTGGGCCCATGTTCATGAGTGACCCTCTGTGGGGTGACAGTGCTGATGGGAAAGGGCTGACTTGACCCTACAGCCTTGGACTTGCCCCCAGAGCTCCATTTTACCTCCTCTCTGACCTCTGCTCTTTACTGCAGTACCCAGGATGGGCTCTCACGTTGTTTTCTGAACGCCAGCTCAGCCCACGGAGCAATGGCCACGGTCTGTGGCTGCCAGAGCTGTCGCACAAGAGGAATAATTTTAGTTTCTCTCTGCAGCACAGCTTCATCCTTGCCTCAGCCCATGGTGCTGCTGGAAGCACAGCAGCATTCCCTCCTCCGTGCTGCTCTCTGGTCGCCTCCGTGCCGTGGCAGTGAGAGAAAAGGCCGAGATCTATTCTGCTCTGAAAGGACTGATGAATATGCAAACTGTTAGGGCTGAAATATTGCTTATCCGCGTCATGGGGTGAGCACGGAGCTCGTGTTTGTGCTGCTGCCTGAGGATGTGTACACCACCAGAGTGCAGCTGAGCAGCTTAGGGAAGATTTAACTCTTATTTCTATTCTTGACACCGAATCATTAATAAGGTTATGGCCATGCTGGGGGCCTTTCCCAGTGCCCTCCTCCTGCTGTGGCAGGGGCTGGGGACCTGCTGGTGGGGTTTGAGTGGTTTGCATCCATTGTGATTTGAGATGAAATGTGACCTATGGGCATAGGCACCACGTTCTAATGTATTCAGAAATGCCGGGGCTGACGAGCTCTTGCTGCTGGTACCACAGTGATTAAACCCCAGCCCGCTCTGCTCCCATTGAAATCAGTGGGAGGTCTGTCACTGCCTTCCGTGAGTGCTGGACTGGATCCAGGCTGCACTTCACGGGATGCATTATGCCACAAGATTAGAGAGGCACAGGGAGTGGGATTCCTCTCTCACAGATCTCTGCTGCTTGGATGTTTGCCTTGGAGCTGGCTGGGACATGAAGCACCGGGCTGGTTTTGGTGTCAGCCCAGGGAGGAGATGAGTGGTATTTGCTCCCAAAGGTCGGCCAGGGCTGGGGTGCTGCTCTGGGGCTGCAGGGGAACGTGAGGGGCTGTGATCCAGAGCTCCTGGTGGTGTGGGGACACAGGAGGCAAGGTTCTCATCAGCATTGCCTGTACCGAGTGTTTGCCCCACCAGTGCTGGAGTCCCAGTTCAGGAATGAAAAGCCCAGTGCCCCCCAGGGAGTCCCAGAACTCTGCACACACTGGTCAGGACGGGGCTGGGGAGGGGTTTTCTCAGGTTCTTCATTTCAGACAAACGTTTGACCTCAAGGAGGTGCCAGCTGCTCCCGGGCTGAATTGCCCTTGGCATGGGAGGCTGCTCGGAGCACCTCTCACTGCCCACCCCGCCCGAGCCCTGCCATCCCATCCCATCCCATCCCAGCCCCGCCAGTCGGCCCCTGGCTGAGCCTTGGGGTGGAGGATGACTCAGGGCCCCGTGGAGGGAGGGGGTGGCGGTGACCCCCCCAGTGCTGCTGGGGAACTGAAGCAATCTGTTTATCATGGAAAAACTGCTCTTTGCAGCGATTCAAATGGAAACTTCCCAGAATGAGTGTTGCAGAGCTTTCCCCTTGAATCACCGGGCCTCCCAAGGGCCGCTTTCTAAGACGATGCCCTCGGGAGAGCTGTCACCGGCCCTGCCGTGCCTGGAGCTCCCTCCCTCCGGCAGCACAGCCGCCCTCAGTCCCTCCCGGTGCCCGTTCCCACGGGAGCAGTGCTGTCCCCAGGTGGGACAGGTGCGGCACCGCAGCACCCAGGTGTGCCCGGAGCTGCTCAGCCGGGTGCTGCGGGGCTCTGCGGGGATGGCACCTCCAGCTCGGGGATGGGGACCAGCCCGGCCCGAGGCTCCCGCTGCCATCCCCCCGGGCCGCTTGCCTGTTTTCCCTTCCCACTGGCTGCCCATGGCCCTTTCCATGGCTGAAATGAGTGTCCAAAGGTCACGGGGAATGCAGGCGCTGCCTGGAGCGCACGTAGCCGGGTGAATAAGGAGTGAGTGAGCCCTGACTCGCTCCGCTCCCGGGGCTGCCCGGCCGGGGCACAGCCGCTGCTGGTACCGCTGGGGGCAGAGCCCGTGCGGTGCCGCCGTGCCCGGGCTGCCCGGGGATGCTGCGGGCCCCGGGCCGGGCAAGCACAGCTGTGTGTGAGCCCTGAGCTGCCAGCCCGGCACATTGGGCGGAGAGCAGGGGGCCGGGTGTCGCAAGGGGTGCGCGGCCACCGAGCCGGGCGAGGGGCAGGGAGCGACGGAGGTTCCGGCACCCTGGTGACCCCGCTGCCACCCGCGGAGAGAAGCTGCAGGGGATTTTATACATTTATTCCTGTCAGCCCCGCGGTGCTTGTCCCCATAGTAACGGAGCAGGCTGGCACCGCAGCGCTCAGTGACATCCTCGGTCCCCAGGGAGAAGCCGAGACCGGCGCGGTTCGTGTCCCCAACTCCTCGCGATGCGGGCACAGCTTTCCTGCGCTTCAGAGCCTGCCGGGCTTCCACTGCCTCTCTGCAGCCCCGGGAAAGCGAAGAATTGTTGGCCGAGAGGGCGGAAGGGGCAGGTTTGGGCCAGGCCTGGCCGGGGTGAGGCTGCTGGCGGCAGGTCCTTGTCCCCAGGATCGCCGTGGCGGGGCCGGGCTGTGCCGCACGTGTGCGGAGCACGGGCCCGGCTGCTGTGTGCGGCTGAGGCAGCGACCACAGAGGGGTTTTCCGGGCTCCAGCGAGCACCTGGGCGCTTGAGGTCAGGAGGCATCTGCAGAACGAGCTTTTGGAACCCAGCAGCGAGGCGAAGGTGTTTTGAAGGAGAGCGGCAAGACAGAGATCTCAGTTCAGATCCTGGAGCCGCTCGGAAGATGAGTCAAAGGATTCCTGAAACAATTAGAGCTGTGAGGTGCAGCAGCAGCCACCGTCAGCAGCTCTGCCAGGCGCCCTCAGCCAGCTGTTCGTGCTTTCCCTTTAATAAGGCACATTAGGCAATTTCCCATTTAAAAATGTTTATGGAATATATAAATATTCGCTTATACAGAACTTGCCTGGCCCTTTGTGTTCAGAGAGTGACTTGAATTGTTATCAATGTATCAGGAAAGCTTGAGATGGAGCCTTCAGCATGGCCAGACGGATGTCTGGGAGCTCCCCTGGGGACTGCGTGCTCCAGGTGCCGGGATGGGACACCTCGCTCCGTGGGACAAAATGCCCCATGGAGCAGGACAGGGCCACCACAGGGCTGTGTCACGTCCCTTGGTGCCCAGCCACAGGCAGCGTGGGCAGGGTTTTCCCTCCTGTGATTTCCCGATGGCCGCAGGAGGAGCTTGCACAGCCCCGATCTGGATTTAATCAAAGGAATTTTTTTTTGCATTTGCTGTCTTATGTGCTGACCACCAAACCACATCCTTCGAGCCTGAGCCCAGCACAGTGAAACAAAAACTAGGCCAGGGCTTTTTGCTATGATTTTTTTTTTCTTTTTTTCCCCTTAGTGCATCAATTGGGTGCAAAGCTGGCACCTCTCCTCCAGCCCCTCTGCTCCCACATAGCCCCTTCCCAGGGCAGCCTGGCATTCCCACCACCCCTGAGCCAGGCACTTGCAGCTCCACGTGAAAGCTGGGAACTCTCCAGATGATGTGCACTGAGCACAGTGTCAGTGGGAAGCAAACCCAGAGGAATAATGAGTAATGACGTGCTGGCAGAGCATGGCGGGACCTAGTAAGGCACAAGGCGGGGACAGTCCTTGGCTCTCACCTCGTGCTTGGTTGGTGCAGCCTGACTGTGGGGTCAGACCAAACCAGAGGAGCCCCAGTGAGCCCCTGGTGCTGGTGGGAGCAGTGGCTGTGGTGTGACACCGTCCCTGGCAGCATCCCACAGCATCCAGGGGCGAGGTGCCTGCGGAGGGAAGTTCTCACGTTCGCAGAACAGAGAGCAGCTTTATTGTTGTATTTTGCAAACCAAAACCAGCCGGGAGTTTCTGAAGCGTCTGCCATCCCCGCAGAGAGCTGTTTAGTCATGCCTGGTGTGTGTGCATGTGAGACAGTGAGGGGAGGGAGGCTCGAGGACTTTGCAAAGATTAAAGATTTATGCTGACCCTTGAATCTGATCCAAGGCTACTAATCTGCCCTGATCCTATCATCTGCTCAGGGTGGATCTATTTCACTTTCCTTTATGGTTCTCCTGACTCATTCCACTCCCACTCCAGGCCAGTCCAGTGGGAATGGGAAGCGCTACCACATATTTGTTTGGGTTTGCATTTAAAGCTCTGGACCTGTAGTGGGTGCAGCTCATAAAGGAAACCAGTGTGGAGAAGATATGGGTGAGCTGAATGCTTGGAAACCACTCCCAAACGCAAGCTGAAGTGGCTGGAAATGAAGGTGGAGTGATGTACTGAAGGCACAGTACTTGGCAGCTACGCCCAGCGTGTGAGAAAGGCATTTAAATGCGCGGTGGTGAGGCAGGCAGGGCATCCCTCGTGCTTCCGAGGGACAGCCCATCCTCGCAGGGCGTGCAGTGCTGGGAGCTGGTGCCCACCCCTCCGTCTGCCCCCCTGCCCTCTCTGCCCTGTGCTCTGCACCCCTTGAGCCCCTCCTTGGGCCTGCAGGAAGCTGTGCCAGGGGCTCTGCTTCTGCCCTGGCTCTGCTCCACCTGGGAAAGGCCTTGTTCGTGCTCCATCACCCTGCACTGAAAGGCTCCCGATGGTGCTGGGCTTTAGTGTGGAAAATAATGTGTGAGGGAAAATACAGACCTGATTTTTTGGAGGGCAGGATAAATCTCCTCTGCCTTCGCAATAAAAAACAGTGCGGCAGAAAGAGAAATAGGAGCTTTCCACCCCCCCAGCTCTTCTCTGCTGCAGCCACACGTGTCTGGAGGAAGGCTGGGGATGCCACAGCAGCCTGGCCCGCGTGCCAGCCGGGCTGGGGTGGATAACACCCCCGGGCACCCCGGCAGTCCCGGGCCGCGGGCAAACAGGATCAGCGATACGGGCCTGGCCCGTGGCTGCACTGCCCAGGAGACGGAGTGTGGTATATCCTATTTCAGATCCTCCGGGACATCCTGTTCTCCTGATAGCTGATGATATGTAAATATAGCAAATGCAGAGCCAGGCACTTTCCTAGGGTGCCCGGCCCAGGCCGCTTATAGAGCAGGGCTGAGCCCCAGCGGCGCACTTGGAAACGCCCATCTGCAACTGCGCCACGGGCACCAGCCTTTATTTTTAGTTTAAAACCAAGTTCCTGTTTGTAAGGCCAGAAGGGTTACAGGAAGAAAAATTATGAAGTGGGATCATTTACTGCTATTTTCTTTTCACGTGTCCTTCCTTCCTTCCTCCCTCCTGAGAAATGGGATGTAGCACATCGCTATTCCAGGCTGCAACGTTCGCTGGTTCCGGCTCCCTCCGAAGAGGCCCATTAAGCCTTGTGTAACAAAAGGCTCCGTCCTCCCAGCCCCTCCAATTACCCCTGATTTCTGCTGCTTATCTCATGGAAACGAAACGCCGGCCTCGCAGACTCGCAGCTCCTTTCTCTCGGCAGTTTTGGGCTGCCCCTGGCCGGCGGGGTGACAGACAGGGCATGGGGATCCCTCCCTGCTCATCGATCCCTCTCTCCCCGCGCCGCCCAGCAGCCCCAGCAGCCCTGGGATTGAAGGAAACAATGGGAAGTATTCGGTCAGGTCAGCCAAAGGAGCCTCTTTAATGAGCAAAGCCGAGCACTGATTAGTCTGGTGTGCAGCCCCTTGCCCCGTCCCCATCCCCGCGGCTCTCCCTCGGGCGGGGTCACCGTGCAAGGGGAGCCGCAGGGATGAGTTTGGCAGGTGCCCACGTGTTTTTCTCCTTCCCGTGCCCTGTTAGGGAAAGGTAATCCCGAGCTGACAGGAGGGAGACTGCGAGCTGCTGACGGGAATTCCCAGCTGAGAGGTTTTCAGAGCGGTGGGAGCTTTGGCGTATGGATTAGGTTGCTTATATATACTATAGTGTGAAGGAGACGGGCGGTTTTGCTAATTCCCTTGCACTTTGGTTTAATAAAGTAGGATTTGTCTGGTGGGAAAGTGTAACAGTGGGATTTAGGCTGTGTGAGTCTCATGACTGGTGCTCGCCTGGCTGGGTGGGAAGCAGGGAAGCATCGATCACATTCTGTCTCTCCTGTGTTCTCGTGTTTTTAAACATGATTTGAGTGCCCACAGCTTCGGATGAGCTTTATTTGGGATTAGGCTTATTTAAAAAATCCATATGCAGGTACTTGCACTAAATTCTGTTTTCCAGAACTGCAGTGTCCTGTGTCTTGGGAAAACCCGAACTGCTTGGTTTGTCAGTGCCTTGTGACAAAGACTCACGTAAACCGAGAAAGGATAAAGAGGGGGTGGCCAGGCCACAGGGGCAGGAGGGGCAAGTTAGTATCTGGTACAGCCTCTGTAGGCCAACGAGATCCTTCTGCTTCTGGTTTTAAGGAGAAAGGCCCCAATGGAAATTTTAAATCTGGATCTGCATCAAATCCTCAAAGTTCAGGGAGTTTAGAGTGAGGAGTTCGGTCCATTCCATCACTCATCAGAGCTGTCTGCAAAATTCACATCCTAATACTTTTTTCCAGTCATAAATTCTGCCAAAGACGTGTGCTTGGATGCGAGATATTTTTCTTCTTTTTCATCCCTTTTGCTAATTTAATTCCCAGATCTAAATCAAGTTTTCTGTCTCAGACTTCCAGGAGCTGGGGTGCCTTGTTTGCAGTTGGGAAGCTTTGCAGTGCCCTGTGTGGTGTGGTGGGGGCTTGCAGAGGTTCACCTGCCTGCAGGTGGCCAAGGGAAGGGGAGGCCTCAGGGTCAGGCTGCTTCGGTGCCAGAGCCCAAGGTTTGGGATGTGCTGGGGAGCAAAACACTACAGTGCTCCTGCCCTTCTTCCCCTTATTATTGAGAGGATAAAACTCAAGCCATTTCTGGGATATGCACAAATACGCTCCTGATGAGGGCCCTGAGCAACCAGGCAGATTTTCTGAGCAGCCTTGAAGCAGCAAGGCACAGCAGCCACATGCTGGGCTCTCCCTTATTCTTATTCTTTTCTGTTTTCTTGGGTGTACAATAAGAGCTAATCAAAGTGATGCTCTCCAGCAGGCTTTTGTGTATGGCATTACAGCAAAATCCTAAATTCCCCTTCCTGCTCGTGCATACAAAGCAGGAAGAACTAGGATGGCTGCAGTCTATTTTCAGATGATTTAGCCAAGGAGAAAATAACTGGATGGCTGGAAGAAGGAGCACTTGATAGGAAATAACCTTGAAGCACAGCTCTGACTGGGTGGTGTGAGGTGCCCAGCTCCCTGAGAGGGCCCCGCTCCATGAAATGCCAACAGGCAGCGTGACTTCCAGAGGAGATGACAAAGGACAATAGAGACAAGCAGAGCACCCAAAATCCAGTGCAAGAGAGACTGCAGTGTGGGCTGGGTGCTCCCTTCTGCTCCTGACACACATGAAGGTCCCTGGGCTCCGTTCAGGACTCTGACCAGGTGCTGAGGCAGCAGGTGAGTGTTTGGCTGTGTAAAGGAGTGCAGCTCAGCTGACTGGCCTCATGGCCCGATGTGCTGCTTCTTCCCCCTCGAAAGGCAAAGGCATCCCCCGGGATTTGCCCCTCACAGCTGGATGCTCCTTCAGCCCAAGGTGAGAGCGTGGGCAGCAGAGTGACAGCTCTGACACCACTGGGGACAACTGCCCAGAGATGTTCCTGCCGGGCAGGCTGGGGCTCACACGGGACTTTGCTGTTCCTGCTGTCCATCCCTTGTGAGCAGCTCACTGCTGATAACATGCCTTGCTTTGGATTTACTCCGAAAAGGAGAGAGGAAGATGTGCAGGACCCCGTGGTGCCCATGTGCCAGGAGAGGGGCTGGGTGTGGGTGCTGGCCCCGCCAGGCCAGGGGGCTGTGCTGGGCAGGGAGCCCAGCCCAGGGCAGGGTGAGGGTGAGGATGGAGGTGAGGACACAGCTAAAAGCTCCAGGGAAGGACGCCTTTGGCGAGGCTGCATCCCCCTCTGCTGGAAAATCCAAGCAAAGGCAGCAGAGCCGCTGGCCAAGGAGAAAACTTGAGAGGAAAAGGGGAAATTAATGTGCAAGGAACACAAGTGAGGCCCGGGTTCCCTGGGAACATCGCAGCACCCAGTCTGAGCTGTCCTGGGGATCATGCCATGCCCATCACAGTGAGAGGGCTCTTGCTGGGGACAACCTCTGCAGAAATTGGCACACATCACATTTGTGCCAGCACAATGCCACTTTCCAGTAGGGCACAGATAAGTGAGGCAGGGACAGCACCTGGTGGCTCAGGCTGGTCCTGGTGATGTGGCAGAGATCACAGCAGGAGAGAATCGTGCCTGGAACTAAACAGGACTGCACAGACAGGCTCAGTGCTGTGCTGCTGGGTTCATAGCTGCTTCATAGCCCAGGATGTGCCCAGGGGCCACAGCTGATGGGCGTGAGCTGCAAAACACTCGGTGGGACTGAAATACACACAGCAACCTGCACTGTGGGTGCTGGGGTCTGTCGGGAAAGGGGCTGCAGCACTGTTTGGATATTGCCTGGCAGCGGGAAGGGAGCCCTCCTTCAGAGCAGAGGCTGAAGAAAATGCCTCCCCAGCCTGGCACCATGTGCATGGTCCCTGGGTGGGCAGCTCATGGCTCAGTCTCAGCAAGCACCTCCAAGGAGTCCCTGCTGTGGCCTTCCCAAGGTGCTGCTCCCTGTGAATCTGGTCTGTGCAGAGCTGGAGCCCAGGGCTCTGTGCCCACCTTTCAGAGCCTCACTTGGAGCTGTTTGTGCTTAGGCTGGAAGAATGGGTTTGTTTCCTTGTAGATTTAAAATCTAAATTACAGAAAGGGTGAAATGCGGTGACCTGGCTGGCCAAGGCCCTGACTGTGCACTAAATCTGCAAGCGTGGGCCTGGCTTTTGTGCAGGGGGCTCTGCAAGTGCCAAGGTCACTGCTAATAAATCTGACTGAAGGACCAGGAGAATTTTATTTAACTTACTGCTAACAGCAGGCTCCTTTTTAACTATATTTTTTCCCCCCCTGCTCCCTTCTGCTGATTCATGCTCCTGCCTCTTCAGCACTGGGAGATGCCAGCATTCCTAAAGGTCATCACTTGCACGCAGCAGCTCATGCTGGGGAGTGTTTGCCAGCACCTACGAAATCGAAATGCTAAAGCGACTGCCATCATTTATACTTTCCCTGGCAGTGACAGACACTTGCACAGCTTGCCAGCCGCCAAGCTGCCACGTTTCCAGCCTGGGGACTACTCCAAGGTGAAGGAGGTGCATGAAAAGTGATGCCTCCCAATGAACCCGATACCAGGTCACCTTGAGATTAGGATTCTCACCTGGGCTGACTGCAGGTACTCCCCTTAGAGACATGGAAACCTCAGCGTCCAAGCACGCACCCTCTGACTTACACCAAACCATTCTGTCGCGCCGTGATCCCGTGACTCTGGGAAATGAGATCCCGCTGCTCACGTCAGGTTTCACGCAGGAGTCACGCTGCTGCCTGCCCCGGCTCCCTGGGGAAGCGGGGCTGTGCTGCCCTCACTGCCACCTCCCTCCCCTCCTCCATCTCCCCTCCCCACTGTGGAGAACACTCGGTGCTTTCCTGGGCTGCAGAAAGAGGCAGGGTTTTATGGCACGCTGGCAGCGTGCAAACATCTCTGAGGAAATGAGTTATGGTTTAATTTTCACGGTGTGTCTCCCTCTTCATGGCAAAGGAATACTTCTGGTTTAGCTCAAGCAGTAACAGCACAACTGACATGATTCTTTTTTCAGGAAAGAAGTGAGGAAGACACAGAGAAATCCTTCCTTTGCCTCCTTGGGTTATTTTATGACTATTTATACTGGCAGCACCAAAAATGCTGTATAAAATGACAGGAAGACAAAGGCTGTGGCAGGTTTAGGAACTGGTTATTTAATATCTTTAGAGGTGACCACTAATCTTGCCCTTTCCTTTAAGTCTGTAACAGAAGAAGACACATACCTTGTACCTGCTATCATCTGCCTCCGTGTCTTTGGATATTATTTTGAGTGGGCCTTGGAAGAGCAGAGCTGGAAAGAGCCCCCAGCTGCCTGCTGGCACTGCGGAGCCAGGCTCCCGTTTGTCCTCTCCCTCCCTCCCTCCACAAGGGAAGATCCTGACCTGGGAGGCACCCACAGTCTCTAAGACATTTTACCAATCCCTGGCAGAAAATCAGCATCCACACGCACTGAGGGCACTAACAGGGCACGCACGTTTGCCTCCGTGGGGCACGGATTGTGGACAAGCAGGAAGGCAGGATCCCAGAGCAATATTGTCACTATTTTTTGGCTGCGGCGCCTCGCTCAGCAGCAGGGGAGGTGCCACACAGCAGGCATCTGTAACTCATCACATCAATTAGTTCCTTTGTTTGAGGGAGGAGTCGTTAGCCAAAGACAAATTAAAGGAAGGTCCAGCAAGATATTCTATTCTGAGAGGAGCTGTCCTATTTTCTCATTTAATGACAGGCTCCAGAATCTGTGCACAACTTAGCTCGTTATTAGAACTAATTGGTGCCAGGCATTCCGTCCTCTCTGATAGGGCTAACCATGGGGATGAAATTTTCTGAGTTAATGAACCAGAGAATGGATTAAGAACCTTCAAAGTGCAGTTCATATCTCAGCTTAATTGGAAGGAGTATATTAGTTGGCTTTTTTTTATGGATACAAAGGAAAGCCGTGTTTTGGGGTGGAAAAGCAGATGCACAAATGCCTTTCCTGCTGCTGCGGAGCAGGGAATTTCTAATTTCAGTGTGGCAGAGCCGGGGCATTCGAGGGCAGCGCCTTCCCCAGCGCCGTGAGCCTGAGGAGGGACGGAAATGTGCTTTATTCTCTGCGTGCAGCACTCTCTGCTCCTCCTGCCCTGCGGGCAGAGACTGATTAGTGCAGATCTGCCAGGCCAGGGAGCTGCCGGCACACCGAGGGCTGGGCTGGGCTGGGGCATCCTCCTCATGGAGATCCACCATGGTTTGGTCCCCCAAACCATCACAGCCCAGTGCACTGTTTGGTGTTTCTATACCAATCCCATTCCAATTGGTTTTTTACACCTGTTTTACGCTGTTCTGAAGAGTANCCCCAAACCATCACAGCCCAGTGCACTGTTTGGTGTTTCTATACCAATCCCATTCCAATTGTTTTTTTACACCCAAACCATCACAGCCCAGTGCACTGTTTGGTGTTTCTATACCAATCCCATTCCAATTGTTTTTTTACACCCAAACCATCACAGCCCAGTGCACTGTTTGGTGTTTCTATACCAATCCCATTCCAATTGGTTTTTTACACCTGTTTTACGCTGTTCTGAAGAGTAGATTTGTGACACCCATTGTTTCTGGCTCAGATTTTTTTTTTCTGTGTGATTTAGTACATTTCCTTCTACCAGCAGTGGAGGAGAATCCTTTGCAGGAGTCCCAGACACAGCATGTAACCTGTGGTTCATATCCAGGCAGCCCAACCCATTCTTCAGGCATTATCTTAGGTCTTTAATATTTGTAAAATAATTTGAGAGACACTGCAGCCAGGTGCAAAACAGTAGCTCTTTTCCAACCTATTGACAACCAACAAATCCTGCTTAACATTCATTAATAGCCCTTAATTTGAGTCATGAAAGTTTTACTGCAACATCATAAGAAATCCTGAGGAAAAAGATTGTGCTTCAGGGAAACAGAAAATATTCCTCAGGCATCCTGTAGGTTCCTTGTGATTTTTTTTTCTGCTGCATCTCTATTTGCTCCTGCCTGGTCTCATGGTGCACAAGCCATGTAACTCCCCAGAGAGCTGGAGCCACAGAATTTGTGAATTTGGGCTTACTTTGGCTGGGAATTAAAATAACCCCAGTTACAGTGACAAGAACCCTGGTAAATCACCCAAAAAGCCCATTCAAAATGCAGGCTACTCCTTCAACTCCACTTGGAAGCACTTTGAGGTGGAAACTAAAGGGACCTCAGCTAAGTTGTGATAAATGCACCTGATGCAGTGGTTTGGTCAGTGTTATCTACTTGCAGTTTATTTGGCTCAAGCGGAAAGCCAGTTTATCAAAGTCCGTGCAAAAGGCAGGAACTTCTGGAGAACATCTGCTTATGTGAGGATAAATGGAATAACAAGGTGAAGTGGGCTGTCCCTTTGGTTTTTGAAGCACACAAGGTTTTGTATTTCACTTGCTTAAAAAGTACTTGGGCTAACTGGAAATACTGCAGTTGGTATTTTTTAATCCTTATTCCTCTGCAAGCTGGGATTGGATTTGTGGGTGACCCTGAGTGCGGGTGGCCCTGAGGGGCCCTCACAGCACCGCCATGGTGGCGCGTGAGGGGTGAGGTAAGGAGGAGAGGACAAGAGTGAATCTGTGCCAGGGGACGCTCAGCTGGGACATCAAGAGGAGTTTTTTAATGGAAAGGGTGGTCAGGTGTTGGAAGGGGCTGCCCAGGGAGGTGGTGGAGGTACCTGAGGAACCACTGGACACGGTGACAAGGTGGTGTTGGGTCATAAATTGGACTCGATGACCTTGGGGGTCTTCCCCAAGTTAATGGAGCCAGTGATGGAGAGGGCAGGGCAGAGCCTGCTCCATGGTGGGCTCAAGGGTGTCACCACTGCCCACTGTGCCCCATGGTGGTGTCACACCCTCCTCAGCACACCCAGCATGGCGGGCCCAGGGGTGTCACACCCACCATGGCGGGCTCAGGGGTGTCACACCCCTCCCTCAGCACACCCAGCATGGCGGGCCCAGGGGTGTCACACCCCTCCTCCCTGTACCCACCATGGCGGGCCCAGGGGTGTCACACCCA
>VWZP01004609.1:429985-449039 GCA_013396995.1 Dicaeum eximium | reverse complement strand
CCCGCAGCGCCCCCGGCCCGCCCGCCCGCCGCCACCATGCTGGCGCTGCTGTCCCGGCTGCTCGACTGGTTCCGCTCGCTCTTCTGGAAGGAGGAGATGGAGCTGACCCTGGTGGGGCTGCAGTACTCGGGCAAGACCACCTTCGTCAACGTCATCGCGGTGAGCGCCAGGGGCCGGCGGCGGCCTGAGCCCGGCCCGGGGCCGCGGGGATGGAGCGGGGCCGGGCTGTGGGGATGGAGCGGGGCTGGAATGGGATGGAGCGGGGCTGCCGGGACAGGCCGGGCTGTGGAGATGGAGCCGGGCCGGGCCGGGGGATGGAGCGGGGCTGCCCTGCCGGGCCGGGCTGTGGGGATAGAGCGGGGCTGCCCTGCCGGGCTGTGGGGATGGAGCCAGGCCGGGCCGGGCTGTGGGGATGGAGCGGGGCTGCCCTGCCGGGCCGGGCTGTGGGATGGAGCCAGGCCAGGCCGGGCCGGCGGGCAGCAGCGTGTGAGCCCTCGCTTTGTGGGATGGCTGAGCCGCGGGGGCTGCCGTGCCTCCCTAAAGCTTTGCGTGCTAATGGACCCGCGGGACACCGGCCCCACAGCGGGCTCTGAAGGCGCCTTTCAGTCAGGGTGTCGGTGTGGTGTTAGCAGATGTGGAGATAACATTGTGTGTCTTGAGCTGCCGCCTCCCTCTGAGTGTTTTTCGGTAGTCCTAAATCATTCAGGTGTCAGCACCCACTCACGGTCCTCCTCTCAAATATTTGCTTATCGGTTCTGAAACCCATATCAAATGATCTCTTTTCTCTTAAGGTACAACTTACCTAAGAAGTACAGCTCACAAGCATGAGCCCATCAGCAGCAAAGTGCTGCACTGGGCCTGCTGATCTGGTGATGTGCCTGGAGCAGGTAAAGGAAGGGTGTGGGAATACTCCTACACGAAGCTTTTCCATTGTTGAACGAGATAAAGATTGGCTTTGCCTAAATGGCGTGTTCAGCTTCATCCGTGTCCTGCTCTGCTGATGCATGTGATGGAAAGCATTCCAGGAGACAAGCTGGACTTTGGGAGCTCCTGAAATGGGCAGCCAGGGTATCTTCTTGTTTTTCAGGGAGTGACCTGAGTGCAGTGCACCTAAAATGGGAAAGCTGATGTCTCCAGCTTTAGAGTGAGCACACCTTCAGCTCCCCTTTTGGTTTTTGATGCTGTGACCTTAGCACCATGGAATACTTGTAAGGATGTGTTTATTTAAGTGCCAGTTGAATGAGTTACTGGCTGGGAAAAGGACTTTCATTCTCTCAAGGTGGTTATGCACCATCCTTGCACACTGACAGACACCCTGGCAAAACATAACCAAGCCATTGTGTAGCTCAGGTGTGAGCACTCAGTGGGCTTCCTGACAATCATGGAAAATGGGTTACTTCATGAAAGGTAACTTCTCTGACTAGCTGCTAGCTGAAAGTTGCTGGAGTAACCCAGGAATGCCAGGAGCCTTTTCTTTCACACTCTGCCAATACATCTTGGCTTGGATTTGTAGAAATTGAGCTCTGAAATTGTTGTACAGCCTTGATCTGTGGCTGCTGAGCTGATACTGCTTGGAGTGTTTCTGCAGCTGGGGGCTCTGCAGGCTTTTCATCCTCTGGAGTCCTCCTGGTGATGGCACTTGACAAAGAAATGCTTTGCTTCTGTGTAGTAGCAGCAGCAGCACGGGTTTGGGGAGTTAGTTACCTGTGAAACTCGCTGCAGGTATGTGCAGCAGTCAGAGCTGGAGTAGCTGCACATCAGCTGAGTCCATCCAAGCTGTCTCCAGTGGGAGAAGTTTCCCTAAGTAGGGCTGGAGTGTGTTTCCAGCCTCCTCTGCGGGTGTTGAATCTTGCAAGGTTTCAGCCACATGTTAGGATCACACCCAGGCATTTATCTGAGTGAGTGCCATTCAAGGAGCCTTGCAAAACCCCAGGGAAGGAGGAAGCTGTTGAGCCTGCTGATACAGCCTCCTTAGCTGGTTTAGTTTGGAAGCATCAGGTCACATTCGTGAAGTTTTTAATTAGGAAATCCGGTGAGTCTTTACACAAATAAAAACAGAGGGAGGGGGTTTACTCAGGTCTGTATTATAGGTTTAAACAAAATAATAGCATAAGCTTCAGTTACCAGTGCAAAATCACTTTTTAGAGAAGTGCAGTCCATGGCATGCAGAGCTGACGTCTTGTTTGCTTCCTTGACTGACTTTAGTTCAGAGTCTGCATTTGGGAATGAGTGCAGGAAAAGAACAACTGCTCTCTGCAGGCCAGTTAATGGTTTGGGTGGATGAGGCTGTTGGGATTCCTCAAAACTGAAATGAAAGGAATGACACAGCAAGATGTCCTGTAGGATAGCTCTAAAAGCTGGAGTGCACACCAGGAACTTGGTGTGCCTTAGAAGGTTGTGTGCTGCCTCACAAAGGGCTCTTGCCAGTCTCAACAACAGTGAGTTTAATCCAATATAAATCTGTAATGTAATCTCTGCCCATCAAATCAGGCATATGGAACTAGAGGGAAAACTCAACCAATTACACAGGGAAGCTTGGTACAAGGCCTGACTGCTGCTGAAGTGGACAGGCCACGAGAGGCAGACAGGTCTAGAATAATCCTATTCTAGACTGGTAGTGGGTTTTGATCACATTTATTCCTCCAGTGTAAACAAACATTTGATTTGTAATCAGACTAAACAAGGGCCTGGAGAGACAGGACAATAGGGAATGGATTTAAACTGAGAGGTTAGATTAGGTATTGGGGATATATAGATTAGGTATTAGGGATAAATCCTTCCCTGTGGGGGTGGGCAGGCCCTGGCACAGGTGCCCAGAGCAGCTGGGGCTGCCCCTGGATCCCTGGCAGTGCCCAAGGGCAGCTTGGACAGGGCTTGGAGCAACCTGCGATAGTGGGAGGTGGCCCTGCCCATGACAGGGGTGGCACTAGATGGTCTTGAATGTCCTTTCCAGCCCAAACCCTCCTGTGTTCAGTTTGATTAGAAGGTTTAAAACCCAGTGTTAGCAATGAAATCTCATTAGAGCTGGATTCAGCTAATGCAGCTTCTGCTTTTCTAAGGCTCTGCATTAGTCACTGTCTCTAATTAGATATTAAGCGTAAGTTTTCCATGTGCGTGAGTAAACTTGCTCACAAGGGAGGATATCATTTCTTCCTGCTCCTAATTTCCCTAATGTGGATGGCCTGTGGCTCTTATTCAGAGAAGCTGCATGTCATCCCGGGATCGCATCTGGAACTGTCGGCTCCTGATGCGAGCCCTGGAAATGCCCATTATTTACAGCCTCTGCAGCATCCTGTGGTGTCTGCAGCTCGTGGCCATTCCCAGGCTGGAGCTGGAGCTGGAGCTGGGGGCCATGGCCGTGCTGCTGTGGGGGGCAGAGGGGCTGCTCAGGCCGTGGGTAAAACACGTGTAAAACACATGGGTAAAACAGTAACACAACTCAAGTAAGCTGAGCCTGCTCACGGCCGTGCTGCTGGGGAGTGGGGCACTCCTGCAGCCCCAGCAGCTGCTCTCAAGGAAGAGTGGCACGTCCTGGGCTTTCTGGAGAAGTTTTGCTTGATGCTTGGTAGGTTGATCCTTGATCCAGCTGTTTGGCTCTGGAACACTGAAGCTCATTAGCCTGATAGCGAGCAGAAATCTGGAGGAGTGCAAGAAAGTTGGGCTTTTCTGATACAGTTATCAAGTTCAAGAGCTAAACACAGCCTGTTTGTGGTGATGGGGTAAATAAGGTCCCTTTTTAGGATTTGTGTCAGAGCCTGAATTAGTGTGGTTGGTTCTTTCTCTTTGGAATATCTGGCAAGTGTTGGAATGAGACTGTGGTTTCTAGTGAGAGGCAATTCCTGAAGTGCCTCTCAACAAAAGAATCGTTTGGCCAGCTGGGAGCTGCAACTTCCTTCTGTTCTCACAACTGTTACAAGTAACGTTGATTTGAAGAAGCCACACCAGAGAAGTGCAGAAAAATATTGCTTTAAAGAGCTGCACTGCTGTTTTATTGCCTTTTGAACCACCCAGGTAGGCCATAAATCCCGTGTGTTGTCAATTCATACACACTGTGGCTCAGGGAGAAGGGTGATAACATTTGAAGTGTTTCTTAATGGCAGAAATCTCTTGAAATGCATTGCATCACTTCATTAGCTAATAAAGCTCCTAGGAGGGGACTCAGACCTTTCTTTGACGTCCTGCTTGCTGTACCTGAGGTGGGCTAAAACAGGTGACAGAAATCAGAATCTCCTTTTTCCATCTTGGTCCTGAGTTCTTGTAGAGCACTTTGTGAGCAATTGCACAGCTTTGAGTGCTAACATCTGGATAAGGACATGTCCTTGACTGTTAGACACTTGAAATGTCTTGAGGTTTTACATGACTGACTTCTAGACAGACATATGCCTTCTTTATGGTAGATATTAGCTAAGCTGTCCATGTCCTTTTAAATATTCAAGTCAGGGCTGGGGAATTAAAAATGCCTTTTCTTGTCATCTACCACTGTTATGATTTCTGCAGGAATCATTCCAGGAACTGCTGTTGGGAAGCCTTTCAGGGATTGAAGCTTCTAATCTGGAGTTCAGGCTTCTGATGATGATCACAAGTAGAACACTGAAATATTTCCTAAAGAAGGAAGCTGGCTTAAAGAAAGTTGATTTGTCCATTTATGAGGTACTCCTTGGTTGAGGCTATGAGTGTTGCAGAGGAGGCTTAGTGTAGGGGTAGCTTGATATAATGCTAACATTGCACTATTTTTAAAATAATTTTTTTTAAAGAAGACGTTCTGGAGATATGCAGCATTTTTTCTTAGTGCAAAAAGAAAGAAATTTTTAGGGATGAGCAGCAGGGTTTAATGTAATACTCTGGTTCAGGTGGATTGGGAGTGTCCTGGCTGGATTCCATACTCCTGTGGTGTTGTCTCCTAGTTGGTTAAGCTTGTTTGTGATCTCATCTAGCTGGATGAAAAGTACTGTGATTAAAGATAAGGCAATCTTTGCTGTGTAATAACAAAATCTGTATGAAGAAATCGGTCCTGTAACAGTAGTGAATCATGCCAGCTTTATGAGGTGCAAACTAAAGGCTGCCCTGGCCTTCTCTGATGGTACAAAGAATGTCCTTGTGCAGGCTGTGGAATCAGAATCAAGCTGCTTAGGGGGCTGACAGTCTGGTCAGAGGTGTCCAAGGCCAGGCTGGACAGGGCTTGGAGCAGTCTGGTGTAGTGCGAGGTGCCCCTGCTCATGCCAAGGGGTGGAACTGAATGGTCTTTGAGGTTCCTCCCAGTTGAAAGCACTCTACCATTCCATAATTCTCTGGAATTTGAGTTTCTGGCTGTAGCTTATGGTATGGAGAGGCAGATGAAGAAACCCAAATGTGGTTTTGTTTGGTTTATGGTTTTTTTTAATCAAGACAGCTGGAAATTGTAGGTTTACTAAGGTTGTTGTAATATTAATTAAATTATAAAAGAGACTAAACTTGCATTCTTTGTACACTTCTGGAATGTCAGGGGATGGCAAGTTAAACACTGGTCCTAAGTTTTCCTCTGGGAAATGAGCTGTACCTGTAGCTGGCTTGTTCAGAAATGCTGCAGTCTATGATTTAGTGCTGCCACGGGTACAAGGTGAGCTGAACCCAAACTGATCCATGGGATAAAGTCCCTTAGTTCAGTCTGGATGCAGTTGTGCTGCTCTGAGTAATCCTTATCCAACCTAAGTACTCATCCAGGTAAGTGGGGTCATGCTGCACTAAAATCTCACATTTGGGTTCTCCAGGAGCTTTGGAGGGAGCATCTCCTAAACCAGGAGGCTGAAGGATTGGTGCTGTGGGTTCTTTGTGCCTCTGAAATTGGCTCTGTTTAGTCTCTCTGGCCCTTATCTCCCCCAGAGCTGGAGTTAGCTTTGTTTGGTGACCTTGGTTTGTGCTGGTGCTGTGTGGTCTGTGTGACCTCGGGGCTGAGGCTCCCATCAGGATCCCTGCTGGGACAGCTCTGCCCTTCAGGAGCCCTGCAGGGAGCTCGAGGTCTGCCTGGAGGGGTGGGCACCGGTGCTGAACTCAGGGGGTGCTGGATTTGCCAGCAGCTGCTCCTGCTGTCCTTGGTGAGCGTTTGAGCAGTGCTGCTGTGGGTGACAGCAGCCAAAGGCCTTCCCATCGGGGATTGAAAATATTGCTGTGCATATCAAACTTGTTTTAAAGCTGGTGTTTTAGAAGGAGAAAGCATCTGAGTACTCTGCTCTGGGAGGGAAGGCTGATTCAAACCAAGTGACTGCTTGTAAAAGTATGTTCCTTTTGTTCTGCTCTTCGAGTAGCTTTTGCATATGAATACTCTAAGTTGAAGCTGAATTCCTGACTTTTTCCTCTGAGGAGGAAGTAAACAAAAGCCCTCTAAATTCTGAGTTTACAGAACTGTTTCTGGGCCAAGGCAGTTGAATGTGGTAGCAGGATCCATCAAAGGAGATCACTGTCTGCTGCTAAAATCCTTTGCAATCGTTTTAACCAAGTTTTGACCTGTCTTAAAAGAGGTGACTGCCAGTAGCTTTCTTTTGGTCCAGTGCCTGTGAGCAGAGGAACACCCACACTCACATCAGGGGAAGGTCTTTCAAATGAAGACCTGAGCTGACCCATATGTCCTTGTCAGCTTGGGATTGTCCCTCTGCAAAGCAGAGAACAGGCAGCTGAAACTCAACTGAGCAACTGCAGTTTTAAGGTTTTGAGGTTTTAAGCAAGTCAGAACAAGTTTGGGGATGTGCAGCGTGGGTAGAGAGCACTTGGGAAAGGAGTAAGATGCAGCAGCTTTCCTGAAGATTCTGTAAAAGTTTCCCTTGGTGGGTCACAGTAATTTCAACATTACGTTAAAGATGTGGCAAATGAAGTGCTGCTCCAATCTGTAGGAATCTGTATCCTAAAAGAGCAGTGAGAGAACATGAAATTGGTACTGAACATGCTGCAATTAGTGGGATGACTGGCACGGTGAGTGCTGCAAGGGAGGGCTGTAAACTCCTCACAGGGATGGGCAGGGAGTGCTCAGCCAGCCCAGAGCTTGATGAGGGTCATGATAAGGTGGTTTATGGGGAGGAATCAGGTGGAAGGCCAACAAGGCAGATCTCCTGGTGGGACTCTCTTCTAGACACCCAGCCCAGGGTGAAGAGGCACCAAAATCCTCCTTAAGCTGCAGGGGAAGTCTCACTGTGGCTAGGCCTTGTCCTCATAGGGGACCTCAGCTTCCCACATGTCTGCTGGAAATAAACCCCGCAGGGAGGTGATGAGTCCAGGAGGTTCCTGGAATGTGTGTTCCTATTGATAAGAACAGCTCTCGAGAGAAGGATCTGGAAGGATCTGAGTGGGAATAGTTGGCAGCATCTGGGGTAAGGCTCAGCAGCGCAGAGATGGAGGCTCTGGAGTGCTTGGGAGTGCTGGGATAGGAGCTGTGGGTGTGGGGTGTGACTGTGGAGGCAGGAATGTGGAGGCAGGAATGCTGTGGTGCTTGAGGAACTGGCAAGTGACCCTTCAGAGGCAAGATTAGTTTGAGGAGCTGAACTGAGCTGCCCCAGCCATGGCAGCACAGCTGACCGTGGGCTCTGAGCTGTGCTGGTCACTCTGGCTGCAATGGGCAGCTCAGGTCCTGGCATTTTGGGCAGGAATGGGCAGCTCCTGGATTGGCATTCCCATTGGGCACCCACCCTGCCATGTTAGAAGGGATAGAGTGGCTTCTGAAGCAGTGCTGCAGGGTCTGAGCCAAGCTTCTTGGCCAGCCCTGGTCCTGCTGGCCACACTGCTCCTGATGCAAGCCAAGAGCTGTTGCCCTTCATGGCCACCTGGTCAGGCTTAGTTGCTCCTTGCAGTTTATGGGCAGTCAGGCCCTAACTCTGAGGTAGTGTGTCTGCTTCAGAGATCCCAAAGAGCTTTGAACCCCAGGGAAGTTCTCTGGGCAGTGTCAGGGGAGAGATGCAGACTTTGCTGCTTTGATACCAAACCCTAATTAACTTAATGCTTTGGGATCAATCCTAGTTTTTCCAAATGTGCTTGACTGTCCGGTTCTATTACACATAATGGATGTAGTGAGCTTCATAATGGCCACTGTGGCTGATTCACCTCCTGCCAAACAGCCAAGGGAGAAATCTAGTAGTGTTGAAAACTCTTGTTATGGTGCAGGAGATAGTTGGGAACTTGGCTGTCAGGCTGCTGCAGATGGAAGTGTTACAGGCAGTGAAACATCTGCCACGGGAGAAGCTCTGAAGTGCAGTGGTGTTTGCAGCACTTGTGTCCCAGCTGGGAGTGATGGGAATGGCTGCTGGAAACGGGCTCAGATCCTCTCAGCTGAGCTGAACACGTGGGACACTGGGGCCTGGCAGGAGGCTGACCCGGCAGGTCCTTCCACTTTGCAGCCTTTAGCACTCCTCAGGGAGTCACCCCATACCTGTGGGTTGGAGGCTTCCTCCACGAGAGTGATTTATTCCTGCAAATGCTGGCCAGAGAGCAGCTTGCATCAGAGGGAGCCCTTGTGGATATTTCTAGCTCGCAGGTAACTGGGAGATCCCCACAAGCCGACCTTGGCTCCAGCAGGAGTAGGTGAATGGCTCTTTTCCTCCCCTTGCCCTGCTGACCATCTGTTCAGCTGTGCAAAGCACTTTCTCAGGTGACTTCGCTCCCCTGGCTGCCTCAAGGCTTGAAAAACTATTTCAGTGCTTGTAAGAAATGAGTTGTCTGACTTCACACAAGCTCCAGTACACATGGATTTAACATCCTTGACTTCTTGGCCGTAAAACCTTCAGTTGGAAGGCAAATGGTTAGAAAAAGCTCGTGATAGTTTACTATGTAAACCAGTTGTGTCAGATAAGCACTAAATCTAAGTTTCTCTTTTTTTTCTTTTTTCCAGTCAGGTCAATTCAGTGAAGATATGATTCCTACTGTGGGCTTCAACATGAGGAAGGTTACAAAGGGTAATGTTACAATAAAGGTATGTTGTCATTGTTGACTCCTTTACTTTACTCCTAGTTTCTTTACTGTTTCTTTACTCCTAGTTTAAAATTTACATGTTTGCTCTGTTTTGCTTCCAGCCTTGAGGCAAATACAGAAAACTGAAGAGGCTCAGCTAAATCTGTCGAGTAGCTTAAGAAGACATTTATGTTTATTTATGGAGTTTCTGAAATGAGAATCTGTGTGATTCCCAGGTTCATGGACTAGTTAAAGCACTGTTGTGATAATGCTGTCTGGCTTAGATCTGTGTTTGAGGCCCAGAGATGCTGCTTTCCTGCTCATCAGTTTGTTTAAGGGAAGGTTTACATCAAAAGCAAAGCTTTAAATGAATACATTGTATTTTCTTGCATACCTCAGTGTGTAACCTTCATAACATCCTGTAACATACACAGGATGTTCTTGCATCTGGTGCAAGGTGCTCCAGTTTGCATCTCCTGCTGCTGGGCCCTAAGCTCTGAGCAGCTGTGCAAGGGATTATTCCTGTTTTAACATGGGAGAGCTCAAGCAGCTGCTTAAGGAGAAAGGAAAAACTGTAGTGATTTCTTGTCTTATCTTTGCCTGACATGTTTAAACACAGTGCATGGCTAAATTGTCTTTCTCCCCTTGCCTTAAGATTTGGGATATAGGAGGGCAGCCCCGATTCCGAAGCATGTGGGAGCGATATTGCAGAGGAGTTAATGCTATTGTGTAAGTGTCCTTCTTCAGCTCTGCTTTTTCACATGTGCTGCTCTTCTCTGGGAGCCTTCCTAGCACTGCATGCCTCACTCTGTGGTTCTCCCTGTGATTCTGAACCTGCACTGCAACCACACTGACCTTTTTCACCCTGAAGTTCAGGGCTCAGGATGGGTTATTTTATCAGTGTCTGAGCTGGAGTACTAACTCCTCCCTGTCTGAACTGGGTGGCAGTGCTAACTCAAAGTATCTTCCTTCTACTCTGCTCTTAGAGAATGTTTTTTCAAAGGACTAAATTCTTTGCTCAGAAGTCCTAGCTTTGTTTAGAGCCTTGTTGAATGTGCTCAGACTTGGCAGTGTAAAGGAAAGAGTGATGTTTCTGCAGGAGCTCAGTGTCACTGGCCTAACCTGAAATTCTCTTTAAAGCTACATGGTAGATGCTGCAGATCGTGACAAAATAGAAGCCTCTCGAAATGAGCTCCACAATCTTCTAGATAAGCCCCAGTTACAAGGAATCCCTGTAAGTAACATCACCTTAAACACCATTTAATGTCTCTGAGGAATGTGCATCACTTGAGCAACTCTGAAGTCTGCCTTGAACTCTGAATTGTAAGGCCCAACCTTACTGGTCAGTATAAGCATGGACAACACCTGCTCCCAGTGCCTTAAACCAGTTTTTGACTTTCAGTGGTCTTATTTCACTCAGTGCTCACAAAACATAATAAATACAATTGAAACAGTAGTTTAGAGGATTCTACTGTATGAGTCTGAGCTATCGACTAGAGGTTAACCACAGTGTGGTACAGAAGTGTAGAGTAAATTTGGGGAATCTCAGATGAGTGTGCTGCAAATGTTCTCAGATTTATCAGCTGATGTATTCTCTTGCTTGCTCTTTACACAGAACAGTTTGTTTGTAGCCCCTCTTTCCCTGTGACTAGGTCAGTCTTTTTTCTTGATCTGGTTTAACAGTGAATACCTCATTCCATTAGATTAAATAGCCACATGCAGACTGCTCATGAGACTCCCCTGAAGTTTGCTGGTTTTCTGGTTTTGGTTGGGGTTTTTGTCTGTTTGGAGTTTTTTTTAAACAAAGCCACAACCATTTCCTTCTCTGGATTTCAGGTTCTAGTACTTGGAAATAAGAGAGACCTTCCTAATGCTTTGGATGAGAAACAGCTAATTGAAAAGATGTAAGTCTAACCCTTACAGAAACATTTCTCTTACTCAATAAATTCATGTACATAGGGTTGTTATTAGATCAGGAAGCTCACATTTATGAGTGGAAAATCCAGCAGCAGCAGGTAACTGAATATTGTACAGAACAAGTTGTGTGTGGAAGGGGAAAGGAACAGTTCAGATTGTCAGTAAGAGTTCTTGTGTCAGTGAAATGTGTGCTGAAATGTTTTCTCTTTCCTAGGAACCTTGCTGCTATTCAGGACAGAGAAATCTGCTGCTACTCAATTTCTTGCAAAGAGAAAGATAATATAGGTAACTATTAACCCAAACCACTGAGAATTATGAAGTGCTGTTGGAGAATGGATTGGGGGGATTGTAAGTTCTTAAACACAAACTTCCTGTCTTCAGGAAACCAGGAACAAATCAAAGACTGATGTGTGAGTGCACTGGTTAAATTCAGCATAACTCCTGATGGCAGTGAGGAAGCCTGACTGGTGTTAAAGTTTTAGGGTTGTAGTTACCAAAAAATGCCAGTCCCTGTGAAATCTGCTCCTTTCTTTAGTCAGTTTGCAGGAGAGAGCTGCCTAGTTCATTAGTTTGGCCTAAATGATTTTATACTTCTGTCAGGTCTCTCACCTCTGCCTCACTTGGTGAGGATGCCAAGTACTTGCAGCAAGTTTTCCTCGAGCCATTCCCTTGAAATAATCACCTTCCCTTGCTGTGTTATCAGAGCAGTTTGTGTTGTGGCACCTGCCAGTCCCTGTTCCCTGCAGCCAAACAGTGCCTTTTCCTGGCACAGACATCAAAATGCTTCAGAACTCGTGGAAAAAGCAGAGACCATGTCCTGTGTACCATGTCCTCTGGTATTTGCCATTAGCTTTGTGAGTAAACTGAGTCATCTCAGCTGAGTGAAAACAGAATTTAACAACACTTTCCACCCTTTTCCTGATGCCTTCCGTGGCTGCCATAGGATTAACACTGGTGCATTGACAGGGTAACAGGAGCTTGCTGATGAGGAAACTTCAGGGTGATGCTCCCAGAAGAAGCTCTAAAGGATACCTAGATGGCTTTATAGGAAAAAAACTTCTTTCTGTGAAAACTGAATAGTCTGTGGAACAGTTGTGGCTTCCAAGAAGCCCCTGTCACCCTAGCATCAGTCAAAGGTTCAGCCATGGTGGAGGGAAGCAGAGACTCCCTTCTGTGGAGATCCACACAAGGCTCCAGCACAGCTGAGCATCCCTGAGGCTCTGGGAAGGAGCTGCTGGAGTGGAGCCAAGGCCTTTCCCTTCCTCAGGAGAGCCTCTTCCAGGCAGGGAGGAACATGCTGCTTGTACCACAGGGCTAAAGCAGCTTTGTTCCCATCAGAGGAGCTGCAGGCTGGGTGATCAGAGCAGTGCTGATGTCACACTAATTACTGGAGCCATGGTGGAGTGTCCAATGAAGGAATATCATTTTCCTAGAGATGGACAGAACTGAGGAGCCAGGATGTGTGGGGCAGTGCCTATCATTGTTCCCTAAAGGCTGCTGGGCAGTTACAGGATCAAAGCAAGGGCAGCAAGCATCCAGAAAATCATTTTGTTCATCTGCCCTGGGCCATCCCCTAGAGAAGGGCTTGGGTATTCCAGTGCTGGGTTTGGGACACTGGAATACCAAAGCATTGCCACTTACACCAGTACAGACATTTGAATGTGGAACTTCTCTTCTCTCTCCCTGTAGATATCACGCTTCAGTGGCTTATTCAGCATTCAAAATCTAGAAGAAGCTGAAGTCTTCCTGGAATCTCCAGTACCAGTTGGCCATAATCTCAATTGTCCACTTCCCTCCATAATGAGATACTACCCAAAAATCCTGTATCAAGAATCTGCCTTTTCACGGTTCATTTCTCATGTGCACTGCTGAAGACTTGTATTCCTATTCTGTCACAAAACAACTAGAGTTGTCATGATAAAGTCAGCACAAATATTTATTTTACAGCCATCTGTGGTGGGAGGGTCGTGGGGAGGGCTTTTTAAAAAAAATATCTCTACCATGTTAACTACGATGGTACACTCTGTTCTGGTTTTTCAGGGCCAGGTTTTTATATGATTTTCAGCAAGTGTTTTATTTCTAGTGTTTAGTGGCTTGAAGATGCTGATGCTTGACAGCATTAAGATTCTGTAAGATGCCACATACAGTAGTTAGAAAACATTGAAGCGTGAGTTGTGGGATACTGATTGATCTCACAAATGCATGTGATGTGTGTATGTAAGCAGAGAAATGGAAACTGTTTGCAGAGGGGAGCACAAGACATAGATCAGCATCACTAATCTACAGCTGAGATCCTGTCACTTGAAAAAGAAAACTCTCTTGATGAATTAGGAAAGTCACCTTTTTAAAATCATGCTGTTGCTTCTGTTTAACATTTATGTGGGGGATGGGAATGGACTGTTCTGTCAAACTTTCAAAAATTGGAGTATTCCAGCATGAAAACAAATTGCTAGGATCATCAGGCTTTGTTCAAATACATTTTTCTATCTCCAGATACTCGTGGTCTTTCTCTGAAACCAGAACCTGCATTCTGAGCAGCTGCATGACAGCCAAATTACTGCTGCTCTTGTATCGAGGCAGTTGTTGACCTTTAGCACAATCTGTGTGTAGTTGTCAGTGTCTCTCCTGCTCCTGGAATGGCTGGGCACAGTTTCACCTGGTGCTATGGGGTACCTGGGCTATTGTGACAACTCTAGACCCGCCTGCTTTCTCCATGTAACCATGTGCAAAGCCTGTCAGATGCAATGAAATGTTTCGCTGTGTCAAAGCACAAGAGAGCCAATGAATTGATCCTGTCTCTTGACTAGCTCCTGCAGCTTAGGGAAGTGTGTATAAACTCAAGACTGTAATGCTCCTGTAGCTTTACTTTCTCAGTGACTTCAGCATATTTAAAGGGACAGCCTTGTTAAGACTGGTTTGTTCATCAGCAGTGTCAGTGTAGCTACTGGTGTGTGCAGATCATGGTGCAGCTGCTTGTGTCGCCTCACACTGTGTGTGATTGCTCAGCTCCCCGTGGTTTGCATCCCCTGGGGGCTGGCAGCAGCCTTGTCCCCTCAGTTCTGACAAGCCAGTGGTGATGCAGACTGCCATGGCCTCGCTGTCGTGTCCCAGCTCTGGCACTGCTGCACAGACACTACGCGCTGCCTGCCTCCGGCCTGAAGTTGTGTTTTGACTTTTTGTCCCCTTTCAGTTCTCTGAAGCATGATCTCAATTAATTCATACTCTGGTGCTGTAGAGGAGAGGGTGTATTAACTTGCTACTGTAGTCCTGAGTTCACCAGAACTGCTACAGTTACTTTTATTTAGCAAACTTGCTTGTGCCTATAATAAGGAAACAAAACTAGAATGTGTGAATCTTTGTGGGGGACCAGGTCACCGTTTAGTTAACTGGCCTGTAGCTACACTTGATGTGTTTGGTGTTTATCTACTTCACTGCTTTCAGCGTTTATGGCATCCAAACACTACCAATTGTTAACCTGTGCATTACTCTCTGCATGTGAACAACTTATACAATTACTGAACTTTGTAAATACGTGAATTTTTTTTATTTAGGTGGATGCATATGTTGGTTTACTGCTCTTCAGCTTTATTCAATAAACTTATGTTTTGAGGGTTGTATTGACACTTAACTGCCTGACTTGAGTTGATGTGGCTGAACTCATGGAAAAACACAATGGGATGTCTGTCTCCTCTGCCAAAGATTACAGTGGGGGAAGAAGGATTGGTAAATACCTGAGCTGATTTATATTCTGTGGTTCAACTTTTCTAGTGAAATGCTCATAAAACTACCTTTGAGGCCTGGGGCTTGCTCACCTTACCTGAGCAAGCTCAGATAGTCAGTCTGAGCAGATTTCAGGGCTTTTTTTATGTGTGTGAAAAGCACTGGTCAGCTGCAGGGTCTGAAGTAGGGGCAGCCTTCTGGAGCTCTGTTTTCAGGAGAGAAGTGCATCTGTCTGCAAGCTTGGTTCTTGTGTCAAGCCTAGAGTAAAACCTTTGTATTTCTAGCACAAGTGTCAGATCTTGCAGTGCCTGATCATTCACTGCCAATTAAAGCAGAAGGATTCTTATCTCAGTAGGAAATGAGGCTGTTGTTCACTGAGGTATTGAACAAAATCTTTGCTGTGATTTTAATCCGAAGTTTCACTGACTGTTCTTCCCAAAGGATTCTGTTGTATTAATTTTCTTAGGACACTGATTTATTTACAAGACTGTCTGTCAGCATCTTCCAGTTAATGGTAATAAATGGGATGCCTTGTTTCAGGCTTGTCTCCATGTAAGCTTTCAAACTTACCGAGCTCTCTCAGGTTAGTTTTTAGTCCTGAGTGCAGGTCTTTGAGCATCCCTCATGTGGAACTCAGCTGGTGGGAAGGACTAGTGAACTGTTCAAGGTCCTGTGCATGTTTCTTTGGGAGTTTCCTACATGCAGAACAAGCTCCCTGCAGTTCATAGTCGAAGTAAAATGTCTCTAGACACAAATCTGAAAACAGTGTTAGTGCACTAAGCCTTGCCAGCCTGGTGATGTGATACCAGTACCAGTTATTCAATAAATCAGCTGTGCTAGGAACTGGCCCACAGCTCTTTGCTTGGTGTGGTATTTCAGTACCAGTTTCTGTTTCTAGGTGTAAATAGCAGGGAGAGACACAGGGCCCCTATGATGTGCGTGCTCTGAAAGGTTCATTGGCAGCAGTCCCTGAAATGCCCCAGCTGGGCCTCACAGCTGTTCTGGTACTGCTCTGCCAGATGCCCTTGGCTACTCCTGTGGCAGGAAGGAGACCTCAGCATGGCTCTTTGATTCCAGTGCAGAGGGCTGCACATTCTGTTTCTGGGCTTGAGTAACTTGCCAGATACCTTTCCTTTGAAAAGGGAAGTGTAGGAAGTGTTTCCTTCTCAACACTTTTTCAGCCTTGGACTGAAAACAATACTCATCTGGCACTTCATGTCCAAGGTTAAATCTTTTCTGGCCCAATAAAGGTGTGGAGTTCAGGCATTAGCAGTGGTGTTTGCTGGACTTGGATGCTGTAGCTGTGTTGTAGAAATGTAATCTCACCATGATTACTTGCCTCAGGCTCTGTAGTGAGCATGGGCAGTAAAACGAGGCTCATTAAATTTCCCATTCTCTTCACAAAAGTTGCTTTTGGGGATGCATTTTAGTTTCATAAGTTACTGCATTTGACATCAGTATAGTCACATACATGTCACATAGTCCTGAAAATCTCCTCTGATGCAGGTCTTGACTGTTGGCATGTTAAGAAAAGCAGCTCTTGTGAAAAGGCAGACAGTGAGCCAGAGAGAACTCGTGGTGAATAGCTGGAGGTTGGACAGCAGTCCTGCCTCTGTGACCTGCTGGGGTGTGGGCACTGTGTGCTGGCCTGGTGTTTAAATCAGCCCTCAGTGCTTGGTGGTGGCTCTGTTCAGTGCAGGTGGTCCTGGAGCAGCAGTGATGAGATGAGGAATGGCTGTGCTTGCCCCACAGCTCTGGCTGTGGGAGAGTTTTCCTTGGAGTGTCCCTGTGCTTCCAGCTCAGTGTGGATGTGGTTCCTTCAAGTGCAATTACAGAGCAGGGCAGTTCCCATCACCCAGGGACAACTGCACAGAGCACCTCTGTCCCCCCACTTGGCAACAGGAAGGATCCACAAATCTGGAGGTGTTCCATGATCTGTGGAACCAATAATCCAATTTCTCAGTCATTTATGTTTTCTCTTTGCATCTTGATGGGAACAGGTTGGAAAGATTTTGGGTGCTGACATATCAAACTGCATAATCTTCGCTTTCTGGTAGAAGTAAAGGCCAAAGAAAATGCCTTAAACAGTCTGTCTGTTGAATCTAGGAATGTTGTGCAGGGATCTGTAATAACCTGAGGTATGGCTTAGCAGGATTATCAAGCTTTGAACTCCCTGAGGTTTCCTTTGTCGTTGCTGTGGCTGTGCAATGGCACGTCCTGGTTTGCTTTGTGCAGGAACTGTGCTCCCCCAGCATGCCCAGCACTGCTCCCCTGCCTTGCTCCTGCACTGACCCTGACAAGTCAAAAACAGCCACCCAAAAAGGGGTGGAAAGCAGGATATTGAGCTGTGTTTCTGAGCTGACACGGACAGTGAATCGTGTTAAAGGAGAAGGAATGTGAGAGTGCCTGAGCTTCAGGGCTTTAGTTCCCAAACGTGAGTGCAGGACAAGTTGTCTCAGCAGCCCATGACCCTTCAGAGAGTGCTCTGCTGCTTTAGGGCTGCTGCAGCTGCTGCATGTTCCGTGTGTCTTGGTGAAACAGAGGGGTTTTCTCCTACGTGTCACTCCAGTGGCAAACACAGAATGGCACTCAGAGGGGCTTTGCACATACTCTTTCAAAGGAGAAGTGAAATACTTGATGTTTTTATTTCCCTCCCAGTGGAAGGTGGGTAAGTAGACCTTTGTGCCAGGATTAGTGCCTTTTAATTATGACATGACAGGTTTTATTCTGTTAAAGGCAACATCTATCATTGTGATAATTTTGAAGTGCTTCAATAAAGTGTTGTTGAAAACCACTTTTTTGCATATTCATCTGTAGTAGGACAGTTGCTTTTATTATTGTTAGAAATATCTAAGGACCTTCATTACCTAATTGGGGGAAACATTTGGGTATCTTTAACTACGTAACTTAATTTGGAAAGTGACTGTAAACCTTGTGCTCAGTGGGGGCAACTTGGAGAGGCCAGGCTGTGAAATTCCCATTTCTGGTTTTTTTGTTCTGGTACTGGAAGCATTGCTTGGTCTCGTTTGTGTTTCTCTCTGAAAAGACTCATTGGGTTGAAGTTCCTGAACCATATCATTCAACAAACAGAGCAAATGTGTCAGTAGAGTAAGAAAAAGCTGTGGTGTGAATTAAAAAAATTCACAGAAATTTAAAGCTAAACTTGATTCTCACAAGAGTCTCAAGAGTGTAAACTGTTAAGGTGATTTTGTGTAATTGTGTTAATTTGGGGCGTGGATACTTCAGTTATTGCAACAAGAAGGAATTTTCCTATTTTTAGAATCAATAATGAATTCCCTTCTGGGTTTGAATAACATTTAAAAGATCCATGAATTCTGCAGACTGAGGAAGGGAACTGAAAGATTGTCCAGGCTAGAGGATTTTGTCCAAAGTCAGCATCCAGAAGTCTGGACGGACCTCTGAGTTGTGATACTTGGTTTGGATTCATTCATTGTTTCTGTTAAATTAACTGGAAAACAAAGATCTGACTTCTGAACTACTCTCCAATACAGGCTGAAGACAGATCATTATTGTCTGGTTGTCTGTCTGTGCATAGTAAGTCCTTTATTTCTTTTTCTCATGTAGGCATTTTGTGAACAGATCAGGCACTTTGTGGAAGGGCAGCTCAGTTCAGTGACAAACCTGTTCACAGCCAGACACTCGGATGCTGCTGAAGGTGCTGGGGCAGCTCGGAGCTGGATTTCCTCTTCACCTCCCCCAGCTGGGCTTTCTGTGGTTTCTCTCTGTTCTTTTGCTTACCTTCAGGAGGTTTGGTCTTGCCAGTACTGCTGGAGTGTGTTCACTCTCACATGCACACCTGGCATTTGTCAGCTCTTCCATTCCTGCAGCTGCTGTGCTGTCCCCGAGCCCGTCCCAGGGGTGCCAGTGCTGTGGTCACACTGCTGCTCTGCTGGCCACGCTGCTGCTCTGCTGGCCCAGTCACTCTGGCACTGCAGGATGGACATCCCTGTGTCCATGTCCTGCACTCACACTGCTGCTCTGCTGGCCCAGTCACTCTGGCACTGCAGGACGGACATCCCTGTGTCCCTCTCCCCCACGGTGCTGGCCCAGAGCGTGCCCTGGCTTCCTCGCACTGCCCGGAGAACGCGGCTCTGCCCCGCCGGGCGGCTCCGGGCAGGCCCGAGGGGCTCCCGGTGCCAGCCCCGGGCGGGTCACACATGTCACAGACTGCCAGCATCCCTAAGGCTGGAAAAGCCCTGCCAGCCCGGCGAGTGCCAGCTGTGCCCGATGCCCGGCCTGTCCCCAGCCCAGAGCTCTGAGTGCCACCTCCAGGGCCGGGCACTCCCGGGGCAGTGCCAAGGCCTGACCGCCCTCTCCATGGAGAAATCCCTGCTGCTGGCACCGGCACGCTCGGAGCCTTTCCCAGCCCTGCAGCCGCTCCGGGCTGGTTGTGACGGCGGGGCAGGGCGCGGCACCGGGGCAGGGCCCATCGCCCACCGCCCACGGCCCGGCCCTGCCCGCGGAGGCCGCGCCGCTCCCGGCCCCGCCC
>VWZP01004609.1:393797-429537 GCA_013396995.1 Dicaeum eximium | reverse complement strand
CCGGCCCGCCCGCGGGCGCTGCGGGGCGCGGGGCCCGGCTGTGGGGCGCGGCGGCGGGCGGCGATGAGTACGAGCGGCGCTACAGCGGCGCCTTCCCGCCGCAGCTGCGGGCGCGGCTGCGGGACGCGGCCCGGGGCATGTTCGTGTTCGGCTACGACAGCTACATGGAGCACGCCTTCCCCCGCGACGAGCTGGACCCGCTGCACTGCCGCGGCCGCGGGCCCGACCGCCGCGACCCGTGAGTGCGGCCGGGAGCGGGGCCGGGCGGGAGCGGCTGCTGAGGGNCCCACCTTCCCAGAGAAGAATTTCCTGTTAATATCCAATAAACCTGTTCCTCTTAAGTTGGAAGCCATTTCCTGTTGTCCTGTCATTCCAGTTCCTTTCCATATTTCTTGTAGTCTCCCTTCAGGTACTGGAATGAACTTCTTTCCATACATAGTGGGGCAGGAGTTGTGGGGCCTCCCCCTTTGGAGACATTCCAAACCTACCTGGACACATTCCTGTGTCACCTGCTCCAGGTGACCCAGCCTGGACAGGGGGTTGGATGGATGATCAACACAGATCTCTTCCAACCTTAACAATTCTGTGATCTTGCTCTTTCAGCTCCAACCTGAACATCAATGATGTGCTGGGGAACTACTCCCTGACGCTGATCGACGCGCTGGACACGCTGGCGGTGAGTGCTCGGTGTGGGGACACTGCCCTGGCCACCCCAGGGACTGCCCTGGCTGGGGGTGCTCCCCATGGCTTGCCCAAGTGGTGCCAACAGCTGGATCATAAACCAGCAGTGTCACATGGGGGTAACAGAGTGAGAGTAGTTGGAGATGTCAGCAGAGCTTTCCAGAAGAGACAGAGGGAATTTTGGAGCTCCTCCCCGAGGTTCAGACGACTCTTTGGGATCACTCTGGTGCTCAGGATGGGTGGATTTGGACTGGAACTGCTGTGAGTTGCTCAGGAGGAGGGTTCACTGTGTGCACAGTAGCTGGAAGAGCTCTGGTGGCTTCACTGGCCTGAGTGACACATGGGTCTGCGTGAAGAGAGGTGAAAGAAAGAAGGGGAAAACCTGTAAAGCTGTTGTCACCTGCATTTCTGATGAAACTGGAAGATAATGTGAGGAGCGGCTCATTTCTGTGTTAGTACCAGGCTGTGGGGTCATGAGGAAGAGCTCCCTGTTGGGGCATTTTCAGAGACCCCAGCAGGTTTCATTATTCTCATCTGTGCAGCCAGGGCAGGTTTTGTGCCTGCTGGAGCCACAGGGGATGTGTATCTCCTCTGGAGCAGAAGGTGGTTTGGGCTCTTTGGGATGTAAAACCCTTCCTATTCTGCTCTGGGACTGCAGCAGTGGGGAGGAGCTGCTTGAGCAGGGCAGCTCTGAGCAGAACTGAGAGCAGGAGTGAGGGAAATGCTGGGTTTTACTGAGACAGAAGCGTGGGATCTGTGCTGTGTGGCTGATAACGGTGCCTGCCTGTCCTCCATCACCAGCAGGGCAGTGCTTAACTTCTTTTCTCAAATGTAAAGGTTCTGGTTGCTAAATCTCTTGTGTTTCAGCAGCTGCTGCATGGGGCAAGCCTGCTCTGCTCCTCATTGCTCAGACCAAACGTGTGATGCTTCCCCACTGGGTCTGGGTAATGGGGACAGCTGGCACCTGGCGCTCTGGTTAAAAATTTAGGTATGTCCCAGCCTTTTCTTGAGCCCAGGCAAGCAGGAAGCTGTGTTTTCTTTCCACATTCCTGCTCCCCTAAAGCTCAGGCTGAACTCATCTGTCTCAGGATGCAGTGGAAATCACTTCCTAGGTTAGACTTGTAGGAAGCAGGCACAAGGGAACTCCTGGATGTGCAGTGTTGGGTCAGGAACCTGAAAGGTTGGACTGGCCTTTGGTCAAATAAACACTAAATCAAACTTCATTGTTCTGCAAGTTCTGTTATGTTTTAAGCTAAACTTAACTCTTGAGCTAATAGTTCAGGCAGTTTGAACACTCAGTGTGCTAAATGTGACTGCTGGGCTAAGATGTGAGCTTGCCATTCTCTTCCCCAACCCTCTTCTGAAGCAACATTTGGACAAACTAGCTTTGTTTTTCTGTAAAAGGTAATGGGAAACTCCTCAGAATTCCAGAAGGCAGTGAAGTTGGTGATTGACACGGTTTCATTTGACAAAGACTCAACAGTCCAGGTTTTTGAGGCAACAATCAGGTATGTGGTGCTGAGTTTCTCTCTTTAAAACAGTAACAAGGTTAAAGACTTGATGTATATAATTCATAGTGAAATTATTGATTAGGAGGTCTGGTTTTGTTTCATGAACTTCTGCTCACTTTCACTTTCATTTTAGATGAAGAAGACTCTTCTGTGTTGGAAGTGGGTTTAGATACTGTCTGATTTTAAAGGGTTTCATTTTCTGAGTGTCTCAAGCAGTGTTTATTCCTGCTTCACTTGGCTAGGCTTTGTTTTTTCTGAGTACTAAGCTTATGTAACACCCTTCCTGCCATTTGCAAGTACAAGGAGGTCTTCACTCCTAAACAGACTTATTACAAGAACTCCTGGGTTAGGTAAATTTTGCAGAACCAGGTTTTGGGATACTGTGGCTGAGAACAGCATGACTTCTACATGTGTTCACTACTGGTGGGGGAAAACCAAAACGCTTTGTGTAGTGCCTGTAAGGAGCACAAAGTAATAATTCTGTCAGACATGACATCAGCAAGGTGTTTGGGTGAAGAAGGAGGTTCAGAACAGACTGAAAACCTGAATTTTCCTTTTCCCACAGGGTTTTGGGAAGCCTGCTGTCTGCCCACATCATAATTACAGACACCAAGCAGCCCTTTGGTGACATGACCATCAAGGATTATGACAATGAGCTGCTGCACTTGGCTCATGACCTGGCAGTGAGGCTGCTGCCAGCCTTTGAGAACACCAAAACTGGCATTCCCTACCCTCGGGTGAGTGGGCACAGCAGCCCTGGGGGAAAGAGGCTCAAAGCAGTGTTTCACCTGTCCTACAGCTTCCATTTTGTGCCCTTTTATGTGCACTTGGGGTATTGAGCCTGCTCTAAGTTATTAAAAAATGACACAGAGGAAGCCGCCCTAAGTTTTGGTGACGTGGGTAATACAAGTTGCTTCTTCTGTTTAGTAAATGTTTTCCCTGGGTGGTTTTTCACTGTGTTTATTGTTCCCTGTGGGTCAGGAGTCATTTGTTTCTGTGCTGGTTGGTTGGAGTGTTCCCTGCCCTGTGTCACACAGCAGCAAACACTCCTGTCATTAACAAGGAATACTGTAAAGGCAAATAGCTGAGGAAAGTGGCTCTATTGGTGACTTGCTACTAAAACAATTATATTAGAGTAAAACTCTTCTGAAGTGTTTATTGTACTGGGCTTGGAATTTGTAGTTTTCCTGAGGACTGCTCAGTGGGTTCTCAATACTCTGGGATTCTTGGATGCTGCAGCCTCTTGTTTTAAGCATTTTGCAAGGAGAAGGATGTCACTACTACTGGAGCATTCCTAAACTGCAAAACTGTAATTAGCACTTGCCTGGCTGCTCTTAATTTCTGGAGACAGCAGCACTGCTTTTCCTCCAGACCTGCCAGGCTGTAGAAATGTGAATTTTCACTTCTGTTCAGGGCCTGGTAAAGCAGCTGAGGGTGGTGTAACTTCCCTTCAGCACCTTGTTCCATGGGGAAGGGGAGGAGCATCCACTGAGGAGGCTCTTGGTTTCAACAGCACAAACTGAGAGGCAGCAAAGAAGGAAAAGCCTGACTGTTCAGTGGAAGGCATGAAAAAGTGGAGTGAAGTTTGCAAGGGTTAACAAGTATAAGAGAAAATGGGGCTTGCCCACTTTAGGCATAATTTTATAAAGCTGGAAGAAGAATGTCAGGAATTCTACAGGAAAGCTTTCCAAGCAGCAGTGTGCTGGTTTTGTGTCTCTGTGCACATTCCATGCTGCACATTGTGTAAAAATCCCCAAAAGGCTTGTTCCTAAAGGTGAGGGTGCAGCTGTGAGCACAGCTGGCTGAGTGCAGGCTGCCTGTCCCTGTTGGCACTGTCCCTGTTCACAGGTGAACCTGAAGAAGGGGGTTCCCCCAGACAGCCACAATGAGACCTGCACAGCAGGAGCTGGATCCCTGCTGGTGGAGTTTGGGATCCTCAGCAGGCTGCTTGGTGATTCCACGTTCGAGTGGGTGGCCAGGAGAGCTGTGAAGGCCCTGTGGAGCCTCAGGAGCAATAACACTGGACTGCTGGGTAATGCCTGTGTCAGCCTGCCTCAGGCTGTGCCATCAGGCCACGGTTCCTTCATGTGTCCTCACCTTTGTCCTTCTGCTCCCTCTGTAGCTGGTCAGCTACCTTCTCCTTGTGTACCCAGGGCTTGTGTTGAACTATCAGCACTTTGGGATTTTTGAAGAAAAATGGAGTCTCCGACTCCTCAGGGCACAGGTTTTTAAATAGAATTTTTCACAAAACTGGGGAATGGAACTGAAGGCCCTGATTTGTGTCCCCATTAATGTAATTCAGATTGGCAGATGACTGAAAGTACTTAAAATAATTGCATGTGTGTGGGTGTTCCTCAGATGAATCCACCACTGTAACACTTCATCTGATTTTAATCTCTGATCCTTCCTCCTTGGGAATTTCTGAATGTGTAATATTCCCAAGTCGTGACTGGATTGATTTTCTGTGATATGCTCAGCAAGCTCAGACTAAACTTTTTGTTTGTTCTGAAAGGAAATGTTGTGAATATCCAGACTGGTCACTGGGTTGGAAAGCAGAGTGGACTGGGAGCAGGGTCAGATTCATTCTATGAGTACCTGCTGAAGTCCTACATCCTCTTTGGGGAAAAGGAAGACCTGGAGATGTTCAACACTGCTTATCAGAACATTCAGAACCACTTGAGGAGAGGGTATGTGATTCATGTCAGCATCAATTCCTTGAGCAGTGAATCCTCCAGCAGGATCTGACGTATATCTGTTTATAGTGCTTTGTGTCAGGCTCTAGAAAATCTGTTCTCTTTTTTACTGTAAGAAGCAAAATCTCATTTCCATGGCAGTCTCCTGAGTCCTCAGCAACTGATTAGGTGCAGAGAAGCCAAACTGCTTCCTGTCCCATTTATAAATGTTAAGGCTGAGAAAAGTCTGGCACTGCAAAAGAGATGTATTAAATTGGCTGCTTTGTTCTTCTCAAAGCCTGATCTTGCCTAGCATGACTTTTTGGTAGAAATTCTGCTGGCAGAGCTCTAAGATAGGATACATCCCTTAATGAATTTACTCCTCTGGGAGCGTGACTGATGCTTGGGTTCCTCTCCCAGTGAGCCCAGCAGAGCAGAGCAGTGGCTGCTTGCCCTGGCTGTGGCAGTGTGCTGTGTTCTCCTCAAGCAGAGGCATTCCCTGTTGCTGTTGTTCCCTGGCAGTCGGGAGGCCTGCAATGAGGGAGAAGGGGACCCTCCCCTCTACGTCAACGTCAACATGTACACGGGCCAGCTGATGAACACCTGGATTGACTCTCTGCAGGCCTTTTTCCCTGGACTGCAGGTAAACTTCCCTTCTGGTAAAGGCCAAGTAGAAATGCCCATCCTAATCCTGGGCTGGGCATGAGTCAGGTCTGAGCTAAGCTCCCACCTGAGGGTTTGCATCTGGCGGCTCTGATAAGGGTTCAGTTCAGCTGTGCATTAACACAACAATGTGGGAGGCCTGGCCTGCTCTCTGCTACATCTGAGAGACTTTCAACTTCCCTCTTTTAACCTCAGCATTTGTATTCTGTGCTGTGAGGCTCTGCTAAAGGTTTTACTGCAAGGAATGAATACATTAGTATTCATTTTGGGGGGTTATTTTCTGTGTGTTTTATGGGAGAAGAGTTGTATTAGATGCCACATTCTCATCTCTGCTGGCTTGCAGCACTGAGTGTGTGTGTGTCTGGCTGCTATTGTGCCCAGGTGTTGATAGGAGATGTGGAAGATGCCATTTGTCTCCATGCCTTCTATTATGCCATATGGAAACGCTATGGAGCTCTCCCAGAGAGGTACAACTGGCAGCTGCAGGCCCCAGATGTTCCCTTTTACCCCCTGAGGCCGGAGCTGGTGGAGTCCACATACCTTCTTTATCAGGTATTTGACTTCTCTGAGTTGCACATGATGGCTTGGCCAAAAAGCTTTTGTTCATTAAGTCACTGTCCCCCCACCTCAGGCCAGCTGGAGTTTGGCAGCCCTGAAGCTGCCTCTTGTCATGTGGAGTCTCTGGGCAGGCACTGCAGTGTTGTGCAATGTTGTTGCTCTGCTGTTTGCTTCAAAAATAGCCTTTTTTATAAGGCAGGCAAAACCAACGCTAAACCACCTTTTCTAAAAACTGCTGGCAGATTTTTACGAGGCAGAGACCTGTGACTGCTCAGCCAAAATTTTTGAAGTAAATGTAACAGCTTTCCTTGCATTACTGTCCAGGCACAGATACAATAAACTAAAATAACTGTCTGCCTACGAGGAAGGGATCAGAGAGTTTGGATTTACTGCAGGTTTTCCAGGATTTACACTAAAGCAAATGTGAGAAGCTTGCACTGGCTAATCCAAGTCATGCTTCTATAAAGATAAGTTTGCTGTGATACACAAGAGTGGTACCAATAGGCCTTTGTTGTGTTATTTTTACAGGATTTCAAAATTGCTGACTCTAACTCTTGTCTGTCTTCCTTATTTAGGCCACAAAGAACCCGTTTTACCTTCATGTGGGAATGGATATTCTGCAGAGTTTGGAAAAATATACAAAAGCAAAGTCAGTCTTCAATGTTCTTTTCTTCTCTCAGTGCTATATACCTACATTTTATTATACAAATATTATATAGAATCCAGTCTGCCACATGTAGGTAAACCAGAAAACCCAGCCCTCCTTGAAAGCCACAAGTGATGATTTATTTATTGAGCTTGCTTTCTTTCCTATCTGAAAATGAAATTATAGTCCAGTGGCAACTTTATGCCTTTGGAATTTTATCAGTGCCTTTCAAAATGCATTGTTGATGATCAGCTGCTAAAAACTGCTGAAAACAGTAGTTGGGATTTTTCCTAGGGATCCTGCAAGATAGTTCCTCACCTCATGGTGTTTAGCTGAACTGAGGGGTGGCCCCTAAGCCAGATGCTGTTGGGTATCAGCTTCCAGCTCAAGACAGCAGCAGTGAATCCTGACTTTAATACTGAGTAGCTGAAGCTCTTGGAAGGCTCAGGGGAAGACAATGAATTGGTATTCCTTATTGTTAATTGACTCATTTTCTAGACAAATGTGCAATGATTGGCCAGGTCAAACACTGCTGCTGAGTGAGGTCCAGGTGATCCCAGACCCTCAGCACCCCAGAACCAGTAACCAGTGAGTGCTTGCACAACACAGTGGTTCCATTTGAGCTCCACCCCTGGCAGTTGGGATGCTCTGAAGGGATATCTGGGCAGCACAGTGGGAGCAGGACAGCTGGAACTGAACCCAAACCCGTGTCCAATGTTGCAGGTGTGGCTATGCCACGTTGCACCACGTGGTGGAGAAGACGAAGGAGGATCGAATGGAGAGCTTTTTTCTCAGTGAAACCTGTAAATATTTGTACCTGGTACGTGTGTGTTCCTGCACAAAAATGGCAGAGGAGGGGGCAGCAGGCTATTAATTATTAATTAGAAACTGTTGGGTTGGGGGCGGGGCATCATTAATGACAACCTGCTGGGCTCTGGGGTTGGTGGGGGTGATCCAGGCTGAGCTCCTCTTCTTTGAGCTCAGCCCAGTCTCTGAGGTGGGGCAGCTGCCCAGGTGTGCTTCCTGAGCCTGGAGAGCTGCAGATCTTCGGGAAGAGGCTGGGAAGGAGAGGGAGCAGGACTGGAGGGAGCTGCTGCTCAGCTCTCAGCTAATTGCTGCTTGCAGCCCTCCTGCCTGGGGCAGCCTCTGCTTTCCACAGGAGAAGGCATTTGGGCTGCCATTGCCTAAGCCCCTGTTCTCAATCTCCTTAGTGCAGAAAACCAAATAAATCTGTGACTGAGTGGATGCCAGCCTAGAAATGCCTCACAGAGCAGCTTAGAAAAATAAGGGCATTTTAAGTTTTGTGAGAAGTTTTTCTGCTGCTCTCCTCTTCTAACTGCTCAGATCAATCCCTTGCATTAAGACTATTTCCATTTGCTCCAGCATTATTTGGCACTAAAAGGTATTTTTGTGTGATCCTCCAAAGCGTGAGTACCTGTTTCCAGCTCCTTGTTACTGGAAGATGAAGGATGTGGCACACCTACAATGACTGTCTCTCCCATCTCTCCTTCAGTTGTTTGATGAAGAGAATCCAGTGCACAAATCTGGGAATAAGTTCATGTTTACTACTGAGGGCCACGTGGTGTCCGTGGACGAGCGTTTCCGGAGCTCGCTGTGGGAGGACATCCTCCCTGGAGAGGGGGAGAGCACCCACAAAGCCAAACCCACGGAGCTCAAGGCAGCCAACTTCAGCTCCAACGTAAGGACACACAGGCTGCTGCTGCCTGGGGGGGAGAGAGGGCAGCAGGACAAACAGAGCCCTTTGGAAGTGGGACTGGAGAGTGTTTCCTTTGGAAATGTTAAACACCTCAGAAGCTCCCCTGAGAGGCACTTCCAGCAGCAGCATAAATGGGATCATGTGAGGGATTCTGGTGCAGGTGAAACCTGTCCCCTTTGAAGTATTTTGCAGCAATTCTTCTGGTTTTTGTTAATTTACTTCCAATTATTTTTCCCTTCCCCTTTTCTTTGCCCTTAAAACTCTCCAGTGTCGCTGTCAGGGGCAAAGGGAGAAGCAGAGGATCATCTAAACCAAGCTTTGTCTTCCTCAGTGTGGTTTTGGGGCATGTAAAGGGGACCTTTCTTAGCAAGGCCTCAACTGACCCCAGAGCTGTGGCTCCAGTGCCTGTCACCAACCAAAACAGATCTGGTTTCAATCACAGAATCTCAGAATGGCTGGAGTTGAAAGGACTTTAAAGATCATCTCATTCCACCCCCATGGGCAGAGGCACCTTCCACTAGAGCAGATAAGGACAATTTTTTTAAGTATCTCGTGGTAGGTTCTGGTGTGGTTCCTTCCCTCCAGAAAAAGAGCATTATTTTAAACATTCACAGTTGTCATAGTGAAGGAAATCTCAGTTGCACAACAAGCTGTGCTGTGTGTCTGGAAGCTGCAGCCTGCACCGAGGAAACACTTGCTGCTCATTTATGGGATTTGTGCTGGAAGTCTGCAAAGAACAAGGGAAAGTTGGAGTAAAAAGTGTTACTTGGTACAGTTTTCTGTACTGGGAGGATCTGAAAGGGTTGCAGAGGGATGGGCTTGCCTGGGTTTGGCTTTGAGTTTTTAAAAAGATGTAAATTTTCTCAACAGTGTAACAGAGTCCCTGATGAGAGGAGGTACCTGCTGCCCCTGAAGAGCAACTACATGAGACAGATCGACAGGATGGTGGGGCTGATCTGAGGGACTCTGCGGGGGAACTTGGGAGGAGCTTGGCATTCCTCTGCTGACATTCCTGCCCTCCAGCTGCTCCCTGCACAGGCTGAGCCCCCAGGTGTCCCCTGGGCCTGTGGGCAGCCGTGGACACAAAGGAGATGGAGCTCACTGCTCCCAGCTGGGGTAACCTCCCGTGCCGCCCGAACACACAGCTCTTGGCTCAAGACTTCCTGTGAAAAATGTTGTTGCAAATGAAGGCTGAATATATTTTGAAAGAAAAAGAAGGCAAATTGGCCTGTGCCACTTAGCTACCTCTTTGTAGCTGTGTTACAAATGCCCCTCTAGAGCAGGGTCTGGTGTTTAATTTGAAATGATCTCGGGACTTGGGGAAGGAGTGGGGAAGTGCAATTTTTTACACCAGGTTGAATTATTGAATTTTTCTGACTAGCAATACACAACTTTAAGGTCTACTCAGGTAGGAACCCACTGGGTTTGCTGAAACAAAACTGCTCCATGTACTCTTGGAAAGATCACTCCTGGTGGTGTAAGAGCTGTTGGTAGAGTCTGACATCCCTCACACTCACAGCCGATAGAACCTGCAGGGTTGTGAGAGCCTGTAGCTGCAGAAACCAGTGATCAAACCAATCCAGGTGCCTTTTTGGATGGGAATGGGGGGAGGGAGGGGGGAATTGCAAAGCCACTCGGGCAGAAGTTCCCAAAGTTTCCTTGTTTGCCATATTTTAGTGCCTTTTCAGGGGAGATGCTGCTAAGAACTGGTGTCACAGTATACGAAGAACAAACTATTTCACATTCCTGACAGGATTCATGTGTTAGTGCCTTAAGTTCTCTTCACTAGCAGGGAAAACTGAGCTTCCTTGGGAAGATGGAAAAGTGTTTCTGATGAGCTGGTTGCAAAATACAGTGGAACCCAAAGTCACTTACAAAGACATGTTTGGGGTTTTTTTGAAGATACTGGAAGAATATCTATGAACTTTCAGGAAGAAAGCAGTTAAGGGCTTGAGAGGTGACAACAAATTGAGGCCAAAACAACTATTTTAAATATAACAAGTTGTTTTTTTTTTCAGTGGTTACCCGTTGCTTATATACTTCTGACTACAGTTGAAGTAGTAGAATGTTATTTTTGGGTTAATGACCTTTAAATTGAGGCATAAATACAAGGGCAACTTGATCTGCTGTATTTTCACCTTCTTACAACAACATTGGTTTTCATAAACCACGTGTTGCAATTCAAAACATTTCTAATAAATACAAAGTTTATGCTGGAGAGGTTATTGTTGGAATCTTTTAATGTGCAGATGCATCTCAGGGACTTTGTTGTAGAATCTTCTATTCCATGTTAGTTGAATCTTGTATTGAAGCAAAAAAAATCATCAGGTCTTCTTAGTCTTACTATGTGTGTTTGAAGGGGTGAAGGGTTGGAGGGGGGAAAGGGAAATGGGTTAAAATTTCCCAAAATGTTGCAACAGAATGGGTTGCCTTGGTGTCTGAGGCAGCTGGTGATTCCAGCCCCTATAGAATCGGTTTTGCCAAAGGTATAACTGCAGTGTCAGAGTTGTCTGTTTGAAAGGAGAACAGGAATTGAAGGGGGTGTTGGGACAGGCTCAGGCTGTGCTCCCAGCCAGTGCAGGTGAGAGGGGCAGGAGGATGGACAGGGGCAGGGGCACAGAGCTCTGGGCTCTCAGCTGCTGCTCCTGGGCCAGGCGGGCTCAGCCAGCTCTGGGTGAGGCGGGATGGGGTGGGAGCCCAGCACAGCATCCCACACGGGCTGTGTGAGCTCAGAGTGGCAGTGCCAGCGTGGGCAGGGCTCTGGCAGGGTCAGGACACAGCAAGGACACACACAAGTGTGGTGCTGGCTTCTCCTGGCCCAGCTTTGTCCCTGACCCCCAGTGTAGCTCCCTGAGTGTGACACTGACCACTCTCTGTGTGTTTGTGCCTTCCGAGCTCCTGAACCCAGCCCAGGACTGTGCACAGAATCCATTCCAGAGCTTTCCAGAGAGAATTCCCCGATGGTGAGGAAGTTGCACAACTGTTTAGCCATTGTGTTTTCCTTGTGCTTGCCAGGAATAGTGAAAGCTGGCTGAGAATGGGAGCAGCCAGACAGGAACTGCAGCCTTCCAGCCAAACGTGGTCAGCTTCCCTTGGAATTGCTTTGGAATTTCTGTTGCCAGGTGATGTGACATTCATCTTCCCACAGGATGCTCTTTATCCTCACAGAGGCTGGTGGTAAAAGACTCTGAGTTCCTTCAGGAGCCAACTTTTCTTCCTCTTTGTTCTAAAACTGCTTGGATATGTTTTAACTCTGTAAGGACAGGGCACCTGTTATGCACTACAATGAGAGCTTTTGTAGAGTCAAAGGCATCAAAATGGAGCTGATAACAGTGCTGGAATCACTTGCTGAAATAGACTCTTGTATTCTTGGTATCATGTGCAATATCAGGTTTTCCTAACTGAAAGTGCCATGTATGTATGCTTAATTGTTATTTATCCACTAAGTATTTAACTGAGGACGGGAAACTTGGAAGAAGACCAAATGTGCTTTCATGAAATGTCCTGAATTTTCAACACTTGGCTTGCCTTTAGCAAATCTGCATTAAAAAATGATGTGTTTGACTGCTTTGATGTGTGTTTGTCTTGTAGGGGATCTCCCTGCACCTTCTGTACACTGGGATTTCACCTGGTTAGAGCTGGGAGAATCCCATTTATTCTTCCTGCAGGAGAATAAGCCCACCCCAAAACAACAGGGCTCTTTCTTCTCCCCTGTTCCCCTTTGTCTCCATGAGGAGCTGGGGGCAGCTGGGAGCAGGGATTGATGTGGGATAAGGGAAGTGTGGCAGTTCTGGTCTCAGGAGCAGGTCCTGACCTCCCTGCTGGGATTCCCAATCCTTTGTCCAATCAGTCCATGAAAAACCTGGTCCAGGTGGGAATTCTGCACCAAGAGCTGGGCTCTCTGCAGCCCATGGATAAGCAGCAAACAGCTGGTGCTGGCTTTGGGATCAGGAACGTGGAAATGAGCTGGCTGCCCATCACTTTGATGTATTGGTTCTCTTCTGCTGCTTTCCCCTCCTGGCCTTGTTTCCTCTTTGGCTGGCATTCTGTCTTGTGTTGTTTCCTGGTTTGCAGTCCTGCTGCAAAGGCTGTTGGAGCTGCAGGACGTTTGCTGTGTCTGGATCAAATTCCACATTTCAGGGAAATGTCTGTCAAACATCAGCGATGGGGATTTTGCAGTGGTTTTAAAGTTCCTCGGGGCTTTTGGATAATGAGATCTTTGCCTTGCTTTACTTTTGCTGCATTCAGACTTGTGTGTGTCAATTCTGAAGTGAGTGTAAAGGGGCTGAAATGCTGATTTTGGGGCAAGCACCCCAGCTCTGATGTTTTTTCCCTGTGGCTGCACATTTACCAGTGGAGTCGCTGCCCTGAGCCGCTGTTTGCTGTCATTCCTTATCTTCTCTTGCTGCCTTATCTCTTCCCAGAGGGGTGAGCAGCTCTGGGTTGGGACTGAGTGCTTTGCTTGCAGCTTTTCCAGCCCACATTTAAAAAATTATCTCAAAAAAAGCCACTCTGCCGTTGTTGCTTTCCCGGCAGATTGGAGTGTAGTAAGATCGCGTGTGATACAAGATTTAAAATCCAAAAACGTGACTGAAAGCTCACTTTTTTAGTGTAAAATGCGTGGGAGCAGCTGGATTTTGGAGCGGGTGGAGGTGAGCGGTGCTGTAGCTCCGCTTTGCTCCAGCAGAGCCCTCCCTTGTGCCGCTGACACCGCGGTGGGAAAAGCGCTTTTTTACAGCTTTTACAGCTTTTACAGCTTTTACAGCACGGGAAAAATGCGGGATCTGCACTGCCCGGGGAGCTGCAAAGCACCGCCCAGAGGGAAAGGGGTCACAGCACTCCCAATTCCTAGGGATGTTCACCTTTATCCGGCCTTGGAAGTGCTTTTCGGGAGGGATTTTGTGTCACTGACCACTTCTTGTGTGGTTTATCCACCTGGACGACACCAAGAAACGTTCCCTGGGAGCTGCTTTGTGCCCTTCAGCCTCGTGTGTCCCCTTTGTCCCCACTGGCTCAGAACCATTTTACTGAGAAGCCCCTTTTTCCCCCCAAAGATCTGGGGTTTTTGTTGCCTTGCATTTTGCAGGGCTGTGGAGGAGGAGAGCTCGGGGAGCATCCCAGTGCCCAGAGCTGCTCACTCCCGTTTCCAGGCTGGTTCTTCCAGCAGCAGCCCTGGGAAGTTATTTTTTTATTCAGGTAACGCTGCTAAGGGGGAGAAAGGCACCAGTCCTCAGCTGCTGGGGATGCTCTGAGCTCCTGCACAGCCCACAGGTGGGAACTGGGTGAACTGGGAGAGCTGGGAGCAGCCCCAGTCCAGCCTTGGTGATCAGGGCTGGATTTACTGGGTCCAGGAAGGAGTTCCAGTCTCCATGGGGAGCAACTGGTGTGACTGGGAGAGTCTCAGTGCCCCCTGCCCCGGGAGAGTGGAGACGGTGGGGAGAGCTCCCTGGAACTGGGATACTGGGGGGGGGAGCTCCCTAGAACTGGGAGATTGTGGGGGGAACTTCCTGGAATTGGGAGATGGTGGGGAGAGCTCCCTGGAATTGGGAGATCATGGGTAGAAATCTCTTGGTTTTGGAGATTGTGGGGGGAACTCCCTGGAATTGAGATTTTGTGGGAGGAATTCCTTGGAATTGGGATACTGGGGGAAGAACTCCCTGGAACTGGGATATTGTGGGGGGAACTCTCTGGAATTGGGATATTGGGGAGAGAACTCTCCAGAATTGGGAGATCCTGGGTACAAATCTCTTGGTTTTGGAGATTGTGGGGAGCACACGTTGGAATTGAGATTTTGAGGAATTCCCTGGAATTCAGAGACTGTGAGGAGAATTCCCTTGGCATTGCAAGATCATAAGGAGAACTCCCTTGGCTTTTCCACACTCGAGGCAGGTGCTCTAAAATACAAAAAAACCCAGACAAATTAAGTGGGGGGAAAACAAATTCAGTTTATTAATACTTTTGAATAATTGAAATTACTTGCTGGGTAAGGCCCAGGGGCTTTCCAATAATGGCAATCTGCATACTGTTAATTATTTATAATGTTCATTTGGGCTAAGTCATTGCTAACATGAACAGCTCTTGGAAAGCTCCATGAATCATCATCCTCGTGTGTGACAGCAGTGGCAGCAGCGTGGCTCTGTCACAGAACTCCACATGGAATACAAAACTCTGGCCTGAAAAAAACTGCTTTTCCCCCTCCTCTGTTCCAGAGGAGACAGATTTTTTTTTTACAGCAGCCTTCAGGAGGAAAAATTAACTCTAGAAGGAGTATTTAAATAAGCATTTTTAATAGATCAAACATCCCCGTGCTCGCAGACGCTGCTTAATGAGAAAACAAATTATGGGGGAGCTACAGATTCTCTTTTTTTAATATTTATGTGCCAATGATTCCCTCTCCTTTCCTTTTGCTTCCCTGCCTGCAGACAAGTGCATGGATGCACCATGGCAGAGCTGGGTTCTGGGGCAGCTGGTGGAGAGCAGGAAGGATAATTATCCATAATTTCCAGAAAAATCACATTCAACAGAGTTTGGGATGTTTGGGGGTTTTTTCCCCCCTTTTTTTCCCTTTGCTTTATTTTCCTTCTTTTCCATCCCTTCTTTCCTCCCTTCCTTTTTCCTTCTTTTTTTCCCTTTTTTTTTTTTTTTTTTTTTAAATTATTTTTCCTGGCTGGGAATGTGTGATAAGGAGAAGGGAAGGAGGTGTGATGTCACACCTGAGATTCCCTGGAATTCAGGCTGTTTGTGTGTGAATGGGGGTCACAGAGATTTTGGGACCACCCCCTGTGGCTCAGTCCTGGTTTATGCACAGCCTCCTCCTGCTTGGAATGTGGAGATGGAGCACAGGGCCCAGCAAGGATGGGTCCGTGGAAGGGGTTTAGGAAGTGCTTTTAAAACCTCAGAAATGCCATTAAAAACGTTGAACTCATTATTTTACCTTTATTCCCGCACTTTGTCAGCAGGAGTGGCCATGATCATCAAAATCCCATTCTGGGGGAGAAGAGCAGGCTCAGCCCATCCTTCCCCTTTGTTTTCCAGCTTTCTCTCCAAATTTACCCTGCAATGATTTCTCCTCAGTGCAGAGGAGTGCTTCACCCGGTGATTAATTAGTATTGCTATTAATACAAGATGCAATTCCATTGGACTAATCTATCTTCTTGGTCAGGGTTTAATTAATTAGGTAATAAAAGCAACCCTAAAAAAACCCCTTTGAACACTGGTTAATGAAACCCATGGATCTACTTATTAAGAATTAAAACCTTTCTCACTTTGATACGTCTCTGCTTTATTAAACTCTGCTCCATTGCTTTGTGTGGTTTGTCCCATCAATAACCAGACTCTTTCTTCTGAATTGCTTGGTGTGAGCCAAGAAATCTCATATTATCTAATTAGGGACAGCTCTGCCTGCATAATGAATACAGCAGCAGCAAAATCCATTTATTCCAGGCATTTTGTGGTGGTATTATTGTTAAAAAACTCGGGTGCCATACCCCCTACACCTGTTTCCATGTAAAAAAACAAACATGAGCAGTGCTCCAGGAGGGATGGATCAAACTAGGCTCGTGGTTTTCCAGGCTGAAACAGGCTCCTGCTTTGCCTTCTGCTGCTGCCTTTCCCTCCTCCTGCCCAGGGGTTCCAGTGGGATTCTCTGGGATGGAAGTTCAGGGAATTCCCGGAGGTTTGAACGCTGGAAGGAGCCAGAGCTTCTTTTTCTGTGCTTCACCCTCTGTGTCAAACATTTCTGGTGCTAGCACGGAAGGAGCTGTAATTCCATGATTTCTGGCTGTGTCCTGAGGGATTCTCTCCAGCTTTTCCAGCTGATTTAAATCTGTAAATCCATGGCTTTCCAAGGCAGAGGCGAAGCCATGCTTTACCCATTAGGACAGATGGCAACAGGAGGTGCAGGAAAGCTTTTTTTTAAAGAAACAACAAATTTAGAGAAAGCCAAGGAGGCACAAAATGATTGTCAAGATCTAATTATTGCAGGGAATGAAAGCAAGGCAGGCTGCTTGAACTTGCCTGCTCAGGGTTATATTAATATGAAGCATTTAATCATTAGGGAGATGGAATTAGTTCACCCAGCCTGATCTCTAAGCTGAACTGGAAAGTTGGACACAATAATAATGTCAGAAACTTCCTCAGAATAATAATTTTCCTGGACAATTATGCTGAAGGACATCACCTTGTGGGGCTCTGGTTTCCACGTGTGCTTCACCTGGGGAGAAAGATGGAAAATGGAGCTGCTGCTTTTGAGAGGAAAGAGTGGGAATGTTTTGTCTCCCATGCTGAGGCTCAGAGCTGGTGGGAAGGTTTCCTGGGTTTTCAGTGTTTCTGCTTTTTTTTTTTTTTTTTTATTTGAAGGTTTGGTTGGGGAATATTTAAGGGAAGTGTCTTTCTTCTCTAAGTTTTTAATTTCCAGGCAAGAACTGTGATTTTAGCAGCTCCTCTTCAGTTTCTAATCCCAAGTGTAGTCGGGTTCAACTGCCAGAATTTGTCTGAAGGATGGAAAAAAAAATGGGATAATAATTGAAGAAAATTGTTGGGAACGGTTACAATGAAATAATGAGAACCAGGGGACTGTGATTAACGAGTAATTACCAGGAGGTCTTAGCAGGTGGTCAGGACCTGCCCTTCCAGCTTCTCCTGGCTTTGAGGGACACTTTCCAAAGCCTTTTCTGGGCTGAAATGTTGTACAACTGCCCCTCGTGGCTGCTGCTTGTTCCCATCCATCTGGCACAGGCAGACCTGGCTGGACTCTGGTTTTCCCCACCTAAAATTTGGGAATATTGCTCTGAGCATGGCAGGCTTCAGAGCCTTTTACTGGCTGGAGTGTCTGAAATGGTGGGGAGGAGGGGGTGAAAATGGTTTGGGAAGGTGGGGGTTGGTCAGAGGCTGCCCTGATGGTCTCGGGAGTGTTCTGCAAGCTCAGTGAAATTGGAAGTGGTGTCACCCATCACACACTGGCCAGGACAAGGACTGGAACTCAGGGCTGGCCTCAGCTGTGTGCTCTGTGCATCAGGGGAGGGCTCCCAGTCTGAACTGGGAGCCTCCCAGTTTGCCAGTGATCCCTTCAGAGCACAGCCTGTTGCTCACCTGAATTATCAAAGTGCATTTCAGACTTCTCAGATGTGGAGATGTTCTGTTCGTCCTTGAAGTTTAGTGTAAGGAAAAAAAAAAAAAAAGTCATTTACAACCTAAAAATGACTCCTCCAAGTTTTAAAAAATGAATGCAGGAGAATGCAAAGCAGAGCTGGAAAATAAGGGAAGCTGCTGGTTCCTGGGGTCCCTCCAGGAGAGAGCAGCTGTGCAGTCTGCAGCAGCAGCTGAAAAATGGGCCCTGAGTGCTGCTCTGGAAGTTTCATTGCCACAGTGAGCGAGTTGTGAAAAACTCACACGGTTTTCTCAGGGAAAAAGGGAATGTTGAGCAGCCTGGAGAAGGAGCCAGGCACCTGTGTCAGCAGAGGCAGCCCCAGAGTGTTCCAGGGGATGCTCCCGTGTGGAGTTTTCTGCAGCAAACAAAGCAAGGCTGTAGCTGGCTATTGCCAGATGACTCAGAATAATGACAGTGTGAGCAGTAAACAGTGTTAATTTATACAGGTGACATTTAAAAATGCAAATCAGACCTTAAGATAATTGCTGGGAAGAAGGGAGCCTCTGTTGGTTTAGGGAATATTTCCAGTTTCTATGGAAATTCTTTATAATGCAGCGAGGTGAAGGAAGGAGCTGGGCTGGAGCTGCTCCTCAGGGGACTCACAGGATTTGTTCAAAGGGAGGGCCTGGGGACAGGAGCTGGGGGCCAAGGGACTCTCTGGGGTAAGAAGTTCTCACATCTGTTGAAATAAGATAATTATTTTTCCTCTTGACATTGCAAACACAGATGGGCCAAAATGAGGTGATGGCACCATAAATAAATGTGTGTGCCCGGGGCTGGAGGGCAGGGCAGGGTTAGGTGGGATTTGGGAAGGAACCTGAGTGGTTTCTGCGGTTCAGGGGATTTTGGGAGCTCTGCCCTGCCCTCCTCCAAAGCAATAATTTCCTTTTGTGCTCAGCGAACGCCACCAGGGCATCTCCTGGGGACCTCAGCGTCTTTATCTGATTTAAAACAGATTTCTGCTCTCTTTACAACCCCCAGTCTTGTTCTCTGCTCTGATTCCATCTTCCTCTCTCTGACTTCCAGCCAGAGGCTTTGGGGATTTTTGACGGGAGTTCTTCGAGTGCTTTTTTCCCCGATTAACCTCCTGCAAACCCTTTAATTGACCTGCCATTAATCCTCCTTTGTGCTCAGCTCCCGGGGCTGTTACTGCTGCTCCTGCACACTCACCCAGCTGCCCGGGAGATGCACTCTCCTCCTCCTCATCCCAGAGCTTCCCGTGGGTGGGAATGTGGAACAACAGCTCTGGGGCTGCTCCCACCTTGCACCGGCAAATACAGGAGGTTCTTAATGTATTATTCATTTTAATGTTAGCTTTTAATTCTTTGGCTCGCCTGTCCTGGAACTAGAGCAACAGGCTGTTCTGCCTTCTCTGTCTTTAATTGGGCCCTCTTAGCAGGTTTAAAGGGGTTTTCATGCTCAGTTTAATAACTTGCAGTTGTGCTTCACTCGGATGTTTTTATTCGGTGATCAATTGTTGGTGCAGGTTTGAGGACTCAGCAAACCCGTAAGTTATTTAGAATAAACCCTGTAACCACCTGGTAGCTATTACAGACTCTTTAAAATTAATGCCAGCCTCGTTTGCTGCTGTTTGTGACAGCCCCAATTCCTTAACCACTGATAAATAATGCAGAAAAAGCAGTGTAAGGAGCACATTGGTGTCTTTACCCACCTTTCCATGGCAGCTGGGGGCTGTGGCAAGGCTGGGGCTGGCTGGGAGGAAGGCTCTCCTCCTCCTCCTCAGTGCCAGGGAGGGCTGCTCGGTGTCCCTGTCCCCACCTGGGACAGTGCAGTGGCTGCAGAGCCCCCCTGGCAGCTCAGGACTGGCACAGCTCACAGGGGGAAGGGGTTTAAACTTCTAAATGGAATTTTTTACAGTGAGGGAGGTGCTGAGGCTGCCCCTGGACCTCTGGCAGTGCCCAGGCTCAGCCTGGATGGATCCTGGAGCAGCCTCTGCCCTTCCCTCGTGGGCTGCGTGTCCCAGTTCCTCCCACCTGGACAAAGCTTGGATAAAACTGAATTCTTGGGAATTCTAGGGCTGGAGCAGGGAGTGCAGCTGTCCCTTGCTGGATCTGGTGGCCCTGGCAGGGGTGAGCAGCTCCTGGAGCTGGCTGGGAGCTGCAGGTGGGCAGGGGGGTCACCAGCTGAGCCCAGCAGGAGCTGCCAGGGCTCTGACACCTCCTTGTTCCTCTCATCCGGGCACACAAACTGCACAAGGAATTTAATTCAGGCGTGGCAATTAAGGAAACAATTATCACTCGTGTCTTGGGCTGATCTCCAGGTCATCTGAGCATTATCCCTTCTGATCTCATTATGAATTTAAAATACGTAATAAATTGGCTCTTAATTCAGTGGGAAAGGTCAGCCTTGCTTTCTGCAGGAGACAGGGCTGGATTTAACGGGAAGATCTCAAGGACAAGGGAAACATTTGCTCAGAACAGAGGGAGTGAGCACCAGCCCCTTCTGGGGGTGCTGTGCAGGATTTCTGCAGGTGCCCGACCTTTCCATGGGCAAATCCTGCCCCAAGAGGTTCCCAGGAGGTAAAACCTGACCCAGGGGGCACCTAAAGGCTGGTGCCTCACCAGAGGTTCCTCTTTGGTGATCCAGTACTGGGGAGCCTGATTGGGTCCAAAAGGGGGGCTTGGGACTCAGGGAACCTCAGCGCTTCATTCCCTCGGAGATTTTTGGCAGCTTGCTGGAGAAAGTGGGTGAGAGGTGGGTCACAGCTCATTCTGTGGTCATTGTAAGGTTACAACAGCCTTGGCAGGTGCAGGAAGATCCACAGCACCCAGCTGAGCTTTGCTGCCTTAAATTCTGATTTATGTCATCTTTGTTTGGTTCTTTTTTATATATTTACATCATTATGTCAAAATCAAAGCATCCACTCAAAAAAAGCTCGGTGTAAGCAATAAACAGTGTGTAACTCTGCTTTCCTCTCTCTCTCAGGTGTGTAATGCAGCAGGAGTGCAGGGCTGGGCAGGAGTGTGAGCATCTCTGGGGTAACCCAGGTGGGACAGACTCACCTGGGGGATGCAGAGCCCAGACTGGGGCTGCCCCTGCACCCCTGGCAGTGCCAAAGGCCGGGTTGGGCAGGGCTGGCAGCACCCTGGGACAGGGGAAGGTGTCCCTGCCATGGCAGGGCTTGGAAGGGGACCATCTTTAAGGTCCCTTCCCACCCAAACCATCCCACAGCTGGTAGAACGTTGAGGCATTTCAGCAGCTGTTTCTCAGGGTGGGATGCAGGGAAGGAAATGTCCTGCTCAAAGCTCTGAGGTTGATAAAATCATCTTGGGGCTGGGTGGCTGCTGGTTTCCCTGCTCTGCCTCCCAAACAGAAAACACTGTCAGGAAAACCACACAAAGAAAACTCTCTGGTTTACTCCTGCAAATGGAATTAGTTAAATAACAAGCCCCACTGATCAAGGTTTTAGTGCAGGCACAAAACCCCTCTGAAGTGTAAAAGGTGCTGCTAAAATGCTGCATTTGTGTAACTGAGGTAAACTTCAATTTGAAAGAAAGAAGATGAGAATTGTTATCTTTTATTGGTTATTCTATTCACTTCTAGTTTTTATGCTTTCCAGGAGGTAAAAAATAATTCAAACCCGGGCTTACTGCAGAATTCTCTATTCAAACATTTTAATATACATTGCCTGGCAGTGCAGGGACAGGTAATTATATCCAGGATATATCCAGGATATCCAGGCCTATATTTTCTGCAGAAATGGATTCTTTGGGTGCTTGTTCTAAAAAACGCAGAGCACACAAAGTGCTGGTGGCTGTGCTGGGCTGACACACCCCAAACCTTCAGCCAAAATGCACCCCAAACATTCAGCCTTTCTCTCCATCACCTGTGCCTCCTCTTCACCCCTCCAGAAAACTGAACCATCTCAGAGTGGCTTCCCCTGCACCTCCTCCCATTCTCCTGACAGGAGAAGTCCCTCACTCTGCAGTGACCTCATTCCTAGGGATGGAGCAAATTCAGTGCTCAGCTTGCCCAAATAACCTGTTCTCCCTCTTGCTCCCTCTCACAAATGCTGTTTTGTGGGCTCTAAGGGGGCATCCCCAGCAGGCAGCCCCTGGCTCCAGTGGCAGCTGTGTGAGGAGGGAACCTGGCTCAGGGGGGACCTGGGACCGTGGGGTGCCCGGGTTGGACAGTCCCACTTCTGTTTTACAGGGACAGCACGGCTCCTAAAGCCTGCCTTCGACAGAGACAGGCTGGAACTAACTCCTTTCCTTTCCTTTTACCTTTCCTTTTCCCTTTCCTTTTTTTTTTCCTTTTTCCTTTTCTTTTTTCCTTTCTTTTTTTCCTTTTTCCTTTCCTCTTCCCTTTTCCCTTTCCTTTTTCCTTTCCTTTTTCGTTCTCTTTCCTTTCCTGCCTCCCTCCAGCAGTGTGCCCAGGTTGCTGTTGGCTGTGCTGCCTTTCTGAGGGCTGTGGCACCTCTGTGGCACCTCTGTGGCACCTCTGTGCCCCCGTGCTGGCCCTGCCACGCTTCATCCCCCCCCTGGAAGCTGCAGCTCCCCCCTTGGCCCCTCTGGATTTGTTCTGGGGTGTTTGTGGGGTGCCACCCCCGCCTTTTCCACCTGCATTTGGCTGACACAGGATGGAAACCGTCTGATCTTCGATACCAATCCCATTTTTAATGCCTGACCCCATCTTCCCTTCACTGTCCATCTCCGTGTAGCACCTGCCCCACATTAAGGCTCTAATTAAAACTTGTGTTGCAATTTGGCAGAGCAGCGTTGATGGGCACCTATTTAGTGACGAGCCCCGGTGTTTTATCAACATTAATGAGTGATGGGAGACCCTTTGTGCCCTTTTCACAGAGGTCCTGCTCAAATCACCGCTGATCAGCCTTAATTACCGCCAGTTAATTGGCTGTTCCCTGCCTGGCGGATGTTGAGGCAAACGTGGCATGGATGATGGGCTGGTGAGAGAGCCCTGCAGCTGGCCAGGGGTCAGGGGCACGCAGGGCTGGTGGAGGCTGTGCAGGGCCTCAGCAGCCAAATCCATCAGTGATCCTCACCCCAGCTCTGCCACGGCGCTGTCTGATGTAGAAAACACAAATAATAATAATTACAACAATAATAATGATGAAAAAAGAAATCCCCACCACTGTACAGGATGTGTTCTGTGGCACTGCTGTGTCTCTGGGGATTCCTGCCAATGCAGAAAGATCTTGCAGCTGTTTTGTGGTCCTGTCCAGCCAATCCTTCCCCCTGCAGCTCTGCAGCTCCCACACATTCTCCAGGCTTTCACATCCTTTTGGCCCTGCCCAAGAGCAAATGGCACTGGAAAATCACAGAATCTCACAATGGTTTGGGTGGGAGGGACCTTAAATCCCCCCCAGTGCCACCCCTGCCATGGCAGGGACACCTCCCACTGTCCCAGGCTGCTCCAGCCCCAGTGTCCAGTCTGGCCTTGGGCACTGCCAGGGATCCAGGGGCAGCCCCAGCTGCTCTGGGCACCTGTGCCAGGGCTGCCCACCCTCACAGGGAACAATTCCTGCCCACTATCCCACCCAAATCCACTCCCTGGCAGTTTGAAGCATTCCCCTGGTCCTGGTGCCCCTGCCCTGCCAGCACCTTGCACAGGGAGCTCAGGCTTATCAAAGCCAATAATTCCCATTTATGGTCACTTTGCATTCGGTGTTTGCAGGCCCCAAAGGATCTTTACACCCAATTAATTGGCAGTAAATGGCAGATGTGTTCTGCAGGCCCAGGGCTTTGCCTTGGAGGGGCTTTTCCCCAGGCAGAGGGGCACAGAGGTGAGGGAACAATGACAATAGGCTGCTCCCTCCTTTTTCCCCCTGTTCTGGCAAGAACTCCTCTACATCTTGTAAGTATTCCCAGGGGAGAGGATGAATGCTGTGGCCACATTAAGTCAGCATGAGCAGAATCACATTTTCTCGGGGTTTTTGGGAGGCTGTAGCTCATTATAATTATCCAGAGGACGCAGCCAAATTGTTTAAACACCCTGTGAGCATCAGAAAATGAGCTGTGAACTCAAAAATGAAGACATAAATAATGATAAGAGGCTATTCCCGACTGGTTTTCAGAAACGGATGCCCGGATTTTGGAAAGGAGTTTTCTAAGGGCTCTATAAGCCTTATTTAAAAGCGACTTTTGAAAATGCTTTGGAAGAGTTGCTGAGGCTCATCCGCTGACAGTTGTGTTGGTGAAAAATGAGAATCAGGGGGAATCTGCTGGAGTTCTGCTGTGTCTGGGAAGGGTGAGAGGAGGTGGGAGGGATCCTCGCTCCGGAGCCGGATCGGAGCCCACGGTGCTCAGCGAGGTGACCCCAAAACAAAGGGAACGGGGCTGCAGCTGCCTCCCATCTCCTCCTTCCATCAGGAGCACAGAGACAGCGGAGCACAAAGGTTGCGGGCTTCACTAAATCCTAATTATCCCCTGATTAAGCCCACAGCGGGGGTGAAGTTTTCAAAAGTGCAGTTTCTGCAGGAATCCCGGAAATTTTGGCTCTGCGGCTCCGCAGCCCCGTTCCCGTCCCCAGGCCAGGCTCCGGGGATGTGCAGTGCCTGAAAAACCAGACGGTCCCGAAAATCTGCTCTGATTTCTGCCGCTCCTGGAGTGGAGGAAAGCTTTTCTACCTCCCTTTTCTTCCCTGCCCCAGGCAGGAAACCTGTTCAGTTCAGGCGGTGTCAATAATCCTGTTTATTTAGACTGGGGTTTAAAACTCCTCACGATTTCTGGGTGGGGTTTTTTTGTCTTGTTTTGTTTTGGGTTTTTTTGGGTTTTTTTGAGTGTGGGTTTTTTTGGGGTTTTTTTTTTTCCTTTTTCTTTTTTTTTTTTCCTTTTTCCTTTAATCCTCCTTTCTTTAGCATTCAGGAGTCTCAAGAGCCATTCAGAATAAACTCCAACCTCTCTACCAGAGGACTGAAGCTCTGAACTCCCCGTTCCTTTCTCCAGGTGTTTGAATTCTCTGGGAATAGCAGAGTGGATGTTTCAGGCTCTGAGTGCAGCTCGCTCTGCTCGGGCTGGCTCAGCTGCCCCGGGAGCTCCGAGCTCGCAGCAGTGAGGATTTATTTTAGGAGGAAGATGAGAGATTCCCTGTGCTCGGGCAGCCGAGGCAGGGATGGAATTCCCAGAGTTCTCCCTGCCAGGGCCCTTGGGTTTCTGGTTTTGTGGTGCTCATTCCTGTTTTAGTAATTATTAATTAATTATCCAAACTAATTATTTAATTATTTTAGTATTTAATTAATTAATTATTATTTTATTAATTCTTTTTTCTGGTTTATTCCCACTTCTCAGGCAACCCTGAGGCCCAGCCCTGCTCTGCCATCCCCTTCAAAGCCCAGCACACGAAATGTTCTCTCTTTCTGTTAAAAAGAGTGGGGAAAGCGAGGGGCTGGCCCCAGTCTGGTTCCCCAGGCTGCCCTCAGAACGCAGCTGGCTTGGAGGTAAAAGTGCATCCTCCACTGCCCACATCCTTCTGCCTGGCTCTGGTAAGGAATATCCCATTAAAATAAAGGATCTGCATGTTTTATCTAGCAGGAATTGCTCAGGGTGGTGTTCTGGGCTGGCTCCAGGGGCGCTGGGCGCTGCTCCCCCTCTGCTCAGATTTTTCTCTTTGTTAGGCACCGCAATTCCTCGTGGTTCTCGTGGCAGGGATGGGATCGTGCCCAGCCTGGCAGCACCAGCTCCAGCCCTGATGGCACCAGTGTTGGGAAGGATGATGCAGGAAGGCCCTGCAGAGATGGTTTATTGGTGAAAGATTTTAAGAATGTAAAACCTGCAGAAGAGATAGAGCTAAAAGCAAAATTTGAGCTATAGAATGCGAAGCAGGAAGATGGTGATTAGCTTATCTGAAGGCCAAACCCCTGATGACAAAAACAATACAGCCCCCCAGATAAAGGGATAAGGGGTTGGGCCCTGCCAGGTGATAGGGGAAAAAGGTGGGTTTGCCAGGTTTTTAGTATGGTAATATAATAGTTCTCATAGGCTGCATGTAAATTCTGTAGGTTTTGTACCCTGTACTGGTTGGTTGATGCTAACCAGAATATTCAGCGTAGAAGGGGATAAATAAAATTATAACAAAAAGTTCACTCTCTTCAAACCATGCTCCAACTAGAGCTAGTCAAGTTAACTGTCCCCACAAACAATAAACCATGTGTCCAAAAAACATCCCTATCTCCAAAAATCTCTCGTCAAACCCCTAATAGCACCCAAACCTTTTCCAATACAGCAGGGCTCTGTGCAGGGCTCTTAATGAGCTGCTGTTTATTTACAGCTGCTGGAGATGGAAACAAACGGAAAAAGCTCCTGGCACTCTTCTCACGGAGTTAAATAAAGAAATTCGCTCCGCACTTAAATGCAATAAACACACACAAATACAGTTAATGCACGGAATAAATACAAATTATCTCTGGCCACTGACTCCTCTGATGCCCAGGGAGTGCACTCAGCTACTCAGGGAGCATCAATATAATACAAGTATTATAATTATTAGAGCAGATAATTACAAGGGCAGTGAGAGGACGAGAAGGCAGGGTGAGATGGGATACAGAGGGGAAGAAATCGGGCTGGATGGAACAGGCAGCAGCAGTGCCAGCTCCTGGGCTGCCTGGAGAGGGAGGCACAGCCTCAGGAAAGCAGAGCCTGAGCAGAGCCGGCCCTTCCCCAATCCCTGCCGTGAGATTGGAGTGGCTGTGGGTGCTCGCCTCAGGCAGGGTGTGCAGCCCCTTCCCCCTGCCTGATTCTGGCCACTCTCCCCCTAAAACAGCTGCTGGAATTGTAGGAATTCCCTTTTCTCCACCGGTTCTGACCAGTTCAGCCGTTCCAGGGTTGTTCTCCGGAGCTGAGTGAGGAACATCCTCGCCCAGCTCTGCCTCTCATGCCCACAGCTGCAGCCAGGGGGAATGAGATGAGATTAAAGGCATTAAGGTGAGGTTTGTGAGGGCACCTTAAGGAAGAAAATCAGGGCTCCATGTGTGGTCATGTCCTGCTGGTCCTTTGATAATAAAAGGATAAAGCAGAGCTTTTACATGGAGGGGGAAAAGGAATGGAATGGGGGTTTGAACGGTAAAGATGGCTTTTTAAAATTAAAAAAAAAAATGTTGAGATCAAAATATTTTTGCTCAGCAATTAGGAATTTCATTTTTCCTGTAGCTAATGGTGTTTGCAAGGCAGTGCCTTGCTGGGTAATTTTTAATTAGAGGCTGGGGCACGGATTCAAGCTCCAAAACTATCTTCTGCTTATGCTCATCCATTTTCTCGACTCTTTCTGGAGATAATGAATCCTGCCTCCCTTCCTCACTGTCAAATTTGAGTTCGACCTTTTTGCTTGTAAATAGATTAGAAAAAAATTAATCCCAGGCTGTAATAAGGTCTTTCATTATGTTGTGGGGAAGGTTATTTATGCTTTTAAGGCTTGTTCCAGCCTAATAGGTGTGAAAGGAGGAGCACTTCAGCTCTCCAGTGCTGACAGGGATGTTGGAGCTGAGAAATGAAAGTCACTGTGGGCTCATCTCACTGCTGGTGTTTAAGATGAAAATCAGCACCACATGGGAGATATGTATGTCCCATGGAACTGGAAGATATCTCTTGAAAGAGAAAGGAAGTGGGATTTCCACAATTCTAGGTGGAATTACAGCTGTAGTTAGGGTGAGGAAAAGCAGGGAACTTGGGAGAGGAGTTTGATGGAACCAGCGGTGGGTGCCTGCAGCAGCCCTGCTCAGCCCCTGGTGCCATTTCCCCCAAAATATGTCCAAGGATGTCTCTGATCCCGGCGGGAGGGAGGGACTGAGGTGGGAGGCGCTGCTCCGAACCAGCGCTGCGAGCAGGAGAACAGCGAGAGGTTAAGAGGGCTCCGTGAAAAACTCGGTTCTAAACACGGGTCCAAAAAAGCGGGGCCATGCTCAACTGCTCTTGGAACGTGGAAATTAGTGCAGGGGAAAGTTAAATATGCATAATTGTTTGTAAATGTGCAACAGCTGAGCGCCAAGACGCCCCCAGCCATAATCCCTGCTTTAGGGTCTCTGTCTCCTGCTGTCCTCGATTAAAGTTGGACATTTTACTGTGCTTGTCCCGGGAGGATGCCGTGCCCCGAGAGCGAGCCCCGGCCTTTGGGCCCCGTTCTGCAATTGAACCCGCCCTGGCAGCAGAAGGGAGCGGTGCTGGCACCTCGGCACAGCAGCTCACACAGTCTGGGACCAACCTGAGCGCTGCCAGGGCAGGGGGATTAATGACAGCTGGGAAAAAAGCCTGGCCTGGCTGAGCCCGGCTTGGTTCGGTCATCGCGACTTCCACCGGCGCTTTTTGTTTCCTTCACAGCTGTTCTTCTAGAGGAGACAATGGTCCAAAACTGTCCCCCAGAAGGGGAAGGGGCTCTAACACAGGTGTGATCTCATCTCAGGCAAACCCCAAATTCCCAGGAAAGCCATCAGCGCCCACGCAGCCCTTTTAACCCTTTCTGCCGGGATCCGCCCGCGGGAAGCTGCAGGAAGCCTTTGGAAAGGTGGAATCTCTGGTGTGTTTTAAATTCATGTGAGATGGTGCCTCTGTGCTGCTCTGGGATGAGCCTCGAGAGCTTCACTGGGCATTAATAACCTCACTGGATGCCCAGGCAGAGGAAAAGACAAACCCTGCTTCAGCTGGGGTAAGAAATGTGGTTATGTCTTAACTGAGCTGTTTAGGTGTTGCTTAAATTATAATGAGTAATTTGAGGGTGCTTTATTAATATCATTGATGCCACCAACTGGAATTTATAGTTACTGAAGCAGTAATAAAATGTAATTTATAATAATAACCAGATAATGCTACATAATCTTTGAGATTACATTGGATGGGCTTTAATGTCCCTTCCATCCCAGCCATTCCATGGTTCTGAAGCCTTTAAATGATTTGCTGACAACCTGTAGGCATCCCACCCTCGGGATAACTGAGCTGGAATCCTGGTTCAGGAATGAGCCCAGTGGGAGCTCTGGGGACAGGTTTGTCCCAGCTCACACCAACATCTGGGTCCCAGCTGTGCCCGGGGTATTCCTGCTTTACCACAATCAGGCTTCTACCCCAGGGCAAAGCCCGAGGGGTGACTGAGCCCAGAATCGAGCCCAGCTGGGCTCGACCCAAGTCCAGCCTGTCTTCTGCTCCTGCTCTCCTCACCCCAGACTGCGGCTGGGTTCTATTTATACCCACGTTACTTGATTCATCATGAAATTTCTTCCCTGGCAGGGCAGGCATCTATCATTAAATCAAAATCTGTCTGGAAACAGAACAGAGGCTCCGACTTCAAAGCCAGCCGCTGCTTTCCGCGGAGCTCTCCTCGCCGGTTGCCCGGGAGGTTTATTGAAATTATGCAGGGAGGAATGAGCTCCAAAGCCGTCACGATGATGCCCTTGAGTGGGCGAGACTTGGAAACGCCCGAGGCGCGGGAGGCAGCGGGGGAGAGGCAGCTCCATCCTCACCCCGAGAGAGCCGGATCCTCCCGGAGTGGCCAAACCCCCCAGGGATGCTCCAAACCCCCGAGGGATCTTCCCAAACCCCCAGGAATGCTCCAAACCTTCCAGGGATGCTCCAAAACCTCCAGGGATGCTACAAAACCCTCCAGGGATGCTTCAAACCCCCCCAGGGATGCTCCAAACTCCCCGGGATGTTCCAAACCCCCCAGAAATGCTCCAAACCTTCAGGGATGCTCCAAACTCCCCAGGGATGCTCCAAAACCCCCAGGGATGCTCCAAAACCCCCAGGGATGCTCCAAAACCCCCAGGGATGCTCCAAAACCCTCCAGGGATGCTCCAAAACCCCTCAGGGATGTTCCAAAACCCCCAGGGATGCTCCAAAACCCCTCAGGGATGTTCCAAAACCCCCAGGGATGCTCCAAACCCTCCAGGGATGCTCCAAACCCTCAGGAATGCTCCAAACCCTCTGTGGACACTTCCCCCCTCTCTGCAGACCACCCAAGGAGCCCTTGTTTTATTTCCAAATCATCTCAGGCTGGGGGTACAAAGATAAGAGAACTCTGTCTGACAGAGTGCCCTTTGCAGCCCTTTGCCAAAACCCATCCTGGCTTCGTTAGCACAGCCCCAAATCTCAGCTGTGCTGTGCTTAAAAAGTATTATTAAAAGGCCATTTTGCCTCGAAACATTCTCACTTTTACAGCCTTAACCCTCCAGGTCTGTGCGTTTCGGTTGTCACGATGCACGGAAGGGGAAGGTGATTAAGTGTCAGACAGAGTCTTCAGTGTCTGGGAGAGCTCAGTAATCCTGAATAAACACACAAATTCTGGGTAAGCACAGCTCAAACCCCATCGGTGGGGCTTGGGTCACGAGAGTTAATTTTGAACAGATTTTCAGGGCTCATTAATTCAGCCAGTGATCTGAAATGTATTTTTAAATGTGTACAAGCTTCCATGGGTGCTGTTACCTGCGTGGTGTAACTGCGTGTGCAGAGGTTTAGTTTGGTTTCCATGGAATATCCCGAGTCCAGGATCAGGGTCACTGGGCCCAAGGAAGCAGTTGCATGATTTTGCTGGGACTTTGTGCTGCTGATAAACACTGGGCAGACAAATGGACAGACAAAGAATTTCCTGCAGCAGTGTGGCAAAAAATGGGACGGCTCTGTCGTATTTTGAGGGACTAATACACAGTCAGACACTCTGATCTCATTAATGTCCACTTAATTAGGCTCAGGTGGATGATTCCAGAGCACGGAGGCCAGAGGAGGTGCAGCTGGTGACAGAGTTATTTAGAAAGAGCAGTGTCCGAGTTTGCCTGGCTCCTCCTCACAGCACAGCTCCATGAAACCATCTCGGTGGGCAGGAGAAGCAGAGCCCGGCTCCTTCAAATGATCCCTGCTGATTCATGAGCCAATTCGCAGCTAATACTGGAGTTATAAGATATTTATTCACTCCTGGCTACTTGGGCTGTCCCCGAAGTTCACCTTGGGGGATTGTGCTCTCACTGAAGGTTTTGATAAAAAATTGAAATGCCCTTTTTGTTGTCCTGCAAGTCATTATGTTCACCTGATAAAAATGATTTCGCACCGAACTCCACCCATTAATCAAAAAGGTCAGGACAATAAATAGTTTTTATCTCTCCTGCCAGAAACCTTTCTTCCCCATGGTCTCAGGAGCTGAGTGCAAGAGAAGATGTAGACGAAAGAATGGGATCTCAAAGCCTGGCTGATCAATGCCATACGGATACATGAAATATTGTTGGAACTTTGGGGAGAAATGGAGCGCTCTGATGCCACGGAGAGGCAATATTGCCTGAGTTTTCAACCTCCAGGCACTAAAGGAGAATGAAGTAGCTCCATTCATCTTAATAAATTCATGTCCAGCATCTGGTTCTGAATGAGATGGATTTTCTTTTCTGGAGATCTATAGGTGTGAGAATATATCGATATAAAATATGTATGTATCCCCCACACCATTGCTCTCATAAACCTGGCACTCCTGATTTTTCCAGTGTGTCTGGCTGCAAAGTTGGGCTCAGGATGGAGTTTTTGCTGCTGGGCTTTGCACTGATTACCCTGCTCAGTGCCTGAAATCCCCCCCAGCCCCTGGTTTGCAGCAGGTTTGGCAGGGATGTGCTCCTGGACCTGTGGAACGTGGAAGTTCCCTGGGAATCTGCACCTCCTCCTCCTCGTTCCGTGGGCTTCGTCCTTGTGCTTCATCAATGTTTGCTCATCTGCAGGGACCCCCCCACCTCCATCCCCCGGAATTCCTGGAAGGCTTTAGCAGTTTGGATATGCAGAACACCCAGCCAGGGCTGCCCTGACGGGGAAGAACGAGCCACTGCAAATGTCAGGAGCAGATAAAATCCCTCGAGTGGCATTTACCTTTGTGATTATTCCCTCTCAGCCCCAGCACGGGGGGCACGTTCCCATCCCGGGGTTCTGTGTGACAAGGAGGGGGTCGATTTGCACTGCAAATGAATTTTTAAATGTCCTGGCAGCCTCCCAGAGCCTCTCCAGGAGCGGCTGTGCCCTCCTGGAAACGCAGCAGCAGCTGAGCCTCTCCTCCCTGCTCAGATCCCTCCTGGGGTGCCTTGAGAGGCTGCCCTGGAGTGGAGGCTGGGCAGAGATAAAGAATAAGGGATTTATTAAAAGGATTTCCTCCATAGATCCACCTTGGGCAGCACAAGAGCCCAGCCAGGGCTGCACCCAAGAGGAACCAAAATGGGCACAAAATGGACACCGGGCACGGCTCTGGCACTTTGATCAGTTCTGCTCCATTTGCATCTTGGAGTTCATTGTCCAATTCCAGCTTTAGCCCATCCAGTCCCATCCTTCTTGTTTTTCTCTCTTCAGCCCACGTTGTTTGTGCTCTTGGGCCTGAGGTTTGGATCATTTGTCCTTGGTCCCCAGCTGGAGAAGGAATTGTTTTGTCTCCCTGCTCCGTGCACAGAGCTCACCATGCCCTGATGTGAAGCCCAGACCCACACACTAAAGCAGCACAGAATGTGTAAAATAGAAAAGCCAAAACCTGAGGCATCACCTAAGCATCGCTGCTGTGCACCCTAAATCTGCAGGAATAGCAGAAAAGAGAGGCCACCACATGACCTGGGGCACACCTGGCTGGGCTTCCCCTCATCCCCCTGCAGGGTCACAGATCCAGGGCTGGCTCCAGGGCATGGTAACCTACTCAGAGCAGAGAAATCAGGATGTGTGCAGGTGTCCTGGTGCTCACAGCACTGCTGGGGCTGCAGCAGTTATCTGGGAGCAGCCTGGGAATGTAAAACCCCAACCTGCATCGAGCTCCTGAGGAGCAGAATGGAACTCTGCCATGTGATGCAGCCCAGAACACAGATTTGATTCAGTGCACCATGCCTGTCTGACTTTTAAACTTGTTTTAACAGGGTTTCAGGAAGACAGACTCCTCATAAAGCCCTCAGTGAACACAGCATCGGGCAGGAGGTTACAGAGCTCTGAAAATTATCAATTAATTCTCCTTTCATCCAGAGGGGCAGACGGGGATGAATATTTATTTACTTTGACAGCTTTTATTAGAGGGGAAAAAGGTCTTCATTATGTGTTTTGATTTCTCAGCACAATCAAGGAAATTAGTACAATGTGTAAAACAGTAATTAGGGCTGTTAGATTTCTGAACTCACACTGACACCGCAGATCTTCCCCCTGTGCAAAGCTGCTGCTGCTCCTTGCGGTGCTCCTGGAGTCCAGGCACTGAGATTATTATGTAATGTCAGTTCAAGGCTCTTCAAAACGGATTTTGGGGGTTTAACCCCTTAGGAGCTGCCTCCAGCTGCCCTGGCCCTGCCAGCGTCGGGAAAGGCTCCGTGCTGTGCACTCATCCCCTGAGTTTTGGGAGCTCTGGACACGCCCAAATCATGGCCAATTTACAGGTGTGTGATGTGGGGGGGCCCTGGGCTCCTGCATCGAGGGCTGGTCCAGCTGGGCTGGGATAAATGGGGGGATTTCCCCTGCCTTTGCCTGGGATGGTCATTTACTGGGTTTGGGGCTCCCTGGGCTCCTTTCGCAGACGTGATGTGAGAAATTCCTGTGTGGTTCCACAGGTGCTGCTCAAAGGGCTCCAGACCCTGCTGAAAATGTGGTAAATATATTAAGATAGACCGTATTTATTAATTAGCTTATATAAAAATATATTCATTAATTCAATAGCTTCCTAACGGGAAAAATGGTGTTTTACCAATAATGTTGGCATCTGGAATCAGACAAAATGGGGAATTATCACAGAAGAAAAGAGAGAGTTGAGGTCAGATCCTTGATTCTTTTGGGCAGTGTCAGCTGGGAAGGCACCATGTGTGGTTTTTAATGTTGCAGTGAAGTGGGAGAGAAGAGCAAGAGTGGCTTGCCCTCGATTTGGCAAATCACAGGGCACCAGCATGACCTGTTTTTACAGCTGAGAACCTCCGGCTGCAAAGTTCTTGTTTAAAGACTTTATCTCGCTGACCAGATGGTGCAATTTGTCAGCCACGGGCATTTGGGAATATCTGCTGAATTTTGCATAAGGACAAGTGTTTTAATCATGCAGTGCCTCGCTGTGCTAATCTCATTTGTCTGCAGTGACCAACCCTTCTCTCATCCCTGGCAGTCCCGGAGCTGTTCTGTGGGGGCTTTTCTACAAACACCTCCCCACCCCCGGGTTTTATTGCCCATCCCTCGGGAATTCCCGGGGGTTTAACTCCTCCTGCTCAGGTGGAACGAAACGCTGTGGAAAACAAAGCAGATATGTAGGAGCCTGGGATGTTTGAAACCTCTCTCCCAAGTGAATCCTTTCATCAGGATGAACTCTCTGAGAGAGGGAAGCAGTGTTGGGGCAGAGAGGAGCTGGGAGCTGGTGCAGGAGCAGTGCCCCTGCTCAGGAAGGATGCAGGGAATCCCAATATCTGAACAAGTATTAAAACCAGCACCGAGAGATATAAAAGTCATTGACCTTCCATGCATTATCTGAAGGAAAACAAAGCTCTTTCAGAGCTCTCAGGTGCTTTCCCAGCTGTGGATGGGGCTGCAGGCACGGAGGGGCTGAGCTGTGAGCATCCCCTGGCTTCGGGGACACTGGGGACAGCCACCCCAGCCCCTCCTGCTCCATCCCCTGGCCTGGGGGACACTGGGGACAGCCCTGCACAGCCACCCCCAGCCCAGTGTCCCCAAGGAGAGGCAGTTCTGTGCCACAGCCCCCTGTGCTGCCCGCGGTGACCCGCCTGGCTTTGGAATGCACATCCCAGGTTTGTTCAGGAGATTCGGGACGGGGTTTGAGCCCGGTTTAAGTTTAATTGTGCTGGGACTGCCTGGAGCAATCCCTCTGCACTGACACAGCACAGGAGAGTGCCACCCCTCAGAGCAAGCCTGTTTGCCCTTGGTTGCAGCGGGAAGGTTTATTATTTAATATTTATTATTTAATATTTAATATTCAGGCTGTATTTGTGGTCATGCAAGGTGGGGAATCGTCCAGCTCCTCCCACACCCCAGGGCAGCTCCGTGCACACCACGGGGCTCGTGGGGCACCTGTGAGGGACACAGAGCACGGGCTGTGCTGGGGCTGGGCTGTTCGAGCAGCTCTCTGTGCCAGAGCCCGGGAATTTCATGGCTGAGGATGAGTTCAATGTGCTGTTACCACTGGAAACGGTGATGGATTACGTGCAACAAGCCCGGTGCACAACTGAACAAGCAGGCAGTTAATTACTGCAATGATAACGAGTTATGAGCAGGAATTGCACTCGTGGCCATTCATGACGGTGATGAATTTCCCACAGTCCATCTCTGGTCATCTGCACCACTTGTGTGACAAATGGCCAGGGTCCATGCAGAGGGAAATCCTGCCCTCCCCTCCCTCCCTTCCCCATCCATGGAGGGGTGGTGCTGTTAATGTGACAGTGCCTAATTGCTCCGGTGCCCGAGTTCAATATTTCTGTTCATTTGTACATATTGCTCCCATCAGAGCGGGCTGTGACACGCTGCAGAGCTGCCTTTTACAGATGAATTTATCTGGGCTTCCTCTGGCCAGTTAAACACACAAACCCCCGGTCTGAGGGCCGAGGGAGGGAGAGGCTTTGGCAAATTGCGTGGAGCGAGTGAAATGACAGCGACTGGCAGTGGGAATATTGCTTGGTACAAGATCCTCGGCTCTTGCTGAGTGATGAATCCTGCAGCACTAAACAGCTGGCACATTGTGTCCCACGGGGGTGATGGGTGCCCGTTGTGGGCGAGGTTGTTTGAGACACAAAGGTATTAACTGCAGGGGAAGGTGGCCCAGGGCCAGCAGCTGGGTGGGAACCCCTGGCTGCCCCGTGCTGGCACAAAAAGCAATTGTGTTGCTGCAGAAGCAGTTGTGTGTGTGCCCGTTGGCATCCCCAAAGCCACATTTAAAGGGAAGGAATTGAGCTTTTTCCAATAAGGACCCTGATCACAGGCACAATATCAGGGTGCCTCGTTAATTAGAAACAGCCTGTGATCAATATCTCGGTTTCCTGCTGCGTTGAGGTCCTGGTGCTCCAAAACAAAACAAAACAAAAAAAAAGGCTGCAGTGATGTGATATGGAAACCTAAAGGGATAAATATTTCAGAGAGGATATCGAGCTCTGTGGTTTGAAAAATCAAGGTGAGACCTCCTCAAATGCTTGGCTGACCCCCTGCCCTCCTCATGCCTTGGGGGTTCCTGCACCTCCTCTCCCCGTGCTGGATTCTGGATTCCTCCCAGGAGCTGCTG